>JAODKE010000050.1:16304511-16314820 GCA_026779605.1 Mormyrus hasselquistii
TGAAGGCAGCCCCGAGTCGGCAGTAAGATGGAGTGAAGGCAGCCCCGAGTCGGCAGTAAGATGGAGTGAAGGCAGCCCCGAGTCGGCAGTAAGATGGAGTGAAGGCAGCCTCGAGTCGGCAGTAAGATGGAGTGAAGGCAGCCCCGAGTCGGCAGTAAGATGGAGTGAAGGCAGCCCTGAGTCAGCAGTTGTAACGGGAGTGAGCGAGGACAACATGGGGTGCAGCCGGACTGCCAAATTTAGCGACAAGATGCTAAAGCACCCTCCCCGACTGGACTCCACGCAGATGTGGCCTTTTCCTCGAGTGGAGGAGGAGACCACATCAAGGGGACTTGATTGAAAGCATCTGTTATACTTCCATCCCATTCTTCGTCGAATCTGTTCAATTACCATGATCAAAGTAGCACCATCAGCACTGGCGTCTTCTGAGAGAAGCCGTCATTAACCCCGGCGGCAGAGTTCAATCCCATTTGCCTTTTTCCCCGTTCATCAGCGCCATTGTTCGCGGCATTAGCGGGCCGCAGGTAGATCGCCGCATCCCACTCCAGCTCGCACAAGCACGTGGGCCTACGTGCCGGCTTTCATGTGGCTATGCGTGAATGATGCTAACGTGCTTCTCACTCTCGTGTTCACGTGGGTACTCTGACAGCGTGGTCCTTCAGGCCACCCCAACAGCAGGGGAGGAGGTTGCGATGTCCGGCTATCTGCACGGTGCCTGCTTTTGAAGAGCACCACAACAGCCTTACCCCACTTTCCTCTCCATCCTCCCCTGCTCTACCCAACAGGCTCAGGCTACAGGTTGATGTTGGGCAATTGGCCATTGGGCAATTCTTAAGTACTATTGTAACATGTGACCTGTGAGTGACCAGCTGGAGATGAGCAGCAGATATTCATTTTGACCGGGGGGCAGCTGCCAGCCCTGTCAGACTGGAAGGAGATGAATGGCTGGAGAGGAGCTGTTTGTTCTTTGGCAGATGTGAAAGAGTAGGGGCCACTTAAGCTAGACAAGAATCATTATTTCCTCTGAATCTCAGCTCTTGTGGCTTAATGGTGAGTGGAGCTAAGTAAGAGTGCCAGAATTAAGCAGCCTGGCAGATCTTCACCAGGCCTGAGGGAACCGGTTGAAGAGACCAAATGCAGGCCCCTCAGTGCATGCATGGGCAAGCATCCAGCCTCTCAGCGCCTCTGTGGATGTCATTCCGATTCTGTCCACCCATATCAAAGATAATGTGGTTTGTGTGTGACCAAGATGTACATGAGGATTATATGTAAGATAGCAGATCACAGGCAGCAAAATTCTGAAGCACCAGCCACACAAAAGCGGTGTCCGCAAAAATAAACTGAATAAAAAAAAAAAACGAAAATGCTAAAACTCCAAACTCCCCCAAAAAAAGAATCTCCGTCCAAGCTGAGATTTTTTTCTACCCACAGACACAGGGAAAGGTAATTAGATGTACTTCTCCCAGTATTCACCTCACACAGGATCTGTAGAGCTTCATTAACGTGTGAAGTGGGGCTAGGCCTCCGTCAGGCTGCTTTACCGATGCTGTTATTAAATTAATTAGCACGGAACAAGCTGAAGTTCGCTCTCGGCAGCCATGCAAGTCTGCGGGACTTTCCTGCGAGTGCATTAATCAGCACGTATCAATTCTGCATTCATCAGAGAAGAATGTTGTAAGTTAGACCCTGCGATGCAGTAAGATGGAAAGACCACACAGGCAATGCGGGATGAAAAGGGGCAGAAACACGGAGGCAGACTGAAACTGTAACTGTCACAGCACAAACAATCAAGCACAGGAGATGCACAAAGCTGGCACATTAAACGTAATTTCATAAAAAACACACCAGAAGCCCAAAACAATGAATGCTGAACAGGTACTTTTGCTAGTATTTGTTATCAAAACAGAATGCAGCCTTTTATTTAAAATTCTTATACGTTTCCTGCGACATGTTTAAAATTCGTTCTGAATCTGGCCAGCAGCCTGATCTTTCTTTTTCCATAAAATAAAAAACCATGTCATGTTAATCTGCTAATAAGCTCCGGCACTGTTGTAGTTTCTAGTCGCAGGAGTGGTGATCATACAGGGAAGGTTGTTAACTTAAAATGACAACATTTTAAATATAGAAATATCTAGCGGTGTAAAAAGGGTTATACCTGTAAACATATTGATTAATGGCTCTATTAAGTAATCAAACAGTAACACTGAATGAATCCCGAGTTCATTCCGTGTCACCTACGCTTCCTCTGCTCTTCTCTCAGCTCAGGTGTCCACAGTTGCATCCTAACTATGACCCTGCTGGTGGTGACTTTCTTCACTTGCCTCTGTCATTAGGAGAACAGGCTTGCTGGCATTGATTCTCACGGAGTGGTACTGCAAGCAGATGATCAGCATCGATTGGAAAAGTGTGCTTCTACAAGAGGATTCCAACCATGAGCAGTACTGCTGCTGTACTGGGGTAAGACAACCAGCATCAGATCTAAGGTGTACTGGGTGAATAAAATCATATGCTATATTGGGAAAAGCAACTCGTTCTATAATTAGTGAGCCCAAATATTAGGAAGCTAATTCCACTATTTCTTAAATGAGCCCAATTATGCTCTCAGCACAGAAACCACTCTCTAAACTGCCTGAAACGACTCAATGGAATTCCAACCCTTATTTCCATGACATGGTGAGGTCACCTCATAACATAATCCTTATTGGCCGCCTACCTGCAAGGTTCTGTCGGCAGGCTGTAAGACAGGAGCGGAATGAATAGAGCAAGCTGACCAATCAGAGCAGACTGGGCTCATGGGGGGTGGGGCTTAAAGCTCAGAGCATTTCAGACAGCAAACAACAGTATAAGAAAAATTATATGCTTTTGAAACATTGAAGCATGTAAATCTATTGTAGCAAAACCCCAAAACATTGAAGCATGTAAATCTATTGTAGTCACTGAAAATAAGTAATATAGCTTCTTTAAGGGGTCAATTATTCAATCAGGTCACTCCAAGACTTCCTACCTAAGCTCCCCAAAATACCTGTGAACCTCAAAAATACCTATTCCAGCATGATATATACAAAAAAACTTTAAATACCAGCTACATTACTACCAAACCATTAATGATGGTATCAATACAGATTTGTGTTTATATGCAGTTTTTACAGTATTTGCAGTACCATGCATTACATTCTGTAGCAATTGCAATGGACAATTAGTTGTTGCATTTATAAAAAAGATAAGAAATGAAAACAAAAACTAAAGAAAAATAATTACCGTACTGTAATGGGCTGTTACTGTAATGGGCTGTTACTGTAATGGCTACACTGGGCATTTGTACTGTTAACCTTCCTGCTTTGGCGAGGTTTGGACGGCACCATCGTGTGAGGACATCGAGGACATCGCCACTCGAAATCCCATAAGGGTGTTAATACACAGAGCTCATTTAGGCATGAGTGTGAACACTGGGAAACAGGTATAATCTATGGCCAGGATACCATGACTGTACCAAGCCTGACGTTACAGCTTTACATTTCCAACAAGATGGATTTCATTGGAAAGTCTGATTACCCACCCCCTACCCGTCATTCAGAGATTATGTGCCACCTCTGCTTAGGAGAATATGAGTCCTTTTCTGCTGAAATGTGTTTTCAAACACTTTGACGTGCTTCTTCCTGCTCAAACCGTGCGCCTTGAGCGCTGGTGCTGGGAAGTGCTCGATATCACAACAGCCAGACTGGGTGATAAAGTCAAGGACGCAGTTAAGACCCACACACAGAAGAGCAACCTCAAAAACTCACGCTGATCGTATCCTTCAAATCCCTGACGGAAAATCAAAGTCCATCTATGTTTACCTCCAAAATCGATAACTTTTATCAGGGATTTCTGTTCCATGCCGCAAAAGGCCTACATAGCTATATTAATATATATTAACGCTAAGCTTTTAATGTTTGTCTAATGACTCGCAGCTAAAAAATTCTATGAAATAAATACTAACAATGGGGTGTCATGTTGCCTCATTGGGTAACACAATTGTCTTTGTAAGACTGTGAGATGCTTTCTGTCTGTAACATTAAGGTGCCCTTGATACAGTACAGCACCCAAAAACATGTGGAATCAGCATCCCTGAATGGTTCAGAGTGCGTGCCCCCCACACAGGGTACACATGCACTGTATGAACAGTAATTGTTTAAAATACCACTTTTCAGCTAACTATTCTGTATATTTCATTAGCCCGTCACACTTGAGGACAGCAGGTGGCGTAGTGGTTAAAGAAAGAGCTCTACAGTCAAACGGGCTGCACCAAATTGTTCGGGACTCCCACAGAGTTTAGAAGAATAAATGCCCTTTTCCCAGCGAAAACACTGGGGTCTTTTTTATGTCTCTGTGGCCTTTTCAGATCTTTGTTGTGCATGCATGGCACACTGACTGTGGCACTGCTAAGACAGATATGTACGGAAGATTAATTAGAATAATTAAGCACTCCCCCCACCCCCACCCCCCCCAAACCCTTAGCGCAACTGGAACATCTGATCCTTTTTCCCCGATGGATGCGACAGCTTGAATGTCTGAGGCTCAGCTGAGAGTCTTTTTTTCCACCCAGTAATGACCACAGGAACACGCGGCACCGTTTATGTCATGTAATTGTGCGCCACGCTGGTTTACCAGCATTATGGATGTTTCAAGGGTCCAGATCCAATCTCCGCAAAAAAAGAATTGATTTTAGAATAAAGCTTTTTTCCCGGTTAGAGCCTGTTGATAAGAGGGCTGGGTTGGTAATTAGACGGTCTATGGGTTTAACTCCCATGAACAAAAATTTATAATAATTAATCCTCCCACTCCATAAATACAGCTGGAATATCAGACACCCTTATATCTGTGAGGTTCACCGGTTAAACCACCACACTGATAATTCAAAGGTTCTGGGTTCAGTACCCATGGAAAAAAAGCAAGTAATGAAGTAATTAAACTCCCTCTGCTGTATATACAGCTATGACGTAACACATCTCTCCCTCTGTAGGACAGTGTGGAAGTGTTGATATATCCAAGGTTCCAGGTTGCAGTGGTTCTTAGTTTAACTAGAAAGAGACTGAAGATAAGATTTTATTCAAAGTTCTGGCCTCCTTCTGAGAATGAAAGATAAATGAAATGCAGGAACTGTACAAGCTGCCTCCATGGCCTTCCTGCACATCAGAGGCGCTTCAGAACCCACAGCATGGTTGGAGCTGTGCTACAGCAGATAGGAAGGTTGCCTGGCTTAAAGTTGCAGGTCACGATACAAACTGAAAATGCACGATCTCAGGATCCATCGTCATATCCATGGCTGTTAAAAAAAAAAATGAGTGAACTCACTCAAATATTTTCTAAAAATTACATCAGCCACGTTACCACTGCTAACCTGATGTTTTTTATGAATAAAAACATTGTCTGACTCTGAAGAGGCCCGATAAACAGCCAGGCTCAGCATTTCACAGATTTGTTATCCTTTGTTTACCACCCAACTAAGTTTGTGGTCATTTTATCAATGTTGTGTTGGGATCAAATGCATCAGTGCAACCAAAGACTTAAACATTGCTACTTACATGGTAATGCTGCATCAAATGCCCTAACACGTCAGGGAATATAGCGAAAAACAAAACTAACTTTCCAAGTCAATCTGCAAACCCCCACTGATTTACCATTTGATGCATAAATCCATCAAAAATAGCTGTCATGAACAATCTGACACATCTCAGCCAGGACAAATTTCAAAACATAGATTTTCAAATGGCTTATACCAGTAAATATTAAGGACCAATAGTTAATGTTACAATGGCTACATTTGTATGTCTTTGGGATAGTCACAGACTCAATGAGACCAAATACCACTGCAAAATTTCCCCATAACATTCCGGAAAACACCGCTACATTCCCAACTCACACAACGGTAATTAACTTGACTAAAAATACTCAACTCGATTCATCAAGTTAAAAAATTCCAACACATTCATTAATTCATTTTCTCTGATCTGACTGAATTATTCGTACTCTTGATATTCAGCTACGTCTTTCAAACTACAGCAGTTAAATGCAGCATTTCAGAAATGCAACACAAGCGGGCAACATAGTGCAGCACTCAGAAAATGTCTATTAGCTGAAAATCATGTTTGTAATATTAAAAGGAGTCAATTAGAATGATTGGTGCACAAAGAAACATTCACATCATGATCGAGGTATTGAGTTTGACACAACATCACATTAGAAAATAATAAAGCCTTTTGCATAAGGGACAGCGGTCAGTTAGGAGGGTGCAACATGAAGGCTCAGCGGGTCTCGCGGTTAACCGTCTCACACCTCCACCTTCGCACCATCGTGTGCAGTCTGCATGTTCTGGGTACTCCTGCCACAGTCCAAAAACATGCACTTAGCCTAAGTGGTGCCTGTGTGCCAGCCCAATACCATTTGGGGGGGGGGGGGGCGCAGCTATTTCCCCTAAATGATTGGGGCCCCTTATACTTATGCATACCACCACCTGATAGCCAAACGCTCTCACTGCAGTCATAGCTGAGCTTTCTTCACTGACACATCAGTTAATATACTTTAAAATGATGAATGAGCTCGTTACGATCATTTATATTTTTTTCCACGCGTCAGGTTTTAGTATTTCATTGCTGTTAACTGGTAAGAGGAACCTTGAACCTTTTTACTTTTCAGTACTTCTGTCATGAAATATTACTTTGAAACGCACCACGAGTGACAAAAGCAGCGCACGGCGGACAGCTGTATTCATGTCTGACGGGATTTAACCTGCCGTTAAAATATCTCTATCCCTGCAAAAGTCCTACACACTTCTTGAATTTAGTATTGAAAGTATTGGGCAGCAAACGACACCTGTACTTGATTTATTTGATACTTGATATTTATTTGATAGTTATTTACTTGATACTTTTTTCTTCTTGAAACCTAACCTGTTAAGGGACCGTATTACGTTAGCTGTTCACCGTATGGATATGAAATTTAATTAAATCTTCCCTAGCTTCTTTAATTGCTAAGTGGGGGCTGTGGGAAATATGTTGTCAGTTGCATGGGTGAACGCTTTGGGAGTCAAACTGCAGCCCCATGTTCAGGGAGTGAAAGTGGAGATAGCAGCAAGGCCACTGCATCGGTAGATACATCAATATCATACACGTGGACAATCGAGCAAACACTACGTCAACCCTAAGACATCAGGCACAGCAGTATTCTTGCTGAAATAAACCCTTGCATTAAAAAAGAAAACAGCCCAAACTTTCAAAGATGAGCAGTTAGAAAAGACTGATGAATAAAATAAAAGGTGCTTCATTCTCGCGCTCTCAGAGATTGTTGAAAACCAGTTCAAGAAATCAATAGTAATCTTAATGAAGCATTTAGGGGAAAGACTTGGAGGAAGAGACTTGGAGGAAGAGACTTGGAGGAAGCCTCAGATTTAGGCCGGCCAGGAAAACCATGCCTCAGGCATAAGAGCACAGCTACTATACAGTAAAGGTAAAGCACAAGTTTAAGGGTTTTCTGAAACAGGAAGTGGTTTTATATTTATATTAATTTATGTCTTAGATTTTTGTCTAAAGTTGACCTTGGAAAAAATCTGGCATTCAAGACAACAGCAAAGCAGTCATCTGTTGTTAAAGTGTTAATGTTGAAAAATCACGAGTCGATCACTGTGAATATTCATCTTTCCTGCTATTTTTACCTTCCTCTTCTTGGGTGGAGTGGTGGCTCTGAAGATAGAGCTCTGTGTCAGCCACTGGAAGGTTGCTGGTTCTAATCCAATGAATGCCCAAAGTAGTCCTACTCCATTGGGCCCTTAACATACACCTGCTTCCTCCTGGGTATGACATTGACCTACATCCGGCCCTATAAGGAGGTCCTCCAACTTACAGGGAATAAGTTGGGGGTTGGTGGCAGGATTGACACTCCAGCCACTGGGGAAAAACACTGGTTCATTTGGACTGGTGTAGTCTATCATCTGCCACATGGCTGCACTCAGGTTCTCACTCTTGAGGTGGTTTGTCATGCGATGGGTGTGGCAACACACTGTAATCAGTACATACTCCTTATCTCTCTCTTCTGGGATGTACAGTATGTGCTTCCTAGAAAGCGGTGTCTCCTTTTCAGTGAAACATACTGCAACTCGCTCCCAATATTACAAACATTTAACTGCATTCATTTTCCAGTACGGTGAGCGAATTTTTCACAACTTCCCCACCTTGAAATTGCATGTCCGGTTCAGAGGGGAGTCCGAGACCATGGCAGCACCACCCTGTGCCCCCCCTCACCCCCTCACCCCCTCATCTGGCGATCCGCATGCCCGCTCACGGCCGCAGTCGGCCAGCATCACACTCACTTATCATTCTGCCCGTTCCTCCCTCACAGCCCCCCCGGCCACCCGCTAAGGCACTCGTCCTGCCAGAGTGTCGCCCCCAGCCCACTGTTTGCCGCATCTCCTTTGAATATGAAGTTGGGGTGGGGTGGGGTGGGGGAGGGGGGATTTAAGGATTCAGCCATTTCACTGCATTGAGATTTATTGTTGGTCACTTCAATTTCCTTCAAAGCTTCAAAACCCAGTTCAATTTTGTCTTTCCATCCCCAGGCCAATGAGGATCAGGTTTGGCATGAGGGCGGGGGGCAGGGGGGGGTGTCTACTGATTAAAGTATTCACAGAATAAACTCACTGCTCTCCAGCTGTGCTGCAAAACGAGCGACATCATGTTAAAGATTTCATGTTCAAAATGAAGAGAAGGGCAGAGATCAGGGCAATAGAGGCGGCTTTTTCAGTTGAGTAGGTTGAGGGATTTAATCCCCTTTTTGTAACTGGATGGTTCTGCAGGTTGTGATCAGCCCTCGGGGCAAATATGGCTGTGCAAAGTGCCTGGCATTCAAGACAGCAGCAAAACAGTCATCTGTTGTTAAAGTGTTAATGTTGAAAAATCACGAGTTGATCACTGTGAATATCCATGTTTCCTGCCATTTTTACCTTCCTCTTCTTGGGTGGAGTGGTGGCTCTGAGGATAGAGGTCTGTGTCAGCAACTGGAAGGTTGCTGGTACTAATCCCATGAATACACAGAGTAATCCTACTCTGTTGGGCCCTTAACCTGCAAATGCTTCATCCTGGGTATGACATTGACCTACATCCAGCCCTATAAGGAGGTCCTCCAACTTACAGGGATATTTGGTGGCAGGATTGACGCTCCAGCCACTGGGAAAAAAACTCACACTGGTTCATTTGGACTGGTGTGGTGTCACCTGGGTCTGATGTTTTGGGGCTGAAACTGTCCCTCAGTTTTGGAATTAAAGGGGGGGGGGGCAACTAGTCAGGGTTAGTGGGCTGATACATCAACTAAGGAGGACAAGCAGGACTGAAGGGCTGACCTACATAAGGATAAGGCTCCCTCGCACGCACCGGCCCTTCTATGGTAGCACCACCCCCGGGTTGAAATTTTAATGGCAACATATGGCCAAAGTAGAGTCCCTGCTGTCCACAAGTCTACTAATTTGGGTAAATCACCAGGGAGAAAAGGGCAGCGGCTGACCAGTTAAGAGCTTCGGTGAGCACGAGGGCCTCGTCGATGGCAGGAGCTTCCATCAGCCTGACCCGGTAAACAGCACATTGCGCTTTATCTATTTAACAGGCGCTTCTATCCAAAACGATGCACCGTTGAGAATGCGGGGCCAGCCAGTCTCTAGAGCAATTCGGGGGTTAAGGGCCCTACTCAGGGGCCCAACACTGAAATAACTCTGGAAAGTCTGGGATTGGAATGCGCAACCTTCTGATCACAGCCAAACAAGATCAGCAGAAGTCAGAGGTCTGAGTTTATCTGGGGGCTCTAGGTAAAGGCTGGCTTTCGCAGCACGGGGTGTAACTTCGTAAAACTGCAAAGGATTCCCGACACGCAAGGGCCAATTTGCACAGGCGAGGGCTCTGCGCTGAGTAAACATGTGGGCGTATCTGCCTTAAAACAGCACTCATCCAAAAAATGAAAACTGTAATATGTATTGACAGAGATGTAATGTAGGGATTGGATCAGTGTATGCTTCTAATCCCAGTCAATTAAGAGAGTTGGCTCTCACATGCAAATAAATTCAGCCCCCACCCCATCCCCTGTCTCAGGAGGGAGGGGCTCTTCCCTGCTTTACTGTTATTATGTTAGCCAGGGTAGAAGGTGAAGCTCCCACAATTCATAGCACCACAACCTTTAAATGCAGAGTTGGAGGTTTGGAATGAGGTACTGGGCTATCCAGAGGCAGCAAAGGAGAGCAGATGCTGAGCGGCTGATCCGTGGTTAGCGGGGGCGGTAGGTGAGGGAGTGG
>JAODKE010000050.1:16314920-16326502 GCA_026779605.1 Mormyrus hasselquistii
GGGGGGGGGGCGCTAGGTGAGGGAGTAGGTGGTGGTGGGGGGGGGGTTTCAAATAAAGGTGCCGTGATGAAGTATGATGGAGAGGAGAAGGGAAGCTGATGAGATGATTGCGGCGGTCTGCATCCTGGCGGAGGGTGAGGTGAGGTCTCTCTGCGAACGTACGTACACGCGGGCGCACACACACACACACACACACACAGAACACTGATAGCACCATCAGCATAAACTCACTCATAATAGTTATCAAGCAGATGCTGTTTTCCTGTTGCTGTACCTTCTAGAAGCTGCAGCTCAATAGCATAAACATATCCCATCATGAATGCTAATGCACCCCCCAACACACTCAAAACTCGCTGAACACGGCACCGGGAGCCTGAACACGCTGGGGATTCGCTGTTTCTATGGCGATATCCCTGACGGTCCTGACAAGATGACAGGGTGAAACAGAGAAGAGGGTCAGGGGTCGTCTCTCATTATTTCCCATCAGTCATCCACACCGCCGCTCTGCCTGTGTTTGTTCCTCAGTCTGCAAATGTTTTTCGGGAACGACATTGCCTGCTGTGCGTCTTGTGCATGTGGCATTCAAAGATCATCATGAACGAAATGTGATACAGGGAAAGCTCTATGTACAAAATGAAACCCTTTTAACTTCATAGCCTCGTCATTCTTCAAGCGAAATAATCAGTTTACTTTATATTAAAAAGCTAAAGGAATTAAATTGATTTTCTTATGCTCCTGTTTCCTATTGTCTGCTTTTTATTTGCTTGCTTTATTATTTTAGTGATTTCCCAGGAGGTTTAATTAAAATGTTGTGTTGATTTGATTCGATTCTCATCTGTTCGCCGGTGTTATAGGAGCGAAGCTGAACAGCTCGCTGGGGACCCGCGGCGTGGGGGCTAATGAAGGATTTCTCTCGGACATTCACGTCTGGGTCAGGCTGGGCTGCGCCCCGCATTTCCTGAGACGTTACCGGTGCCAGCCCAGGCCGGCGTCGGAGCACGAGCCAGCCTGGCCTCTTTCCCGGCCTGTGGCTGTTCCCCTGAGCCCCACTTCCGCACTCTTACTGTGCCGTTACCCTCTGGATACCTTGTTGTGTCTGGAAGGGCAGGAGTAAAGGGGTCATAAAGTTAAAGCTCCTGTCTCGCAGAAACATGGTCCGCCTCAAATATAAAGACCCACCCCAACATCTGCTCTACGACGTGGCCTCCCCGCCAGGCACGGATTATCAGGTTGGAGATCCCAGGGCACAAATGTTTGATGAGGCCCTGTAGTCAGTTTACTTCAGTGGTTTCGATTTTTTGACAATAAATCGCCAGTGCAAATAATGGAAGGCGGGTGTAACATTGACTGCTACTGTATTCAACCAATCATGACTTTGTTTGACATAATTTATCGTTTTTATTTCTGCTGCTTAGGTGCTCCCCAAATGGTGTGTCTAGAATGCTCATTGCATAATCTGGCTCAAGTCCCTGCAATGCGGAGCAGTTTCTGTTTGTCAGAAATGCTCCTTGGAGTCACATCCACAGGTATATAGACAAGCTGAAGCTGATAGTGAGGAGACTGAGGAACCCCGTGACCTCTGGATACCTGCTAAAGCTCAGGACTTCAAGCCTGGCCAAGAAAAAAAATAGCCAATCTGGAAGGACAATAAGAACCCGCTGAGATCCTCATTTAGCATCGTCACAGAGACGACAATCGACAGTCGCGCCCAATCCGAACGTTTGACCGTCATGGGAATTTGGGCCAAATGAACTAACAGATTTCCCAACAGTCCAGGCCTTCAAAGGCCCCCGGGGGAAGAAAGTCTGCTTACGGCAAACAAATAAAACTGTTCATTTGTGGAACAGGCCGTTCAGCAGAATCGCAATAAATGCCATAAATCAAGCGTATCTTTTATCTTACTTTGGGCTCCTATCTACCACTGAGAGAGTAAATAATACAAGCGGAGCTTCAGCTTGATAGAAAGCCAATCTGACCATTACTCAAAACACTGGAATCGAGCATGACTCAATTAAACAATTCCACGACGGCTTTTTTAATTTGTCGCTGTCGTCGTCTGTAGCATCCAGCCTGCACCATGGGCAGCAGCGCCTGTGGCTCTGGCTCGCTAATGAAAGCGACTGGGATGAAGCACAATTTTATTTTCCTTTTGTGGAAATGAACGTTCATTATTCACGGAACAGTCTGGAAATATCCCCGTGCTGAACAGACTCAAAAAAAAAAGTCTCAAAAAAAAAACCCTATTTCCTTTTCAGAAGCAGCAAGTGTCTTTGCGTAATGTCCCTCCTCATTTCCGTAATCTCTCTCCTTGCAAAGTCACTGTCGAATTCATATTTGAAATTACTATTAGCATGACGTGAATCATCCAGTGTTCCCCAACCCACATTAACTCACGTTCATTGGCGGAAGATTCTCTGTGCAAATATGCATCTGTGAATGGAAACCTTCAGAAATATTGGCCGTCCAATATTTCGTAATTAAGCTCCGAATGAAACCGCACTGTCCGTGTAGCAGGGACTCAAGAGGAGGATTCTTTGGAGCTTATTAGCCAGAGATTAAGCAGATCTTCAGCGCACGTCGGATCTGCACTGAGAACATTCTGCGCCGAGAAGCTCCGTGAATGAATTTCTGAGATAGCCAAACCGAATCCCCGCAAACGAACCAACGGTCCCCTTCCTTTCTGTCTCTCTTGCATTTATCCTTCTCAGTCTCAGCCAGCCAAGTGCATCGCTTTCAATGGCTTTACCAGCAAGGCAGGTGATACACAGCAAAGAATTTTAGTCCACGGAAATGAAATAAGCTGAAATGTTAATATACGCACAGTGAAACTGCACTCGACACCCACCCATTCACCCCCCTCTCGTCCATCATTTCCCGCTCTCATGGTCAATTCCAGCTGGATACTGTGCCCCTGTCCATCAGCTGTCAGCAAGACACACACACACACACACACACACACACACACTCACACACACTGTCACACACACACACTCAATCACACGCACACACACTCACACACATGCACACACACACACACACACACACACACACACTCACACACGCACACCTCTCCTGACATAACAGCATCCCAGGTGGCCGAACCTACTTAACATGGCAGGTTATAAATAAAACATGTTTAAAACAGTTTGTCCTTATCTCTAGCTGTAAACCACTTGGGTGGCAGTGGCAGAGTCGGGGGGGGGGGGCATTTCACCATTCACAACTTACAGACTGCATTGTGAAAGTTGGTTTGGGATGTAACATCCAGGGTAAGTTTTAAGTTCAATGTTTTCATATTTACTATGGTAAATTCAGGAAGATACTCCCCACAGTTTAATTGGCATATAATAAATGGCACTGTATCGGACAGGGCAATGCTGTTGTAGGTCCAAAGAGGGACTTTTCTGCAGCAAACTAGAACAATGGAAGCACTTAAGGAAAAACATAAAGTAATATCAATGCAACAAAAAGCGTTCAGGTAGGAGCGCTGTGACAGATAGTGTGTGTTCCAACTTCCATAAGCACTTTATCTGACATTGGATCACGATGATTCTGGAGTGTATCCCAGAAAATGCAAGCCTGGGAACACCCTGGATGGGATGTTAGTCCATCACAGGACACATGCTCACACCCGGTGGACAATCTAGAGACTCCCTTCTCAGCCGGCTGCTTATTTTTGGACTGCAGGAGGAAGCAGAAGTACCCAGAGGAAACCAGTGTAAACACAAAAACAGGACATGTAAACTCACACACACAGCCAGGAGCGGCAGTCAAACCCGTGACCCTGTGTGAGGCTATGGCGCCTACCACTGACCCATCACGCTCACCTCTTGGTAGAAAGTCCCCTTATGTAAATGAATAAATGTATAAATTTCTGAAAAATAAAAATAACAGGAGAACGTCTTTTCAAGCACCAGCCAGCAAAACTACAGTCGGAAATCCAAGGATTTATCGGCTAATCCTCCTTCATCTCATTAGCTGTTTTAATCTAACTCTAACCAAAGCACCAGTAACACTCTGATATCCCTCAAAGCCATAAACGGTATTATAATACGTTAGCAGTGTTGTATTTTTCATTGTTTACCACTATTAGCTTGTCAAGCACTCCGTTTACGCTAAAGTAATGGCCATCCCATTATTGTTTTAATTGCTCTTGGAGTAAAATGGACAAGAGGAAAGAAAATGTTTGTGAATACAAAAGGCAAACCGTGCAAGACTCACGTAAAGATGGTGAATAATTACACCCTTCGCCACAAAAGAGGCTGATACAGGGCAATCCGTCCTCAAACGTCGTGTGAGGAATCTGTTACTGGGGGGACAGCTGGGGAACGTGAATCTCTCCCTGGGACGGACGATAACCCATTATCGGGGGCCAGCAGAGATTGATGTAGGAGAGTAACCTGGGGGTGTATTGACAAGCTAGGCTGGAGAACACACCCTGGGCTCTTAAATGTAATAGCACTCTATATCCACTTGAGTAACTGTTACTTCAGGCTGACATTTAGCCATAGCCTAGCAGGCGGTCTTGCTCTTCTGCCCCTTACGATTTAAACAAGCTTCAGCCAGGAACAGCTGAGGAGGGAACATCATTTAATTTTTAAACATTTTTTAATGGTAATAAAATTTAAAAGGAGAAAAGAATCGAATGGCATAAAAAACCTGTAAAGGCATTAAAATGAAAATTAATTAGTAAATTGGCAAATTAGTAATGGTCTTTGAAAACGTACACGGGCTAAAAAAAAAAAAAAAAAAAGGAAACTGGCTGAAAACCAAACAATTAAAAATGCAGCTCTGCTGTTTAACATTTTATTCATTTAAACGATGCAAGGAGGCTCGGCATGCCCGCGTGACATGCGCGGGGCTTAAATATTACATTGCGGAAGCTGCACACCTCTCGGCACATTAGGGGGAATGAAACATTCACGGCCCGAAGCAGGAAAGGCATTTCCCCAGGGAGCGCACCGGACATGAAGCAGCGCGTTACTTACGCTTAAAGCCAGCGGTCACGGCGGCACTGCAGCGCGATTTCCTTCCACGCTGTAAGCAGCACCTCACTGCTGGTCGAAGCACGCAACCCGTACAAAAGTCTGCACACGCATTTACATGCATGTAACAATTTATTAACTTGTAAATGGTCTATAGGGTTTGCAAACTACCCCAGTCCGTTTGATGTAGCTAACTTTAGGTTTATAATGAATAATATATATTTGCCGTAAGATTTCTTGCGTGAGACTGAAAGAGTGAGTGTTGAGTTGGCAGCACTGATCCCGATCGTTTAGACAGGTCCGGGGCAAAAAAATATAGCTTGGGCATAGCTAATTAATACTACAGAACGTTCATTGCTACGTTTACATTCGTTTAGCAGATGCTGCCACCCCTAGCCACGTACAGATTAAGGGTGGCACAGAATTAAATTGCAGAGGTCAAAATCACAAGCGCACAGTGTAAACGCTGTGGATTAACTACAGATCGGCATTAAAAGGTAGTGCATTAAAAACATCACGTCTAAACCCCCCAACAAGAAAACAGATGCAGTAATACAATGTGACAAAGGAGGAAGACTGCATTACAGTGCTTTACGAACATATATGCGTTTAATCAGTCATGGTAGGTCAATAAGCAGAGAGTAGGATGAATGAGTAGGATGGGTTCGGCTTTGAGTCTTCAATTAAATTCAATCGAAATAGATTTATATAGCGCCGTTCACGACAGAGTCGCTCCGATGCGTTTTACATGGGTGTGCCGTGGTACATTACAACACCATTAACACAGAATAATACATACATAGAGGAACGGGAGGACAAAAATAAAAGGAAGAATGAAAAAAAGTCACATGACAACAGAGAAGAGGGACAAAAAACTCCCAAGCAGTGAAAAAACTTCTGGGGGCAACAGTCTTGAAGGGTGGAAGAGTTTAGGAAGAGCCCGATTCACCACTGAAATTTCAGGGCGGACACCGCTTGCGTTAGATGTCTCAGACGGGAGACTGTTTACACTGGGGGAATCTTCTGTCTTTCTGGAGAGCTGGGCCACTTCATCTCATGTGGTTTTGGGAATAAATTCGGGTTCTTTACATGGTCTGTTTATATTTCTGTTAAATCACCCGGGGATCCACCACCTGCTTTGCTAGAAAGGTGCAAACCCCAACACCTCAAGAAGCCCGACACCTGACAGAGTGAGACAATCCTCACCTGTGCTCAGTTGCTGGACTGTGGTTCCTCTCTGAAAGCGCCAAACAGGTTACAGCAGGAAACGTTACACTGCAGGACCTGCTGGTCATAAGAATAGATGATCGGGATTCTGAAGAACCAAACAACTCCACCAAAGTGGGCTTTGATACATTCAATTATTAAAACGACCACGGGGGGGGAACAGCACCACGCAGAGCTGGATCACAAAGGCTCAGAGACAAGCGCCGGGTTTTATACCCGACTCTCCGGCGATTTTGCACAATACAGCGGCATCGATCGTTCCCGCAGCCGAGATTAAAAACGGTGCAGATCTGCTCGCGGGTACAGGGGGCTGCAGAGAGACGAGGCTGCCGCTATGGCTAGGATCTCCTTGAATTATTGACGACTGCCGAGAGACGAAGGGGAGTGGGGACTGCTGCTACCCGCCAAAGCCCGGCCGAAGGAAACGCCTCGGCGCTTCCCCGCTGCTCAATGACTACCTCAGCAGTCATTTGAGCCGTTGGTGTGCGATAGTTGACCAAGTTTCGGCCCGATAAACCTGGAAAAGACTGTGGGTTAACCTCTCCCACAAGGAACCAACAGGCTAATATTGCCCTTAGCCAGACCTTAAACTCCGCATCCAGCCAAACAGGAGACGTTTCCTTAATAAATATTTAGATCTCTCAAATAAAAGGGCCCAGTGTCATTCATTTCCAGCAACAGAGAAAAACATTCTATCTGGGTCCCCTGTCAGACCTTGCGATGCTTAATTAAGCGTCTGCAGATGCGGTCCACGTAAACAACCTCCGGTTTATTAATGACTGGAGCGCAGATCCAAGGGAAATAGCATCTTTCAGGCTGAGTAGCCTGGTTATGGCCATTAATTCACAGCATGGGCAACATATGATTCAATTTAAAAACGTAGACTTACTACCCAAGCAAATTGTTCAGGATAAAGAAATCGGTCAAAGAAACTGTGAAAACACCCGATTATTAACTTGCTTGCATAATTATAGCACCTGCAAAGCACGCTCTCAGGTTTGTGACATTACGCTCTATGGAGTCTGCAACCCAAATGCAATGTGGCCTGCCTACTAGATTTACCGATGAATTTTAAAAACACGCTTAAAATATAATAAGAATCAGTCAAGGGTTCTTCCAATCGATTAAGAGTTAATAGGCTATTCCCTGAAAGAAGGCTGTAATATGTTTCAGAGAAGGCTGCGAATTAAATGTTTTGAGTGACGGAGAACAGTCCATCCTGCCACAGAAAATTGCATCTGTATGTCACGTGGACCTGGAGACCGCTGCTCCGGTTTTAAACCTGTTTATGTCGCCGGGACTTCAGGTCCTACAAACGGAGATGCAATAACACACGCACACATGCGCGCCCCCAGCCCCTTCGTTTGTGATCAGTCACTAAAAGAGCCATTTGTCACAGTCTTTGCCGGCGCTTATTCAATTATTCCCTAACTGTTTACTTCGGTGGAAACGGAGACGTGCTGGCATCGGTATCGATTTATTTATTTTTTTGCGTCATAAAACGACTTTGCTGCTCGAAAATAAATAAATAAATAACTAAAATCTGAAGCTTTCGCCACGGCTAACATCTTGGGAAAACGAAATAATCTACGTGTCCGTGGCTGATTTGTGTCTGTATGTGTCAGAGAGAGCGAGAGAAATCATTTCTTGTGCACTTGTAATAAATATTGAGAAATGAGGGGAAATTCGTTTAATAAAATTATAACCTCCATACATAAAAACCGTAAACCTTTCGGTTTTCCTAGAAAATGAAAAACTGGCAACCGCTTTTGAACAAGGGTACTCTGCTAAATTGACAGACCATTACATATAAACATTTTCCAACTTATGACATGGACAGAGGCCAGCGCCAGAAAATGCTTGCGCACGTTAATACGCATGTGCAAAATTAATATTTGTGTATATTTTTCTGCTCTGTGTATCGTGTTGTTTTGTACCATGTTAGGCATTGTTTTTAAATGATTCGTTCATTCAAAATTGTTCATCTAGCTTTGGCAATTGTGATTCCTGTTTGTTTTTAGTAGGTAATTCTTCTACATCACTTATTCAAAGCCACTTAAATAAAAAAATATATATTTATTTATACAACCAGATACTTCATTTGTTGCAGTTCAGGTTAATTACATTATCCGAGGGATCTACATTCTGGGACTTCAATGGGCAATTTTTAAGTCTGTGTACATAATTACCACATTACCCGCTGCAGCACAGAATGGAAAAGAGATGAATATAGGGAAGGACACAGAGAGAGTGTGTGTGTATGAGAGGGTGAGGGAGAGAGAGAGAGTGTGTGTGAGAGAGGGTGAGGGAGTGTGTGTGTGTGTGTGTGAGAGAGAGAGAGAGAGTGTGTGTGTGTGTGAGAGAGAGAGAGGGTGAGGGAGTGTGTGTGTGAGAGGGAGAGAGTGTGTGTGTGAGAGAGAGAGAGAGGGTGAGGGAGTGTGTGTGTGTGAGGGAGAGAGTGTGTGTGTGAGAGAGAGAGAGAGAGAGGGTGAGGGAGTGTGTGTGTGTGTGTGTGAGGGAGAGAGTGTGTGTGTGAGAGAGAGGGTGAGGGAGTGTGTGTGTGAGAGAGGGTGATAGAGTGTGTGTGTGTGAGAGAGAGAGGGAGAGAGTGTGTGAGAGAGGGAGAGAGTGTGTGTGTGTGAGAGTGAGGGAGAATGTGAAATAGAGAGAGAGAAAGAGTCGATGGGCTTAGACTACGTGCTGCAAGGACAGCCTGTGGGTCCCACACAGTTTTAGTCAGGCTTATTATGCTTTTCATCATTTTCCACACTGTCATCCACTGTATGTGTCATTCTGGTGAGAAAATAACTCCCAGTAAAAAAAAAAAAAAAAAAAAAAAAACAATCATGTTCGGCGACGGCTTTGTCACAGCCTGGCGGGAGAAAAACAGCCATCAAGGTGATGGGCTTTTTACAGCGAACAGGCAGCCAATCCCCATACATCTCATTCAGCCCTCCACCAATCACGAGGCCCCTTTTCAGGCTCTACCGCCGCTCCTCCACCTAGTGACCTGAATGCAGAAGAATAATCTAACCTCAGAGGCAAAATGAAGTGAGAAAAATAGAATAAATCTATAAATAAAGGAGTGGAGATTGTGTCACGGTGTAGTAGCCAATGTGCATGTACACGTTTCAGGGGAGTGAGTGTGCACACGTGCGTGTGACTGGCTGGCTGACCAGATGAGAATGAGTGTGTGAAAGATGAAGTAAAGTGCTGACTCATGTTGTGCACAAGGGCCAATTATCCAGCAGGAAACACTGGCAGTCCCCTGCTGATTGAGCAGCAGTTTGGAAACCATTTATTTCAAACATTTTAAAAATTGGTTGGGTCACAGGGGAAATGTACCTGTTTGTCAAGGCCAGGGAGTTGGAAAGCGCCGGGGGGGGGCGGGCGGGGGGGTATTGTTTGTATTTGTGATTCGGCCCAGGTTACAGGTCCTGTGATAGAGTGGGGCGGCACGTAGCAGTGCTCCTCTTTGGTAATCTGCCGGCAGCTGCTGTTTGTGCGTCAAGATTATAGACGAGCCGCAGCCAGCCTGTTATGGCGGGAAGCAGCTGTGAGGTTTCTGTCTGGAGCTGCCAACAGTGTGGCATTCAACAGGAAAACTCTACAACTGTTTCGTCTCCCACATGACTGTCCTTTCAGTCTTCCCTGGGCACCACCCCCCACCAGGCCTTCAACCTCCTGCTATGTGACGTCAGCGGAAAACCTCCAGGCGGTGGGTGGCTTCTTTCTAAGGGGCCCTTTCGAAGTGCGGCGGGCAGTTAACTTGAGAAATGCTGACTCGCTGTGATGGACAGAACGAGCCGAAGGTGTGATTTAGAGCAGTGGCATTAGCCACTGGACGTGCATATGCACCCGTTTACGAAGAGGGCTGGGAAGGGATTTATGGGACTCCTGTAAGTATCTAATATTCTTTTGCTGTGTTATAAATCCCCCCATAAAAACGACTGAAGTACTTACGCAGCGCCAGCAAACCTTGTAAAAGGATGTGACGGCATCTACATGGCAGCGTGCTGGAGTCTAAGGTATAGGGTGACCTGAATAGGTACAGGGTGACCTGAATAGGTATAGGGTGATGCTTTGCTAGGGGAACTTGCCTTGTCTGTAAACTGCAGATTTTCAGATCAACGAATCGAGCGACTAAAAGTGGCTTTAACTTGTCACACCCAGGCGATTCCAGGCCGCGCCCGCGGGGGAGCTCCATCCTCCTTCCGATTCCGGCTCTTGCCGTTCCCGCTTCTTTTTTACCACCATCTGGGAGGCGGGGGGAGCGCGGCTAAATTAGGCAAGGGGCTAATGACGCGTGCACATTCATGGTGGGAGTGGTACCTGGCCGGGACCCCGGCGCTGCTGGGGTATTCACGGCGACCATCTGTGCCCCAAGAAGCCCAGGCGAAGCGGTGCATCGATGACAAAATGCGGCTGGTGGGTGGGCAGCGGGCAGGAGGCGCAGGGAGCGAGGCGGGCGAGGCTTAGGAGGTGTTACTGGACGGAGGATGGCTCACAGTCCTGGATTCTCCACCTAATGTGAAGAATTTAAATCACTCTAGTAAAAATATCAGTCCAAATAAAACTTATGAACATTATTAGTTAGCAATAGCCTGTTTAGGATATTAGCACTAACACCAACCAAACCAAAACAAACAAACAAACAAAATGACTAAGAATTCAGCAAGACAGCCAAATGCAGAGCATGAGGAGGGCAAGATCTGTCTGATCACTGCTGAAAGCGACCCAGACGTTATCTCCCGTCCCCTGCTAATAAAAACACCTCTTGCAGAGAAAAGTAGAACTGCCGTGATTGGAAGAATAAAGAAAGGAACAGAGGGGAACATCCATTAAAATCCGATGCAGGACAAGTCCCGCGTGTCCTTATTCAAAGCCGCAGTAAAGCTGGTGTCATCTTTACGAGTACGCCGACACGGTGGCCAGGGAGAGGCGTCTCTGTGCGCATTATATGCGACATAAATATACCGTGGGATGGGAATCCACAGCCGGAACGACAAACGAGAGCCTGGTTTGGAAATGGGGTCTGTGATTTCCAGGTCCACGGAGAGGGACTATAATTCACAGAGAGAGGAAATGCAGCCAGTCGTGTGTGTCAGGTGTTTAGTGCCACCATAGCTGTCGTCTGCGGCACCGTGAGTGACAGAGGGATGTTTGCTTGGGAGTGGGGACTAGAGTCACTGAGCTCCATCCTCACACTGAACACACAGCGTCACTGAGCTCCATCCTCACACTGAACACACAGCGTAACTGAGCTCCATCCTCACACTGAACACACAGCGTCACTGAGCTCCATCCTCACACTGAACACACAGCGTCACTGAGCTCCATCCTCACACTGAACACACAGCGTCACTGAGC
>JAODKE010000050.1:16331312-16344280 GCA_026779605.1 Mormyrus hasselquistii
GTGTCGTGGGCGGTTGTGTGTTGGCGGTGGGGCGGGGCGTCTGCGTTGGGGTGGTGCGCGGGGGGGGGGGGGGGGGGGGGGGGGGGGGGGGTAAGCTCATGCAAATATGTGGTTTGAAGTGACTTTTTGAATGGGGGCCCAGAAATAAACACGCCCCTGACACAGTAATGCTACGGTAACAAACAATAAACCTCACCAATGGGACTTTCGGTACTAATGACTTTTTCTCTGACAAACAAACACCCTAATTAATTTGCAGACATTCAAGGACCTTTTCATCAATGACTTTGAGTGTGTAGATGGGCCACGGGCCTGTGCCCACATACTACTGCTACCTCAGCCACCCGACACCTTTTATGTTGCCGATTGTGTTTAATTGCTCTCACCTCAGAGCTACTGTTTTAATGAGCTCTGGCCAACGTGTATACACACCTCACTGATGCATCCCTCCCCCACCAGCAGCCAAAACTGGCCTGAAAGATTGAATTACGGTGCCAATCTCATCCAAAGGCTCTCAGCTGCTCAGCAAAGCCTAAAGAAAGCAGGATTTTCTATTAATGTCATGAACGGAGCAGAAAAGATGCATCATCCAGACCATTGAAGCAGGGCTGAGATGTCTTGATGTGGTGTTACAATAAATGATGTTATCTAACCACTTTGATCCAAAATAAAGTTTTACATCCCGACCCTCCATGATAAAATATCACGTCGATACTACGCTTAAGGACATGACCCAAGATCTCCTGTCCAAAAGCACGACAGCTGGAGACCACAATCTCAGAGATCCTGAGGGTCTGGAACCACTCGATCATCAAGCATTCCGGCTTCCCTATAATTAGCTACATATTTAATTGGGTTAATCAAAAGCCTGAGAAAGGGTAACAGGAGAGAAGCATGCGAGGGAAAGACATTGTGGGTGAGGGTCTGGGGGTGGGGGTGACCCTGCCTCGTCATACCTTTCTTCCGGCAAGGCTCACATTTTCCTGGGTCTCAGAGAATCTAGGGGCCGTGAAATGACTTTCTCACAGATCTGTGAGCTCAGTGAAAAAAGTGGTGTCCCTAATTGTCACTCTGGACTTCTGTGGTGTTATTATTATTTATTTTTTAAAATATCCTACCTCCCCTCACTTAAGTAATATATCTGCTCAGAAAGTTTGGCTTGATTGCAGGAAGGTGGGATTTCCTTCGGACACCTACGTCTCTACATCCTGGACACATGCATGAATACACAGGCAGCTACGGTGCAGAGAGAGTCCCATCAGTTTTGTCCTTGCAGCAGCTACCAGGTGGGCCTTTACCTCGACTACCCCCATGAGATGTAGTGAAGGAACAAAGCAGACAAGATCACCGGAGCGGCAGGGATCCCAGAGACAAGACACGGAACATCCTGTCCTGAACAGTCAGGCCTTAGGGGAAACGACATCCTTGGGTGAATTAGAGACCGCCCACCGCCATGACGGCAAAACCACCACTGTAATCCTGCTTTCGGTCATCTCTCTCAGAGTCGGACGAAGACGTCACGACAAACATCACGAGAAACGTTACGAAAGACGTCACTTCCCATCGGAAACACGCCTCTCGTCTGTCGTTGACAGAATTTTGTTGTCTGAGTCTCCCCTGTGATGTCATTTCAACATGGGTGGTGCCACCAATCACGGCCCGATTTAACTGAAGCGGAGTAAGTAAAGGGAGTAACCAGTAAGCACTAGCACAGATCTGAGGGCCGACCTCAAGATTTTCACAGGAGGTCATGGGGGTGGGGGGGGAGGGGGGGGTACAATCATGCACGATCCCATATCATACAGCGCAGGTGCAAACTGCAGGCCGTGTCATTAAATGTTGCTGACTGAGGGAGAAGTAACTTTAATTTTCAATATATTTTTGTTTATTTGTTTTAGCACAAATGCCTTAATAAAAATAGAATAAAAATAAAATTTAATTAAATTCTTTAGTGGGTGGTGGGGTTTGGGGGAGGGCAAAATGTCTCATTTTAGGGGCGAATGCATCCCCTCCATGACACAGACCCTGGAGTAGCAGGAAGTTGAGTTAAAGTGCCTTAAATCCAGCCCTGACTGAGAGCACGGAGTCCGCTGCAGTAAACGGGGCTCCCCCCGTCAGCCTGACTCATCCCAGAGCCAGTAATAGTGGCTTGTGTGTGGCGCATTTAACCCAAAAAAAAAAAACACCCCTGTTATCTGTGACTCAGCCCCAAAGGCCTCAAGAACTCACAGGCACTGAATGCCGAATCACCCCCATTTGTAAACAGCCCCCACAAAATAAACACACTCACAGGAACGCCCAAGACGCCGACTCTGTGAGCTCAATTACAGCGCCCCTTCCGTGCTTTTCGGAGAGCAGGGGAGGGAGAGGGCAGACGGTGGGCACGGCGAGTGGCTTTCGGTGACATCCGCTGGGGCCACAACTCTGTCTGTACCGCGCGCGGAGAGGAGACAGGGAGGAGATAAGGTGAGAAAAGGACGTGGGCCTCCCTGTTCAGCATGCAGAGGCGATAGGGGAGCGTATCGGCAGGTACGGACAACGCCGAGAGCTCATTACTCCATCTCTCTGCCCATTGACTGCAGGGGGGAGGGAGGGGTAATGGGGGGGGGGCTGTTTAGTGCTGGGATCAGCCTGCAGATGGAAAAGAGCACCTCCTTCCTGATGCTGACATTTAATCCATGGTCATAAATTTCATTTGTGGCCAATTTCTTTAGAAATGCCGTCAGGGAGGGGGCAGAGGTGGGTGGGGCCGCACACCAGGGAAGGAGGTGAAAAGCAGATCAAGCAGGTGTGTGCGAGTACATATACAGACAGTGCGTTCACCAATAAAGAGACAGTAAGCTCATCAGCATGCTATCGCTACCTGGTTACCATGTGGGGGGACCGCATTTGACTTCCAGTGGGCAGATGAGAGCCTTGGTTTTTCAGGGGGGGGGGACTGGAAACTGTATGCTTCCTCACAAACCCTGGGTGCAGAGCCGTTACTGTTATCAAGCAGTTCTGACGCGGTTTGTGCCATGTACCCATGGGGGGGGGGGGGGGCTGCAAAGGCTTTGTAGATGTGGCAGCAAAGACGAGGCATCAGAGCCCAACGTGGGCGGGGCTACCGTATGCTGTCAATCACTACCAGCTTTAAGCCAATGAGAGTTGACCAAGCAACCAATGGGAACTGGCGTAAACCAGTGGGTGAGTGACAGTACACATCACTGCCTTGAAGCACTATCTCATCTTCACACGTGATTAAAAACAGAGACACACACATGCACACACACACACAAACACAGGGATGAAGCCAGAGAAGACAGGCAAGCTGCCTTGTCTTCAAAAGGCTCCTCGAGGTTTGTTCTCACCAAAGTCATCCCTGAGAAAAGAAGGAAGACAGGGTTTCTCTATGACAAAATAAAAAGGACACTTAAACCCAGAGAGTGCATGTCAGATGCTGTGGTTTCGGTGATGATGATACAAGCACACAGATGCAGACACACAGGACTCCCCTTTACTGGATGAAGCACCAGTCTAACTGGCCAAAAGTATTGACTGTGTCCCCGCCCCCTTCGATATTACCGGGCCGACACCAGAACCTTGCCCCGCTCGTCCTCCGGCCTGGACCCCCGGGGGGGCTATCCGTCTCCATGCCCTGGAAATAGATTTATGTCTGCTCACTGCTGCCCCCCCACCAACCTCAATCAATCATTAGGGGCTCTTCTGCATAACCAAGCAGGTCATGGAGGCTGGCCAGAATCAGACAATGTCAGGCTGGCCAGAGTGCACTGGGGAGGCACCATCCCTAGGGGTGTCCTGAGGCTCATGGGGAAGGAGGCGGGGACAGGGAAACCCCGCAGAACTCCTCTGCTTCAAATTAATGTCTTCAGAGAAAATAAATAAATAACCGGATAGCTAAAACAATGACTCACTCCTTGTGAAGCTCGGCGTGCTTCCCTCGCACGGACGTCGCATGTTGTCACACAAAGCCACCTGATACCTGTCAACATTCCAGTGCCCCCGTGACGCGGATTCAGTGACTCATCGCTGCCAACATATGGCGCATGCAGGGATGACGGCGCACTGACCCGCAAACCGACAGCACAACCAAACTATTTATATGCCGCAGTGATGCAAACAGCTGTAAGGAACAAATGGACATGAGGAGGAGGAAGGAAAGTGACGGTATCACGGTCCCGGAAGAGCGGCTGGGTAGCGCTTTGGGACCTCGCCAGGCCTGGTATGAAGTAGAGCGACCAAGAGTTGAAGGCGGTTGTCTCCATGGCGACAGGGCAGGGAGTGAACAGGTGTCTCCATGGTGACGGCAGAGGTCTTGCATACAGCTGTTGAACACAGCAGTTAGAAGGCATTAGCGTCATCAATTGGGTTTAACTACTAAAGTGCAGCTAGAGATAATCAAAATGATGGTGGTGTCATTTTGGAATTTATTCATTAGTGATGGATTTGAAGAGTCAGCCAATGACAGAAGTTAATTTTTAGGCTGTTGGACACAGAGGTGTGGGAACTGTGGCAGAGTAACCCCAAATATCTCATTTTTAAAATGTTCATCCACCCCAATAAAAGGACCTTTGGAAGATGATTAAATTGTGTCCCCGTATCTAACTCTCCTACGCGGTTGGCTGGACAGACTGAGGCGGCATGGTGTAGTATGAGATAGTATGTGTGCAATATCAAAGTATAAAGGTACAGCAATCTGCACATTTCTTTATAGATTGTCAGACTCACACCCCGAAACTCTGGGGGTGAATCGTAATATGCAAACTTGACTTCTGTTCTCATATACCCGTTTTATGTTATCCTCCATTGCCGAAGATCAGTTCCAATATTAAGAACACAAGTACAGAGGACTGTAAAAATCCCAGGATGTTGGTCTCGCCCTGCCCCAAACATGAAGGATACTTGGGTTCCATCTTTGCTGAATGAGACCAATCCCATAATTCACTGCACGACAAGTTCTAGGAAGGCAAGTTAGCAAAACTGGTCTTGCCAAGAGCACAAGTACGGTCTTTGTGTTCTTGGTATTGAGATTCACCCCAGGTGAGGGTCGGCTCCTAAGACTGCAGTGTGAGACTGAAAACGGGAAAAAGAGCAAAATCCAGCACGTTGCCTCTGGGGTGGGGGGGCAAGACATGGGGCAGCTCTTTCAACCCTGCTCTGCATGGCCACCTGTGTGCAGAAATGCCTCATTCTCACAGAAAGACCACATGCCCGCGTGTCCTGGTGAAGGGCGGGTGATCAGCATCGGAGCAGCACGGCATGCTGGGATATCTGCTGGTAAGGAGTCGGGCTGATACAGACGTCGACACGTTCGTAAAAGTGGCGTTACGATCAAAGTAATAAGTGAAGAAAGAAACTGTGTATTCGCCTTTATTTAAAGGTCCCCCTGGAATATAGTCACTACGGCCGCGCTGTCCAGAAGGAGGAGGAGCGCAGTCTTCCCCCACGAGGACCTGAGCCCATGGCCGCTGCCTCCGCTCCCTCACGCTCCGGCGCCTGTGCTTCGCTCCAGATCACCGCCTCCTTAGGCTAAAACTACTGAGAAATGCAGTTATTTTGAGCTCATTTTCACGATTACCCAGCGTTTTGCGTCCAAAGAGGGGAAAAAATCAGTTTGAAAATACCGACACTGTGGTTGGATCTGAAGCAAGCAGTAAAAGTAAATAAATCTATATGATGTTTGGGCATATTTATCGGACGAAGTTAACTTTGGTTTAAGGGGACCATGCTATCGACTAGCTCTGATGAAATCCCATTACAGGGTAAGAAAAAAAACGGAATGAGTTCAAAGCCCAGCAGTGTCGTGATGTCGAATAACAGGCTACGTGTTTTTTTTTTTAATCAACGCACTTATCAAAATGGACAAACACTTGAGCACGCATAGGCACAGAACGACAAAAATAAGGGTAATAGAGGTCTAACTTAATTACAAGGCATTAATTTAATCTGACATTTTAGAAAAGACGATCTCGAATGGCCGTTCCCAGGTTTCTTGAAATTTTTGGGAAATTGTAGGATACGATATCTGAGCTTCTATGTAAAATGCCCGGAAAGGAATATCCAAAGTGCACTGTGAACACACACATATATATCTCCACATTTAGCTGCTTGCTTCGACATTTTCCTTCCTTGTAACCATACGTTGCAGATATTAGAACTACAGCTCTGCGTATGACAGATTATAAACTCCTGTTAGAACATCCAATTAGACCTGATTTATTTCTCTACTGTCGTATTTCAATAAAACATTTAAGGTCTTGCATTGTGTTTGAACAACGATTGCTGAATATTGGGTAAATAACCCGAAGGCAAGGCAAGTGATTCGGCGGATGAGCCAACAGCGTCCTCTACCGAACACTCATGTTCGACAAAGGGATTAAAATCCTGCATCGACGGGATGCAGGAGCTGCATCAATTAAAATCTGGTTTTAAATTGGTCTGAGATCAACGGATCATGTAATTACGGGGAAAAATTATTGCGATATATACGTGTCACGGGTGTGTCAGAAATAATATAAGTTATTAATTCCTCCGCACGAGGTGCCAGGAGGGCCTCTGGAGGTGCCAGATGGCACGGTGCTCTTATAAACGCTGCTGGTACACCTGAAATCACCGCTCTCCCGCGGCGCCGCGCACGATTAAAAGGGGACGCGCAGTTTGTGCCTGCAGTTCTGCGGCCGCGGTTAGATCACATTCTTCAGTGGAATGCAGACAGTAGTGGGAGAATATCAGTAAAATTAAGCCACGTCAAAGGCGCAGAGGAAGTTTTGGGGAATCTAAACAAAACAAAAGCTTCAAAACATTGTATTAATTGCAGAGCACACCAGGTTATCATGTTAGGCTTAGAGAACCAACAGCACTAACCGCATGACCAGCTGATTTATATTTGCCGCATCGCAGACTAAGATTGAGATCAAGCATGCTTCGGTTTCCTATGTCATATATCCGTTTTACTGGGTCCAAATAAAGATTTATAGACTTTCGATTTTTACGAATTACATACGTATGAAATTGTTCAAGCAGAATCGTGTTGACGTGGTTATGTGGCAGAATGTATAAGGACATGACTCCCATTAAGCATGCTGGGTGATTGAAGAGCCACTGCTCCACGACAGCGCTGCAAAGCCCGAACTGCATCTGATTATACAATGATCAGAGACAGATGTGAGGACGAGCTGCTGACTTCAGTGAAATTACACAAGTTTTTTCCACCTCGGAACGACGGGCACGGTAGTCGGAAACAAACTGCAAATGACAGTGCAGAATTCAACACTCAAAAAAAGAGAATTGTCATCTCGATTGGAAATGAAATCAAGAATATTTCACCCATTAAAGCCTGCTACATTGACCTTTCATTGTTTTGAAATGGATGTGTAAGGTCGTTCGAGGTTAACTCTTGATACGTGGCTGGAAAATGTATGAGTTAGGATAATATTATGCTAATAGAGCTGCATGACTAGTTAAAAAAAAACACGATTTAAGTTGCTGGATAAAGCTTATGAGAGCATTCTTTCGGAACTGTGTCAATGTCAGAAATTAGTGTATTTGCCTAGGCATTGGGATACATTTCAAAATTTATGCTTAAACTAGTATAGTCGCAGGGTCCATTTTACCTAAACCATAATTGGAAGCTTCTTTTGGACGTTGCGCTATTGCTCAAATAGTGTATGGAATAATAATTAGTATGACTCTAGATGTTAATGAATGTAACTACGAAGTGATTGATTAATATCGAAATACAAAAATAACAGCGAAACGCAGAAAAGTTTTTTTCTTCTAACACGATGCCACTTCCTGGTGAGGTTGAGTACTGCGGGAATCGGAAACGCTATTAACGTTATTAACAAACGTCCCTGCTGTAATTTACGTGACATAAAGGAAGAAAAGCTGATGTTACATGACTTATTGGCTGTTCAGAATTTGTTTGTGCCGGTACTTTGCAAATATACACCGATAGAATCGGACGACATCATATGTACAAGGATGCATTGCCCTCAGACCTTCAGTATACTTAAAGTGATTTATCTTAAAATCCCAGTATTGCCGGTCTGTCTCATTAATTGGGCTTTTTATTTGTCCCGAACAGGTAGTCCTATTATTCATAATAAATATGTATGAACCTCATTTGACGCAGGATCTACGAGATGACAGTTCTCTCTCGTTTGTCTGCTTATTTTATCGGGAAATGGAATAATCTAACTTTTACAGCTACCCGAGTATGAAAGAACGAAAACAGTTCCAGGAACTTTCAGGTGTTGATATTGCTGAATGTTAGCCGAGAAGAATTACTGTATTAAGTGCGAGCATAATCATATCGAGCAAGACTGGTATTAATTGGTTTTAAGGGTTATTTTTGTATCTGATTGAGAGGGGGCTTAATTTAATTGCAAGCAGGTTACTTAATAATGGTTTTTTAATTGGTTATATTGTCTTCAGTTAATTTGTCTAATTGTGTAATTAGAAACCCACGAGTATAGGCTAGGTGTTTAAATGAGTAATTCCAGATTAAATATGGCCATAAAACATTTCCAGACTCAACATGGAAAACGTTTACTTCAATTGCTAGTTACTGCAACAGTTTATTATACATAAAAGTATTTGACAAAGAATCTCAAAATATACAATTTCTCAGAATTACATTTGGTGTGAACGTGATTTTGGGTTAATTTTTAATAATTTGGGGAAACTGCATAGATATATTCAGCTGGTACATTTTTATTAAGGTTAGAAAAAACAACTCAAGTATGATTTTTAGATTACGACAATTACACAAAGTAATCGGGGCAGTGAGAGTAGCAACAGTGGAGAACATTCTTTGCCCGGTGGCTAGGGTCCATTTTCCCCCCGGTTCCATCTTTCATTTGCGACCTTGTGACCCTGCATCCCAGTAACTCTGTCAACAGTATTCAGAGTAGTTCTCCTGCACGTAATTGGCTGGGAAGAGCCCAACCTTGTTATGCGGAATGAACAGAAGAGACAGACAAGACAGAGAGGAGAGAAAGGTTGTAATAAGGATTTTCAGAGCATGGAAAATATCAGGCAGACATGCTGTACCCTCTACAACCACAAGTGGCCAGCACTGCACTCCAGCAAGCATTTTAAACTGAAAATAAGGTGAAATAAGACACATGCATCAAACCAGTTATCAGAGCCACCCAAGCTATTGTGGAGAGGAATCGACCCTTTTCAAATTTGAGATTACCTGGCCGTAAGACTCGCCCTTCCACCATCCTTCAGGAGTATCCTTGGAGAGGATTTTCACATCGTCCCCCATGCGCAGTGACAGCTCTGATGAGTCACGTGCTGAGAAGTCATACAGCACCCGTGCCCAGCTCAGCGGGGAGGAGACAGACACGTCGCCTGCAGCAAGGGGAGTGTGCTTGAGTATAGCCATTCTTTGCCTATCAAGGGTACAATCTTGCATGCAGTAACCAGCCCACAGCAAATAAAAGTATTATCTAATACAACTGCTGTGCTGCGCTGATAGCTGAGGCTGAGTATTAATGTTGCATTTAGGTTTTGGCTGGATATTTAGGGACCAGAAGAGTGGGGGACTCTACACTGGCCCAGTGTGAGATCTACACTGGCCCAGTGTAAACTGAGAGGGAAAGACCTACACTCACTCTGTGCGAACTGAGAGTGATGCACATCCTCGCTCCACGTGGGCTGGGTCGTGCTCTGTACAGGCTCCTTGTAGGAGTTCTGCAGGGTTGTGTCCAGCTCCTTAAAGCACTCCTTCAGCGTGTTCTGCTGATAGTACTCCACCAGCTCCTGCAAGAATGAACAGCAATGGAAACTTGCATCAAAAATGCGGCTCGGAGACGGTTAAACAGCACGTCACACAGAGCATGTACTTAGACAATTAATTCATCAAGTGTCCTTGTTTCTGTGTTCACCTGTTCAGCTAGCTTGTTTGAAGAAGTATTAGTTAATTATCAGAGCTAATATCATTTAATTATTCAGCCCAAGGGCTAAACCACCTTTCTGTGTGGGCTATTGGCCTCCTGGTGTAGTCTGCTGCAGGAGCAGGCCAGCACAAAATTTCATTAACCTAGTTGTCATTTGTCACCTGCCTTCCTATTCTAACAGGCTGATGAGATTGAGGGCGCCCTCTGGTGGCTGCTGGACCCTAAGCAGCTGCTTGGTTAACTTGTGTCTCGGGCTGGTCCCGTGTAGGTGCGTCTGAGGAAGTGATGGGCGAACGGCGACACATACGATTAAGCCCTTGAAGGCTTTCTTCTCATTTATGTGCAGCATCCCATTGATAAAAGTGATCTTGATGTGCTTGACGTCCGTCTTGATCCTGCGACAGAGTGAGAAACAGAGGCTTAAGCGGGGGAAGTCGAGCGGCAATAGGAGGGTGCAGCTTTTATTTACTGATCCTCTGTGGAGGTAAAATACACTTTCAGCCTCTTTTTAAACCGGCTGCATGTTCTAATGGAACAGTTCAAGGGAAAGTTCTGCTTAAGGGCACAACAGTGAGGTACATCCTAGGATTTGAGCCAGCAAAATTCTGAGTACGTGTCTACACCCTTCCGGCACAGCAGTCTGAGGTTCTCACTTGATGCTGATGGCGAAGTCGTTGTACTCCTTCTGCCGGACGAGGTAGGTCCCCTCTGGCCGAGATATTAACAGGCTCTTCGCTACGTGCCTGTCGATGTTTCCTGCAAACCTGCAGAGGGCCACAGATGGGAGTAGGGAGGGGCTGCCATATATTTAACCAATTGTGTGACTAACAAGGCCTGTAAACCACTGGCTGGTCTAAGCCAAGGGCAATGAATGAAGGAGACAAACCCAGACTGGGATTTTGCCACCTCGAAATCCCAGTTACTATAGACGCTGTGTCGATGTCTCATGTTATAGTAGGGTGGTGCACTTATAGTGGGACGTCTCGCATGAGGACATGTGCACAGGGAGGGGGGTGGGAGGCAACACCGCACTTTAGAAATTCAAGTTATTGCATTTTTAAATAGCGCCTAGCACCACAGAATCACCCAAGGCGCCTGGCGAGTACGTGTGGCAATCTGTGTTTCTCGTCATTTATGTAGAATGCTGCAAGGAGCAGTGAAAAAGGGAAGAGGGGAAGAAAGAAAGCCACAGGAGGAGAGGAACCAAAAACTCATGAGCAAGGAGAAAACAAATAACTGTGGGGTTCCAAGGAAAGCTGGCTGCCTCCAGACACAGTGACATTAAAGAAAACAGAGAGAATGAGCCGACTGTAATAAAGCCAGGGTGTAAACTGTGTTTATGGTTAAAGTCCATCAATGAGTCAGTTCTCCAAGCAGATCAATAGAACATTCGATGTTATGTGCATAATAGACTGGACCAAAGCTTAGCTTTCACCATCTCATATAATCAGGTATGAGAGCAGAGCCGGCAGGAACTGGTGTTTGACGCCGTGTGCAGAAGGAGGTTAAAAATGCAATAAAAAGATAAAAATCAAAGCACAGGCCTTCCTCTACTCACCATGGAAACGCCTCCAGGTCTGTCTGCGGTTTCTGTGTGGAGAAGAGGGATAAAGAATATTGGACGGAGGTAGACGCGATTATCTTAAAGCACATCAAGCAGCCAGAACACGCACCGGGGAACTTTTCAGCGCAGCCAAAACAATGGTCTCTCTCACTGGGAGCTGTTGATGTCCTACATAGGAGTACAGGTCAAGGCCTGGGAGGGACCACACTCCCTGCATGCTCAAAGCAAGCTGCTAAATCGATATCAACCTCAGGGAACGAGATGAACCACAAGATCTCTGGATTGCAGAGTTAATTTAGCTTTTTCTTGATCTTCAGGCACGAACAAGTATGTTCTGCTCAGGTATTAAACGACTGTAACTATTCCCTAAATAATGGATCTGCGTTGACCATCGGACCCAGCGACAGTGACTCACAGGGATAAACGGGACGACGTTGCTGCATGGGAACCATCCTGCTTCACCGGTTGCCAAGTTCCGGCCCTGGGACAGAAGAAACTCAGTTGACAAACATATAAAGAGGATATTTATTTCATTTTTGTGTTGCTTGGCAACATGGAAGAGCCTTGGATCAACATGACTGGACACAGGCACTCGCCAAGGGCGCCACCTTCTGGTGGCAGGTCAGTTTCACTTTGTCTGAAGGTCGGTGCCGTGAGTTAAGCTGCCATAAGGAACCTCTTGGGCTTTGGCCGATACTGACCTGCCACCAATCTACTCACCTCCCACCACTGCTGCGTCCTATTGGTCGTCAACAGCTCGATGATGTCACCCACGGACAGATGGAGCGGCTGGTAGCCCCCCCCGGGAGGTGGAGGTCTCCCATAGTACTCCTGAAACACCTCCATCCTTGGAGTTTCTGGAGAAGAGACAGCAATTTCAGAATTTGGTTATGGTGGGGCCATGATTCAAAAGGAGCAAACCTTATTAGCCAATGACATCTTTTGAATTAGTGAGTGCAGGGGGGCAATCCGCTTTCAGCTGGGGCCCCTGAGCCCCCACCCCCAAGGAGAGACAGGGCGGAGGCGTCTCTCAGGTGCACAGTCAGGTTCTCTCATCTCTGGGGTCACGCTCGCTCGCGTAGGTCACTTTAAAAAGGCATGACGGGGGCATTTCCATACTCAGATGGGTGGCACACAGACTACCTTGTACTGGCGGTGATTTGGCCGTCCATTTGAGGTAAACGGGGTCTCTGGCTGTAACTGGGACACGAGCCGCTTGGTCTGTGAACTCCTGATGCCAGAGGCCACGTTTAGTCTAAATGCATCATGTCCAACTCTAACATCCCCTCATGTGAAGGAACCACGTGAGACACCTTCATATTCAGTGGCAGGGGGGACGCAGGAGCAGAAGCTGATGGAGCCTCAAAGCATGAGGAGGACCTGCTGGTTCCTCGTGAAGCTCAAGCCAGACACAGAAAGCAGCACTGTCCCACCGCCCCCCCCCACCCCCACACACCACGCCCACCACACCCACGCCACCCCCAAACCCACCCCAC
>JAODKE010000050.1:16347882-16357898 GCA_026779605.1 Mormyrus hasselquistii
ACAATGCAATTCTTACTTGAATGCCTTCTTCACAGACTAGACGATTGAACGAATAAAGCAGCGCAACATTACAGTAAGTAGCAATAAATAAACCACTAACATATAATATTAGAGCATTTATGTCATTTATTGAAACTTTATTTTATCAGGTTCATTAACTGAAAACCAGTTCTCACTGCTTTACGTGCTTTTCGGGAGAAATAGTAGCTAACGCATCGGAACTTCCGGAGATGCAAACGTCACACGTGTGGCTGAACTCTTCAGCCAATAAGGGCAAAGTTGTGTCGTCACGGAGGCAGTGCTAGTTTGTGCAGCCGGCTGAGAGGTGCTGCACGATCTGTCGTCTTGCTCTCATGAGGTTTTCGTACCATGTGACATGCAAAACGGCACTACGTGTCACCAACGCAGGTTTAAGTCAGACAAAAAATCTAACCATGATGCATTGCGTCAGGACCAGAATGCATTGCGTTAAGCCAGTACTGTAAGCGGCTGCAGAAGTCGAACGCACCCAATAGTTCACATAGCCACACCCATTTCAATACTCATTTACATAACCACACCCACACATTCACCATGGATCATTATCAGACAGCTGTATAGGAAGTAATTCCCCACCTGTCCTGTTTAGATTTTTTCTCCGGGGTGCATATCTTCAGTTCCCCATCAATCCTGGGGCGGCCATAACGTGCAAGTGATTGTCTCTGAGAAGAAAGAGGAAGTCAATAGATTCTGAGGTTGTGATACAGAGAAATGCGGCCCAGAGGCGAGAGAACGACGGCTGGCCCTGGGACGTCGAACCCTTGAAACCTCGAGAGATTTCAGGTGCCCAGAGAACAGATTTACAGTCCATCCTGACCCCATCGGGCACCAGTCTCACCATGTTCTCGATGGACAGTTGGAAGGAGGTGATTTGCCGAATTATCTCATTGTCCCGTTTAACTTCGTTGACACACTGCGCCAAGTCCTGAGCGGAGAAGCCAGGAGGGGAGGAAGAGCAGGGGAAGAGTGAGAAGGAGTAGATATAAAACACAGAACACAGAAACACACACCGCAGGGGTGGGGGCAGTCACCCGCATGGCATCCAGGGCTGAACGCAAGTTCTCCTTCTCCGCTTGAGCGACGGTGTGTTTCAGCAGTTCCTGACAGCACAGGAAAGCAGGGACCAGTGATCAGGCAGCTGAGAATGTTCACTCATACAAAAGGCACCCAGATAGGAAGGGCCATCTGGCTTTGTGCCAGAAGAGGATGAGGCACTTTATTGCTTGGCTGCTTACATCTGGCACTAGGGCAGAGGCACCCAAAATTTCGATATCAAATATACTCTACTGCACCCATTTAAACAGTCGGCTGGTAGATTAGAGATCAACTCACGCACACAGCCTGCTGGGACTCAACACTGACCAAATGCAGGAGGCAGCGTGTTGACGGGCTTTAGGTACCGAAGTGCGGTTCTGTTTACCTGGAGGAGTAGGTGGTACTTCAGCACTCTCTGCATGGGAACCATCAGCAGATCTCGAAGGGTAAATCTTCCGTTGTTAGCATGCTGGGAACAATCCTGAACAGGGAATGGAGATCAGCACAGAGAGAGTCAGGAGGAAGCCTACAGGACAGATATATTAGCAAGGCAGCTAGAGCGTGGCTCCCTTCTACCAACAGGAAGAAACCCCACTTGTAAGCCCTGGCCACGGCTGACCTTCAGTGCTGTCTGCACGTCCATGTAAGTGCTAGAGAGTTGGTCCAAGTGCTTGGTGGCTTCTTCCACCTGGCTGCAGTAACGTCCATAGAGGAGCAGCCTGCAGAGATATTTGGGGAAAGAGCTGAGGTGATGCCAGGTGAAGCATTAGATCTCTGAGAAGCAGGGCTTCACTGCCAGGTGAAGCATTAGATCTCTGAGAAGCAGGGCCTCACTGCCAGGTGAAGCATTAGATCTCTGAGAAGCAGGGCCTCACTGCCAGGTGAAGCATTAGATCTCTGAGAAGCAGGGCTTCACTGCCAGGTGGACAGAAAGAGCAGTCTCAGTGTCATCCTGAGCTGATGTACCTGTTTTTGTAGCTGATAAAAACTTGGTAGAGATTCGAGGCTCCGCACATGAAGATGGAGTGATGGGTCTCTTCAAGCAGGCTACGATGAGTCTCCGCCAAGTCCTATGAAGTCCAGCAGGGCCACAAAGAGAGAGAAGTTAGAAGGATTCCAAGAGCCCCTGAGAGACAAGGAACCTAACAAATTTGAAACAGAATCGGTCTAGATTGAGGGCGTAATATGATATATTTTCATGCGTTCCAGTTTTTTGATTGCATTCGCAGGTCTCTGTGAGGACCTGAGAAATGGTCCCCACAATGTCAAAAAAGATCATTACATCACGGGTGACATTTGGTCCACACAATGTAATATAAACCTAATCCACACACACACACACACACACACACACACACACACACACAGAATAAGACATTAAGTAACATTCAGAAATACAGTACATGTTTCAAGAAGGTTATGAGAGGCTATAGTGGTTTTTCATAGCTTGTGTGGCTTTGATCTGTGTTCATCCTGCCCACTCTGATTAAAAGGGCCAGCTGAACCGAACACAGGACACTGAATGGCCAAGACGGGAGGCGAAGCTGAGCATGTGACCAGGCCAGTGAGGCTCAGGTTTGGAATCTGAATCTGGTTTTGTTACGGCATCTTCCCAGTTTCAAATGTGCATCCGTGTGTGTGAAGGCATCTCAGTGCAGGACCACAAACGGAACTTCATGAGGAACTCAGCAAAGACCTTTAACAGGGGTCCTGCACCAGGGGCCAGCGGTAACGGCAACCACGTGACAAATACGCACGCTCATAAAAATCAAGGGACACAATAATATGCAATAACACTCCGGGCCTGAAGTGGGAGCCAAACATCAAAGTGGAGATCAGTCCTGGGGGTCACTCCTTCTCTCCCCAAATAATGTGCTGCTGAAATACCAGAAAATGTCATGGAGGAGGTGGCAGGCTTGTAGTCGCCATTCACACATAGATACGTAACATTTAGATCCAGGAGATGGCAAGCAGGCCATGAGAAGGGCGAGAAGTGGCTGACGACAAAGAGGGAGGCCGACCTCTACGTTGATGAAGATGGTCTCGATGTCCTGCGGCTGCAGAAGTCGCTGCAGAGGCCTCATGAAATGCTGCAGGTGGCGAGAAAACGCAAGACTACTTTAACTCGCTAAACCCAATGGGCCCCCAAAATGTTCAGCAGACCCCAGACAAAACATACGCAGAAACGTACGCGGAAGACGACAGACGCTACATCACCCGGCAATCACAGGATACCTGACGGTGCTATGGCTGGCATCAGTGTGATACCTGTATGATGGACTCCAGTGTGCTGCTGTACTTCTCCTCCGTCTGTGCTATCTCCTGAAGGCAGCAGCTTCTCTTGTCCACCTCTTTGGTCTGCTGCTCCTACAAGAGTTGAAGACCCCCTCAGAATGACAGCAGGTACCAGACCTACTTCAGCTCTGTGAACCTCGTTCATAGTTCTGCTCCAAGTGTTCTCATCAAGACCAATCTTCCTCAAAGACCCACGAGTGCTCTTTCCATCACAAAGGGCTGTGTCCCTAATTCTGGCTACGACAGCCTGAGTTCTACATGGCCACACTTCTCATCTTTTGTTTGGGGCCAGGTGTAATTTTCCCTTCCTGTTCCTCAGTCTGGGTTGGAATCCTCACCCACTCTGGAGGTTCCTCCGACCTCATCAGGTCCTCGTAAATGTCTCCGCCTTCATCGCTCTCGTCCTCCACGCAGTCGTACAAGTCATCACCGCCATCCTCCATGCAGCTGCAAAGAAGCAGGGCTACTGAAAGCCGAAAACAAGCAGACGCAGAGTGTGTGCGCGCGCGCGCAGGCATGCACAGGGAACCCACTCTATTTCCTCAGACAGGCCGCTGTAGATGTCCTCATCAGGGAGACAGGGTTCCACCGGGAACGGCCTGGAGGCAGGCAAAGAGGCAGGCTCAGGGTCAAAACACATGCCAGGAGAATCAAAGCATGTACATGGGGAAGAAGCATGGAGGTCACGTTATTCTCTGTAGACACACACATGGACTAGCTAGCTGAGAGATGTCTTTTGCTAGATAACTGGTCTTGATATTGCGTTTTTTTTCCTTCAGATAAGTCAGATGACATTTTGCCGCCTCTTGCCTTTCACACATTAACGCCCAAGTCTTTCAGAAGATTATTCTCGTCTTGAATTGTCATACGTCACCCCAGGGGACCCTTTGTTAAAGAGCGTTGCGCAACTTACTGATAATTCGCAATTAGATTGAATTACTTTTGAATAAAGTAACTATCACTTTAGCAATCACTGCATAAAAAACTAATTTGTTACTAAGGAAAGTCAAAGTTTTGTGTTACTTAAATTCTCTTACTAATGCATACATACCCAGACAGCACACATACGTTGCCGGAATGTTGGTTTTTGATTAGGATGACATTAAATGATTGCGTTTCATTTAGGACTGTTAACAATATTTAAATGATTACATGAGCTAATGTGCGTTTCAGCCAGAGTACTGTTGTCAATAGTTTTGCTTTAATCAGTTCAGCATTGTGGTTAGGCCTTTTGTGTCTGGTGCTGTCACGTTGTCATTATTTAAAATGACAAACATAACTTTTCATCAGTTAAATTGTTTGTTTGGTATATTGTTTTAAACAGTTTGCCTACATGCGGTTTTAACAGAACTAGTGTATCCTATAGTATATAAATTTATACAGTATAACCCAGTTATGGGTGATCAGGAAAAATAGCAGTCGGCTAAACGTCGCATAGTGATCTCATCATGTTGCTGCTGAAATACGCAGCGCAGACGTAGGCGGAATGTAGCATCGATATTCAGCATGACTCTGCAACTCTGTGCCCGTGAGTGAAGGACATAATAGAGATGCTTTGCCGATGGATTTTCAAACATTGCGGAGAAATCGTGCCAAAGCATGTGTGGGAAATTATGTTATTTTAGTGTTGTTGCTGTGACCGTGCGACACAATGCAACTGTTATATTTTATTAGAATTAGAACTAAGTGACCAGTGGGGTCTTGCTGGTTGGGGATTCGAACCTGCAATCTTACTTCCCTAACCATTAAGCCTCCACTGTCCACCTTTATTTTTCATTTAGATTTATCCATCACTGTACCTAATATCACCCATTCATTGGGCACTGTAAGGCCAGATGGAGTTAGATGATAAACAAAATATGACGGCTGCATTAGTCCATTTAATTTGCAGTACTTGCACTTGCATTATTTCATTTGAAAATGTAATTAGTTACGTTACATTACTCGTTACTGCCAAAAGCAGTGAAATTACAGTGATGCATTAGTTTATAATGCATTACTAGCAGCACTGGTGTTAAATAACAGAATAACATTTAATGTTTAAACTGCATCGTGTGATACAGCCAGGTGTCACTGAACTGACAAACAACACCTACGGCAACAGTATGTGCGTAAAAAGCCACAGAGGTAAGCAATGCATTCTGGGAAATGCACTCTGAGTAGTATATACACATCTTAATCTGATGACAAATAGTAGCTAAACAGCTTAATCTTAATTTTTGATATTCATATTTAAATGTGAATAGCTGTAATCCTATCAGTAAAGAATGAGGTTTTAAATAAGCTTAAGTATTACAGCAGAAATAGTTCAGACACAAGCTGGCAATCGCAAACACTGGTCTAGAATAATACACAGTGAGAGTGCCACTCTAGTTACGGTCTCGCCAATGCTACATGTAAGGTCGTGTTTGGTTGGGCTGTGGCGTGGTTACATGCTTACTCTATCCCTCCGTGCCTCGCCACGGTGGTGTGTGACAAGCTGGACAAGGAGTCGATGACCTGGGATTGGGAAACACACACACACGCACAAAAGTACATTTTAAGTGGGCAAAAGTACATCTCAGCACCTGCTGAAGTCAGATAGCTACCCCACCCTCGATGAAATGGACGGTGCTTCAAACCTCATCGCGTGCCTGTTACTCTTCAGGCAGTCTTCTGGTTTATCTCCCCACACCTGTTAACCAGCTGCTAGTTATTAACTGGTCAGTACCAGCGGTGTCTTTCGTTATGGGGATTTTAAGGGAAGGAGGCGACTCGGGCTGGGAATTTACATGCAAGCTCACAGAAAAACTGCGTGAGAGGTAACATCACTTGGGTTTGGATTTTTAATCACAGCGAGAACTGAGACACGACCTCTGGCATTCTGGTTTGAGAACAGCCCTGACCAAAAACCCTAAATGCACTGCAGGGGCCCAGAGCCTGCAGACACAAGGCAGGTAACAACCCAGGATGGGGCAGCAACCCATCACAGGGCACAATGCAAACCTATGGGCACTTTGGTAGCTCACATCCTCAGTATATTTTTGGACTGCAGGGGGAGTTCCTGGAGGAAACCCCACGAGAACATGGGGAGAACATGTGGAGAGCATATGAACTCCACACACACAGAGAGCCATGGAGATTTGATACCCAGACACGTGAGGCAACAGCACTAACCACGGCACCCACCCCCTCCAAAGAACTAGTTAACCCCATAACATGGTTAAAGTTCATTACCCGGTCTGTCAATTTTGTAAAGAGGAAGTGACACATATCTACATCCAATTACAACTAACATAATGTCCAGGGTAAAAAGCCAAAAGCGGCCACATACACACAGCATGCAACACTGAGAGCCCACAGACATTTAACACCATAAAACATGCGAAAGCTCACATTTCACATGGGCGAGAGCATGCAGACACACACTCTCTCACACACACACACACACACACACACACACACATCTCAGCCCTGCTTTTTCACCCAAGATACACACGCATAAGGTTTCGAAGGACAGGGCTGACAGCTCATAAGGGAACAGATGGTCAGATCTTCTGCTTTCACGTCCAGGCACAGTGAGCTTTCAGCACACTTGTGAGCCTCAACGCCCCCAGGACAAGGGATCCTAAGGGCCTCTCACCTTCTCAAAGTTGCGGAGGTCAAAGAGGTCAAAAGCCTCAAAGAGCTCACTCGCCCTCATCCCGAAGTGGACCTCGCAGGCACTGAGGAAGGTCCTGATGTTCTTCAGGCAGAAGAACTGTGTGAAAGACATGCCAGTCGGGTTGAGAGGGCCAGGCAGTGGCAAGGGAGGACTTTGCCGTGCAAATTTGGATGGCAGTTCAGTCAGCTAGCAGGAAGTCACACTCAGACGCGTTTGACATGGTGAGACAAGGGTCTGTGAAAGTGAGCAACTCTGACAAAAAATAGACAGACAGACAGACAGACAGACAGCCAGCAGAGCAGTCCAGCTCCCTCGGTCACATGGAGAGTAATAACATTCTCCGGATAAACACCAACTCTACCAGCTGACCAGATGGCGAGGGAGGGGGGTGGTAAAACGCCTCAGCTTGCCAGTGTGAAAAGAAGCAAACTTCAGTAGTGCAAAGATGCTACTTTCAGTCATGTCACCCCCAACACAACCCCAGGCCTTCAGGCTTTAGACGCCAGGCCGTGAATGAGATAAAACACGCAAAGACTCATTTTCCCAGTACCCTAATGAGTCGGTCATTCCGGATCTTCTCCCATCTATACTGCAGATATTTTAGTGGGGACATGGCTTAGATCAGGGCTCTTCAAATCTGCACCTCGATTCCAAATCCAAATCTCCCAGCTGGTTAGTTTAATGATTACCGATTCTGATTGGCGAGATGGTGGCGACCTCGGTGGAAGATTCCGGGCCGTCGCCTGACAGCAGTCCAGTCTGGCTTACGTGTAAAGGAAGGCTGGGAAAACCCGCAGTGCTCGGACCTCGAGGACCGTGACTTGAATGACCCGCGGTTAGAGTGAGATCTGGAGTCGGGTGGGAGGGTATGCCTGGGGGTGCAGTCAGAGCCTGAGGCTCTGCAGATGGGTCAGAGGCTGGGAGACAGTCAGAGAGAGACAGGTCGTCCAGTTGCGCTCTTGAATGAGGTTCCTGTCACATGTTGTTCCAGTGAAACCTACCCAGCAGAACCAAAACTGGCATGTGGCCGTATTTATTGAAAAAAGAAAAACTTTCCTTCAGTAGCCACTTAAGCACTAAATCTTATAATAAAATAAATAAAATCTAATTCAAAAAGGTGAAAAAATTGGCAGCAGTGATTAACTGTATCAAGTGATACATTTATCAGTCCTACACTGGATTCCAGCAGCCCTGGTTTTACGCTTGTTAGAAAACACAAAAGAGAAAATAAAACACTGCAGAAAGAGGAAAAGAGCAAACCTTTGACACAAAACCGATACAAAGCTGCAGGCTGAGCAGTGCCGCGACTGTACTGCGTTACTGGCTGCATGCAAAGCAGGACCTAGTGGGTCGATTATCGGAGCTTACGGTCTCTGAAAAAATAGGACCATCCTGACCCCAGGGCGAGTAACGGCACCGCCGCTCACCGCTGGGCAGAGTCACGGCATCGTAGACGGTGGCGGCGGCTTTGGAATTAAGGGGGGGGGGACGAGAGCGGACTCACCTGCGACATCTGCGGCCGCAAGACAATCTCACGCTGGCTGATGCATTGGGGCTTCAGGTTGTTGAGCAGCTGGCAGAGCAGGACGCCGTCGCGCAGCGCGTACGCCAACTCGCACACCTGCGCGCTGTCCCACACCAGCCGGTGAGTTTGGGGCAGCACCTGACAACGCACCAGCCAGGAAGCACACTGCCTCCAGAGGTCCATGGTGCCTCCACCCCGGCGAGCAGATCGCCGGCACCCCAAGCGCGTGCTGGCCGGTCGGAGCCGGACTGCAGAAAACGCACTCGCTCGCTCTCCGAGGCGTCCTGCAGGGTGGCGCCTGCAGCTGGGGGGGGCCAGGGAAAGCCTTCTCAGTACTAACCAGCCCCCGCTTCCTGTTACCAGCGCTCTGCGGCACGCTCAGACTCGGGGCCGCCCACGTGCGGCAAGGCGTCGCAGTGAAACCGAGAGTGAGGACATGTGAACATGTGCAGCATTAGCGACTGCCCCCCCCCCCCATTTATGCCCGTAAATCACTCGCTGGGGGGGCTCCCATCTGCAGGAGGAAGCCTCTCAGCCGTCAGATTCTGTGGTTCACGAGGAAGTTCAACTGCAGACAGGCCGTGCCACAGTCAACAATGCAGGCACATTTCCCAGCATGCTTTGTCTGCCCCAGCCGCTTCTACGCTGAAATATGACAACTTAATATTAATGTTAAAGTGGAGAAACTGCTGCTGCAGGCCGGAGTCTCTCAGAAAAGGCCTGTTTCATTTTTTTCCCCTTCAGCACTGGGGTCTTTAGCAAAGACTGTACACCAAAGGTGGGGGAGGTGCAACAAGGAAACATGGCAGGATACAGTGCACCCCCTCCACCCCCCCCAGGTAAGGTTTTTTTAAATAAAATAAAAACAAAAAAAAACACAACATTTTCTCCTTCCAATCCTACTGTTTATTTATATATTCCATTAAAACCATGGAAACAGTGTCCATTTGCATATACAGGTAATATAAAATAAAAGTGGCTGGGAAGGGGGCATAACGTGACCCCCACCTCCCCCACGCGGCTCCGAAACCACCAGAGCTGTAAACCAGACGTAACCAGTCCCGCCTCCATACAGGCAGACATCTCACTTTCATAAAACTTCACTTTATATAGGAAAAAGCTAAGTACAATAGTGGCTTTTGTGCTAAAATATATTATTTTATATAAATACAGAAATCCTATATCAGCAGTCTGATTTTCTGTTAAAACACTTCCTGTGTAGGAGGGTGCGTGTGCACAGAGAGAGTATATAATGTCATCCTGTGTGTTAGTCCTAAGTGAAGTGTACAATATTGAAATATGTGTAGCATATATTTGCATCTGATGTTAAAAACAAAAAAAAAAGCCAGCCAGCATGACTGTCGCTTTAAGGAATGTGGCTCGAAACGTCAGTCAGGGTCGCCCCCCCCCCCCCCCCCCCCCCCCCACCACCCCCCCCCCCCCCCCGCACCACCAACCACCGCGACCCCCACATTACCC
>JAODKE010000050.1:16360958-16373212 GCA_026779605.1 Mormyrus hasselquistii
TTATTTTTTTCGTTTCTTTCTGTCTCTACCGACCGGCCACAAAAAAAAAAAAAGAAAAAAGTCAAGACCTCCCCCCCGCGCCCCCCGCGCGGGGCCGGGGGGGGGGGGGGGGGGGGGAGGCGGCCTAAGGGGCGTGCAGGGGGGGGGGGGGGGCCAGGGGTAGGGGTCCAAGCAAAAACAAGCACAGGAAGGGACGAGGTACGAGACGAGAAAACAAAGACACACAAACAATGACAACAAGAGAGACACCATCAACATCACCAAGAGGGAGGCGAACAGAAAAAACAAACACACTAAAACAGTGGAACGGCGGAAAAACTGCAGCACAGACAACACCCCAACACTGAAAACACAGCCGGGACAACGAGGGAACGGCTCACTGCATCTTAGCCATCTCCATGGCGACAGACCACGCCCCTGACGAGAATTCACACCTCCCAGAGACACTGGTATGTGTCCTGCTGGGTACGCAGCTCAAAGACCTTTTGCCCAGTTAATACAAAACATTTAGTCCTTTGAGGAGTCTTAGAAAATGGAATATGGTTTAGGTGAGAGTAACGAAATAGACATTACTTTGGAGAGGGATGAAACATGAAGAGGTAGCACGTTAATATTCTTCAGAAGCATTAAACGGGGCACGTGCTTTGCGAGATGGTGCAGATAAAGTGTAAGGTTACTGAAGAAGTGCCACCAGGTTTTTATTCTGAATAAAAAAACCGAATGAACCAGCAAACAGCTGCTCCTCCTTCCCACACCGACTCTGATCTCAGATCAGTGTTTGCCCTGGGCTTGGACTTGCATCCATCACCACAAGGTAGTAGAGTGAGAGAAGAGAAGATACATTTTTTGCAACGTTCAACTCGCCATCACTTGGGGGTAGTGTTAAAGAGCAGACGGATAGGACATGGAGCCAATCACAAGACAGGGGACACAGGAAGGGGAGGGTGTTAAAGAGCAGACGGATAGGACATGGAGCCAATCACAAGACAGGGGACACAGGAAGGGGAGGGTGTTAAAGAGCAGACGGATAGAACATGGAGCCAATCAGAAGACAGGGGACACAGGTAAGATTAGCCAGGATGCGCTGGGGGTAGGTTAGCCGGGATGTCTGGGTACGAGTTTGGGGGGGGGGGGGGTCTTTGGGGGGTGTTCTATCCTACTGTTCCCACCTCGGGGATCCTAACCCAAGGCTAACGTTAGCAGCCAGCCGGCTGACGGACTTCCAGTTAGGAACTCCCGGCTAAAACGGATCATGGAGCACAGTGTAGGTGATCCACAGACAGGTGTACAGCCTCTTGGACGGGGCGGGATGGTCCCTGTGCTGTCCCTTCCCCAGGGAAAATGCTATCAACAGACCACATGGTGTGTATGGACCTGCTGGAGGGGGTATGTCCCTAGTGCGAGTGCAGGCCTGAGAGTGACTGTGCTTTCCCCCGACCTTGGCGGCACAGGCAGGCCTACCTTGCTCTTCTTACTGAACGGCCACAGCTTGTTCTTGTTCTTGCCCAGCAGCTCCAGCGGGCCCTTGGGGGTGCCCAGGCTGCTCTCTGATGACGTGCGGTTGATGCCCTGGCTGTAGTCCTCAAACTCCAGGTCTCCCGGGCGCTCAAAGCCAGACTTGTGCTGCTCGATGAGCGTCAGCGAGTCCTGTGGGCCACACAGACGCCCGCTGAGTGCGTTGACATGGCCGGGAGATGAGCGGGCGCTGAGCAGGAGGTGAGCGGGCGCTGAGCGGCGAAGGCACACTACCTGCTGGCTGTCAATATTGGAGCCCGCCTTGGTGATGCCCTCCAGGCACTTGCCGATGATGGGCAGCACCTGTTTCTCCGTGTCGGCGAACAGCACGTATCCCTCCGCAAGCCGTCGGACACGTCTCTCATCCATGTCCTGCAGCTTCTGCGGGCAACGCAGTTTGTGCCCCGCAGGCGGACATTTTACATAAGCACATAAACCTTCAAACCACCTTCCACCCGCTGTCCCAGTTCAAGCTGTCCTTTCCTACTCTTCTTTCAACCCCCCGGGAGGAGAACCAGCTTCCCAGCTCCAGACAGCCACGTTCAGGACCCCACAGGCACCAATGAAACACGGCGTCTCCAACGTGTGGGCGTGCCCTGACACCTGGGAGGGTGGGGCTACTCACGTTGAAGACCTGAGGGATGCTGCTGTAGTAGAACAGGTTCTGCTCCTTGTTAAACTTCTGCAGCTGGGAGGCGTACTCGTTCTTGCACTCCTCCGCTATGTGCGTGCGCAGGTGTGCCTGCTGCTTGGCCTGCATGTGCAGATGGGGGGGGGGGAGAATTTATCCATCATATTGCCGGAACCTTCCTGATGATCAACCTCTTATCAAGTGGTAATTAAGGGACTGGCGCGCATCATCTCAGGTCCGGCACTGTACCTTTTCCACGTCAGCTTTGGTGGCGTTGATGTCCTGGTCTGTCTTCTCCGCGTACTGGGCTGCCCTTTCCGCCTCCCGCCACTCCCGCTCAAAGCGCTTCTTACTCTGCACAAAAGGGGGCGCTACCGTTCATCTACCAGCAGCCAATCGCGTGCCTCCTGCGCCATGCGACTATGACACGGCAGATGAGACAGACAGACGGCTGAATCGTCACTCACACTTTCCAGCTGCTTGTAGCTGTTTTCCAGGCTTTGCTGGGCCCTTTTTGCCTCCAGTAGATACTGCAGAGGTCAAAGGTCATGGGTACACATGGTCAGAGGTGAAAGGAACCAGACAAACAATGGCAGTGGGTGAATCTCAATACCAAGAACGCAAAGATCGTACTTGCGGTCTTGGCAAGACCTTGTTAACTCGCCTTCCAAGAACAAGCAAATGGGGTGCAATGAATAATGGGATTGGTCACATTCGGCGAGGATGCGACTGAGGTATCCTTGACATTTGGAGCGCAGCAAGGCCAAGATCCAAGGATTTTTACCATCCTCTGTACTTTTATTCTTAATATTGGAACTGGTCTTTGACAGTGGAAGACGACATAAAACGGGTATATGAGAACACAAGTATGGTCAAGCACATTGAGATTCACCCAATGTTAGTCTCAGGCAGAATTTCAAACATGAAAAACCAACATGTGTCTATGTTGATTGGAAATCCCCATGATGTGCTGTAACACTGTCATGTGACCTTCATAAGGAGGCACAAAAAGGAGACCTGTGGTGTGAGGGCTGAAATAACCCCCCCCACCCCATCTCCTGCTTTGATCTCACACTCCCTCACCGACTTGCGCTCCTGCTTCAGCTCCTGTAGATACTTTGTGAGCTCGCAGCAGATCCTGATCATCATGTTCTCGGCGATGACCTCCCGCTGCCCAGCGTAGTCGTTCATCTCGTTCAGGATGTCCTGGAAGGACTGGTGGTTGGTGAACCTGGAGGTGAGGCGTTGGGTGAATGAAATGGGAGAAGCATTAGTGTAGAGACTCTCGATCGCGTCACATTACCTATAATCTGATATATGCTGTGGCCCATTTTTCACCCAAACCGATGACCGTCAGTGACATGACACCAAGCTCCAGCAGCTAAAACAGGGCTCCAGCCTAAACCAGGCCAATGACACCCCCACGATACATGGCGAGAACGCAACCCACCTAGCGATGAATCAACTCTGGGATGACAAAAAAAAAAAAAAAAAAGAAAAACCTACATTCCTGCTGTCCTGCTTCTAATCTTGGCGAGATCTACCACAAGAACTGTCAGTTCCAGGCCTTTGGAGGCCCAGAATCCTTCCAGAAGATTCTTTATCCCACAAAGCTGCCATAAAACCTAATCAAAAGTCCCATACTTTGATTATGTGGAAATGCAAAAAGCAAAAAAGAAACAGCAATACTTGCGCCACCAGGAAAATTTACTTTGCATTTGGCCGACTGGTATCCCTAAATTATCCAGAGGGTGACTGTATGTGTGAAGCCCATCCAAGGTGCGGCCCGTCCCCGTGCCGGCGACAGGCTCCAGGGAGCCGGGCCCCCCTGAGCGGGATAAGCAGCCAGGAGACGGACGGACGGACGGATTCCCTGCCGCTCGCTCCGGCTCCCCTCACCTGTTTTCCTGATCTTCCTTGCCTCGCTTTGACGCGTACTTCTTAACCAAGTTCCTGCAAGAGGGACAATCCAGTCAGAACAGGTCAGCGGGAACCAACACTAAGGACACAGTGTTTATGACCTCTCCAGAGAAAACCAGCAAACTGCTGCCTCACGTCAACCATTAACTGAGAATAAGGGTTGGGATGCGACAGACGGGAGCTGGAGGGGGTGGCAAGTTGTAGTGAAATTAAAAGTAAAATGGGGCGAGTTCACACTTCTGCACATTTGGGGCCACCATCCAGCTCGATGCCGCATAGCAAAAATCAAGATTCAGACCGACAACCCGAGCAAAGCAGGGGGAAAATTCACAATTTATATGCACAACATCCAAACACGATTAGTAACTAATCAGCAAACAGTAATCAGGTAACAACAAGAAGGATGCAGCAAATGCATGACTTTCCTTTGAATACCAAGAGGATTATGAAAAGGTAGCGATTCATTAAAAAAAAAAAGCCAGAAATCTAAACGCCACCCCTGCCCTCAATCGGCGACGCCTCTGCTGTTGACACAGCCGATATGAGCCCCTGCACAGCCTACGCTGACAAACAAAAGCAGCACATTCTCAAAAAGCCATCACACAAAGAAAAGAAAAAAAAAATTTAAATCAATGGGTTCTGCACATATCCAACTCTGGCAAAGCTGTTCGTCATCCACTTGGGCACGGCTTTGAAGCTTCCAGAGGGTTATCACATGCCCCCGGGGACAAGGGCACCGCTGCCACCTTCTCCAAACCACAAACTGCAGTGTTTGTCATTTTTCTCTCAACACATCCTCTTTGTCAGACATTTACCCACTCCCACTTCCTCTAAGGAAGGAGCAAAAGATAGTGGCATTGAGGGGAAACAACAGGAAGAGGGTGAGAGTGCGAAAGAACGAAAGAGAGGGAACTTGGAGCTGGCCAGAGATCCCGTGGAGGTCCGGCACGGCGCCGGAGCCTCACCTCAGCTGCTTGGCGTACTGCTGCTCGATCTCCGTCCGCTCCTTCACAAACTTCACATACTTCTCCACCAGCTCCAGGCCGGACTGCGTGTGCTTATCAATCGTGTCGCACTGGTCCTGTGGAGAGAGACGGCATTAAGATGGGTGGGGCTTATTACCCACTACAGTAATGAGAGCCAACCCAGGCAGCCACACTCACCCCCAAGAACCAGTCTGCAGCCTTACTGGTAGGTAAACACAGTTATATCCACTGGTCTAGGAAGGGGGGGAAAAAAAAAAAAAAAAAAACTACAAATCTGCACCACAGAACTACATATACCAGGCGACCAAGTGAGCTTTCCACATGACTGACTCGTTGGCATCACTGCTAGGACCGGAATCCCCGGAGGAACGCACTGATACCGAGGGAACGCATAGCATGCGTATTCACCCTCATAACGCAGGGAGCTGCTAATTATAGGTGTCATCAATCTGGAGCAGACACAGCAAAGCCCAGGACACAAAGCAGGGTGCACACGCCCCTGGTGGACGCGGCTAGCCATTGCAGAGGACGGATGGACGGAAAGAACTCATGAATTAATCTGAATATCATGAGAAGCAACCAGAGTAAATTGACAAAAAAGCTCCATCCATCCATTTTCCGTAGCTGCTTGTCCTATGCAGGGTCGCGAAGGTCTGGAGCCTCTCCCAGATGCTATGGGCACAACGTCGGGAACAACACCGGACAGGGGAGTCACCCCAGAAAACGTCAAACTTGACAAAATGGAACCCGTGCCAGATCTGAACCCGGCTCCCGCAACACCCACCCAAGCACGCAGCGCGTCACTCAGCATTTTAAAGAAGCACAAACCATGTGACTGTCACCACATCTCCACCCCCAAATTCTCCATCAATGAGGAAAGGGGGGTGGGGCACAGCTCCTATACATTTTTGGTTTGCAAATAGACGAGAAAAAGGAGAAGAAAAAAAAAAAGTTACTCTTGCACAGGCAATCCCTGACCCCTTACTGAACTACAATGCGTCACACCCACCACCCTAATGGTTTACACAAGGAAAGAAGATTCTCTTCCTACAGATCAATTCTACCTAAAGGAACTGGAGGATACAAATAGATCACAACCCCCCCGCCCTCACCCAGAGGGTGAAAATGCTATCCCCATCTCATCATGTGTGGACATGCTGCACCCCCTCAACACTTAAATTTACAGTAACTACCTGGCATACAGACCAAGGGAGGGGTGTCGGGAATCCCTCCCCGGACGTGTTCGGCCATGTCGATCCCCAACACTCCACCCAGTGGTGGTAGACGGGGTTACTCAGTTGACACTAAAGACACACAAACCTTGCAGTTTCTAAACAAAGGAGGCTGATTTGTAACAAGAATCAAGAAACGAGAGCCAGCGCGCATTTCCGCTGCCTGGGGCGCGTGCGACTCCGTGCCCATGGCCGACGTGAGCGGCGCCTCCTAAAAAGGCCCCTTTTTGGTAAGAAGGGCACTTTTCCCTATAAGCAGAACAATAATGGGGCTGCCAGAAACTCAACTGGCTGCACAAGACCAAACCCAAACCAGTCTGCCTGCATTTCCACGTTTAAATCCACCTGTAGAAACAACAGCTTCAGCACTCAGTGACGAAGAGGAGTCAGTTTTGAAACACAAACCAGTTGAAGAAGTAAAACAAAAATAAAAATACCTCAAAAGTTTAACTCAGAGAGCATACAACCTGCACAGAGACAGCGGAACTGGGATTCGAATCTAAACTGAGGCGACAGCACTATCCCCGAGCCACCCATGTCACTCCCTGCACCAATCCTGATTTCAGATTATAGTCAAATAATTTCTAACTACCTGAGACGCAGCTCCTCAAATCAGATTCCCTGTTCCAGCACAGAGCACAGCAGCCTGTGTGACAGGTCTGTGGTATTGCCGTGTTCTAAATAGCACATTGGCCAGGACTCGCTAGTGACCACAGATCTCACAAACCAACAGGAAACCCTACAGCACATGCTGAACGGTCAATGTGGGTCAGACCCATTTAAATCCCCTATTTCTGGACACCATTTCCCAAAGAGGCACCCAAATATCACATCTAAGACTTTAAAGAAACTGACATGAGATCACATTTTTAAACAAAGTATCTCTTCCATGTACCAGCACTGATATCATAACCTATTACTCAAGGAAGAGGCATCTGATACTGGCCAAGGTGGCTGGCACAGAGGTGCAGGTGATGTCTGTCTGTTGCACTAACAACCCATAGGACTGTCCAGTTACCCACCTCTCATTGAACTAGATGTTCACTCTTTCACTCTGTTTATATTTTACATTGTTTGTATATTGTTTACATGGCATTGTCTTTAGACCTATGCATGAATTCATAACTTTACTCATATTCCTCATTTTACTGCAAGCATCTTAATTTGTTTTAGTGTAATTTGTTTAATTTATGTTTACTGGGGACCGAAAGCACACGTTTACTTGCATAAACCACTTTTGCAAAGATAAATAAAAACCCCAGCAGGGTAAGATTTTCACTGCATAGTGTCACCGATTGTTTACTGCGCACATGACAAACTCTCTGGAATCTCTTCAGCCCTGAGACTATCACCTTTGATCAGGCACTGGATTGGTGTGAGGCAGTGGGAGTAGCGGATGGATCCACTGGCCACTGCGGCTCCATCAACCGACGCTACTTTCACTGCAACAAGAACCGTCGTCCGCAAGGAAAGCAGCCAGCAGAACTTAAGTTTCTCTCCCTGCCTTCAAGGAGGAAAAGAAATCAATCCAGCAGGTGACGAGCCTGCAGATTTACTGCCAGAATGTTGTATACGTGTAAGAATGACTAAATGAAAATAAAGGCCGCAGTGTCACACTGGGCCAGGCCAGGATTCAGTCCAAAACTATTTGCCGAAAGTTGATGTCCTTCAGCCGCCGTCACACAAAACCGTTTATCCTTGGCCTGCCATGCGGAGTTGCCGAGGTCAGGAACCAGGGATGGGCCTCGAGCGAGCGACAGCACAAACCAGGCCCAATTCCACCAGTCAACGATGCAGGAAACGGGCTGCATGTGACAAGAGCATGAGAATCCAGGCTAGTCTGCACTCCAGTGCCGGGGGGCGCATTGCGAGGTAAGGGGCAACACAGAAACACACACAAAGTTTGCTGGTTCAAGTCCCAGAGCCCTCAGCTCCAGTAAACTTAAGCGACAACTGCCCGGAAAATGTACAAAATCCACAGGTCAATTTGGAAGAAAACGATCAGACAAGCAACTAATTTCATGAGCAAACGCTTTGGAAAAGCCTCTCATGAGGAAGTACGAAACAAGCACTATTCCAGAAACAGGTTCTGGCGATAACAGTCGTGAAATCTATGTAAATATCGCCTTTGCACCTCCAAGTCCACACATATTCTTCCTCATCAACTCATCCCACTATGCTGCAGCACAATGAACAGCGAATCCTGATCATAAACGCCATCAGTGTCACCAAACAGCCTGTCTTAACACCGACTGGGGGTGTGTGGGGTTAACAGCAAGACAAAAGTGAACATAAAATTCATGAACAAAACCGCCGTCCTGACTGCAGGAAATTAGGGCAGTACTAATTAGGCTGGCGTTCCTGTACAAGGAAGGGGCTGGGGTGGGATGGGAGGGGGGATGTATATTAATGAGGTCAGAAACACTCTTCTACTCCCCCCCCCGTCTAAAGTAGAGCATCAAGGTCAGCGTGGACGCAGAAACTGCTGTAAAGACGGGGTCTGGAAAGCGGATCATTGGCATTCCCAAGGCGGCCGCGGATGTACTTCATATGTTATGATCTAGCAAGTGGGAGGGTCGAGACTTTATTCACAACGAGAACCAAGGAATACCGATACTGTTCATGTCTGTTATGCTACCTAAGTGTGACCCCACCCGCCCGAAAAACCATCAGAGATAAAACACCTTTACATATAACGGCGTTCGCCCATCCGATTGCTGATATATCAGCATTCACAGGTTCCTGCATGGCGGAATACGCAAATCACGGCTCCTTACGGCAGCCCTCAACACCCCGTCAGGGTGATACTCACTAAGTAATGTCCGACTGACTGTTTCATTAAGATTCCCATGAGTCACACGCGTCGTCCCAACACCGTGATTTACTAGAAGCTGAACAAAGGGTCCGACAGTCAATTAGTCCCGAGTCAAGAGTCATCCATAAAGTCGGCGCACACCCGAACCGGACGTGGTTAGTCACCACCGTAAATCCCGATTCTCACCGTTAACCTTTCCCCTCATGCCAAATTGTTAAAGCACCGACTTTCTCTCCTTCATCTACATATCTAAATACGTACTACGACTCTGCTACTAAGACTGTAAGAGCAATATTTATCCCCGATTAAACATCTTACATTTACTAATGTTGTGTCTTTGTATTCTATATGAGACTCGAAAAACGTTACAAACTAAATGAAAGTTCCAACGAGCATTCAAAACAATTATTTACCAATTGTTTTTTTAAATCTCATAAAAAAACTGCAGGGCATTCAATTAAGGTAAAACGAAAACACTATTACCAAGCAACAGAAGGACGCATCCACACACACCCACGGTTATCCGCAAACGTCGACATACACCTTTATTTTGAAACCCTTACTGCATGTCTGTCCCATTACTATAACTCATCCTAATAATAATAACATACGATAACTCATGAGAAATTTCCTTGCACTGTAAATGACAAAGGAATTCTGTTCTTTGGAACAGAAGGAATTATGCTCATTTAAAAAAAGTTTTTAAGCATTGCCGATTGAGAAATCCTTATTGTACTAGTTAAGCACCGCAGCCACCTTCAAGCCACCTCAGCGTGCCAAAAATGATCGTGCTCTAATAATCAAATAACTACTGCACAAATAAAATTACACAAATTGGACACTTGTAAAATCATAATTTTTAAGGGGCTATTGCAAAGTACGGTTCTTTTTTCATCGATCCCCCCCGACATTGGGTTTGACCGCATGAGCGGAAAAGGATGGACCGGATGAGTTATTAACTTAACCGGCAGCCTGACTCGGTAACTTGGTGGGCGAAGGCCATACTTCAGCCGTAGATGTGTCACTTATAAACTGCGAATAGGGAGGAGAACCGCGCAAACACGGGAAAAACGAAGCGATCGCGGGCTCACGGGGGGAAGAAAGGTAGGGAAAAAACTTTTTAAAACTCACTAAAGTTACATGTTTCACCAGGCAGGAGTATTTACGATGTGTTAGTATTATAGCTACTACTAAGTGGCAGCCTTTAAGCAATTGCTTAAATCAATTGGCCACAGACGCAGATAAGAGGTTCTGACCTGCATTTTTATGTATTTTAGTTTCTTTTATTTTAATTCTGAACTTACCCACAGCTCTGTGCCCCAATCCATGCTGACGCCCCTGCCTCGTTACCAGCAATATCCCCCAACACAAAGAAACTCCGCGCAAACTTATCCCCAAAATCCTGCGGACGTGTTGTTCTCAAACGATGATATGCAGTCGACGCTCAGACTCCTCCCATAAGTGTCCTTTTTCGTGTGATGGCAAATGTTTCGTGCCCCCCGCCCCCGTCTAGCAAGCAGTCTATCCAGCCTACTAGGTTTTCTTTGCAAGGCAAAGAAGGATAAACTGGCTTTCATAACCGCGTCACTCCCAAATCCTAATTCTTAAAGGAGCCGAGCCTCATTTACTTTACTTTGCAGTGATTGCAACGTTAAGGTCAAATACTGACGCCTTCCACTGTTTTATCTTAAACTTACGCGTCCCTCGAATGCAATTTCTGCACGGCAGTTTCATAAAGTATTCCGAAGGAATATGATAACTATTGCCTCACGGTGGCGCTATAAAGTCTGGTGAAATCGCTGATTTTATTCGCTACCAATTAATGCGTCATTTAATGTAAGCGAAAGATGTCTCAGCTATCCACCTCTGTGGAGTCATGGAGTCCATCCCAGGCAACAAAGGGCACAAGGCAGCGGTACATGCTGGACAGGATGCCAGTCCACCACAGGCAGTTTAAAGTTTTATAGCCGATGCACCTCTTCAGGCTGCTGGAGGAAACCGGATCATGTCGAGCAGGGGTGTCAGACTCCAGTTGTGGGGGGCCGGAGCCCTGAACATTTTTGGGTTTCCGCTCATGTAACACACTTGCAACTCCTTATGCAAATTACAACACAGCTCTTGAACCGTATCATTTATGTGGGAACAGGGAAAGAACTAAAGCTACACAGGGCTTCCAGCCCTCCAGGACTGGAGATTGACATCCCTGACGTAAAGAGAGAGAGAGAGAGAGAGCGAAAGAGAGAGAGAGAACATACAAATTCCACACACACAGGGTGGGGCAGTGATGTAAAATTAGTCATTTATGTGGCATATTTCTGAAATTTCTAGTTCAGGTCAAAAGAAAATAGGCCTAAAGTAAAGGACGTCAGCTGGTTACTGTATTGCCTACATCGTAAAACACAATGGAAGAAAAGAAAGATTAAATATGCTGTTTAGTAATTTATAATGCAAACAATGCTGTTTTTACTTTATAATCCCATTTGTATTTTAGTGTCTCGTTACTTTGTGATATAAAGTAACAGAGGTGATTTTGATACGCCTTTCTAGACATTTTACCAACTCATCATTTTCATAACTATTAAATTAACAAGAAAGAATGAAACACAGAAGAAAACTGGATATAGGACCGGTTACCCTCTGTACCACAGCTGTCATCTGATGCCAGACTTCAGCTAGATAAGACAACTTGTTATTGAAATACACTGATCATTGGTCATGACAAGTGCTTATAGTTCACTGATTGTTATCTCGTTAAAATGTAAAGCCCGAGGGGATTTTTAGTGGTTTTGATGATACTCTAGATAGTTTTAGCTTAATGTGTGGTTTTGTTATTCTTATGTTCCCACTACAGAAGCAGATTCTTCCCCATCCTCCATAATCAAAATTTTCACACGGGGTCTTGATGGGCCTGGAACTTATCCTAGTAGGTACAAGATGAGAAGTCGGGGATTCCCAAGGCGGGATGAGGCCTTTTATGCTCACGTGCGATCCACTGCGGATTCAAAAAACATGAACTCTGTTTTTTAGTTTGAATGTTTGTTTTTATGGTTGTTTATTAAAATTCAGTTCTGATAATACAAGAATATTACATGTGAAATAATAATGGTCATTGTGACTTTTTATATCTCGCGAAAGTGAGACTGGAACTCACTGCC
>JAODKE010000050.1:16380141-16413661 GCA_026779605.1 Mormyrus hasselquistii
ACTCACCACTGCCGAGTGCAAAGCTTATGAGAAACAACAGCATCTTCATCTTGAACCTCTGAAATGAGGACTCAGGTTGGCCAAGAGTTTGAAAAATTCGTTTCAGGATGTGTGACGTCCGAAGGAAACCACAAGAAGGAAGGATAAGAAACTGTAGTACAGCAGCATGCAGAAGACAAGCCACATAATGTGCTACGCAGAACACAGATGCTATTGGATCATAGAAACTAGACAAACAGCATCGCTGTAGAAAACCAAAACAAAGAACTACTGGTAAGTCATAGATTTTATTTTGACCATTTATTTTATATGTACATTACAATATAAAGAAATATAAATACAGAAAAATCATTCAGGCCATTTATCCACGTCCCTGCTTAGCTTTTTGCTTGGGTCCTGAAGATCTTCACCTCTGTGACCCAACACTGATTCCAATTATTTATGAGCCCCCACTGTGAAGGAGGACATGGTTTATTAGTACATATATGATCCACATTCTACAGAATACAGGTCTAATTCTTTTGAATGATTAGCTGCAATCATTACTACTAATTGACTAGCTGTCAAACTATATATAATCTATAAAGGATACTCTTTGGCAACCAAACCAAACCAAATTGCAAAGTGGGCATTTTTCAGATCTGCCCTATGATGAGGTCATATTGCTTGTTTAGTAATTGTCACTAGCCTCCCAAACCCAGCTATGACCAGCTCTATGGTGTAATACACTTGTATTGAATTTCATGGCTAAATAGCCTCATTCTTGGTTGAGCTGTGTCATCTCCATGGCGATGCTCCAATCATCTCCATGGCAGCATACAGCCAATCAGGTGGGCTTGATCATCATGGCGACTTTCTTCAGGGAGTAGGAGCCTCCGTGGAACTCGGCCCAGTAGACCCCGTCCTGGTAGCGGCTACGATAGTGGCCCCCCCGGTACCACACCCCATTGAGGTTGGAGTGGGCACACGTGTGGTACCACCAGCCGCCCTTTTGGTAATGAGCACAGTTACCTGCACGAGACAGAATAAGATGGCCCCATTTCCCCAAGCAGCAGAGAGAGTAAGTAAAAGCTGTGTGCGTGCATGGGAGCGCGAGAGCACGGACCCCTCGGGACGGCCCAGAGACCGACACGTGAGCCTGTGTGTCCCCACCTGAATAGCCGTCTCTGTCACGGTCCAGCGTGGTGAAGGCTTTGTTGTTGTGCCAGGAGAGAGAGTCACCAGCGGTGCCGCGGAAGTCGCCGATCCGCAAGCGGTACGAGTCGCTCTCGGGCTCCAGGCGGAAGCTGTCATACTCAGCAAACACCTGCCGTCCCTGCCAGTCCTCCAATACCACCCGCAGCCGGTGGTCTGCCTGTGTGCTCAGCCAGTAGAGGTGCTCCAGACCCAGCCAGTACTCGCCGTCCAAATTGCCGAAGCCTTGCTGAAATGGGGGGGTGGGTGGGGGGCGGTAAGTGTGGTGGCGTCTGTCACATGACCACAGAGCCTGAGCTCACACATCCTGCTTTCTGAGCTACTTCCTGTGTGACATGCAGGAGGCTGATGCCATCCTACTGCTCCACAGGGAAGACCGACTGCCCTATTTAGTGAAACACCCCCTCCCTGGGTTCTGAGAGAATGTCCCAGTTGTGGGCAGGAAGAGGGACTGTGCTTTACTTCTCCGTCCAGGGCCGGATTAATGCTTAGGCCGTCCTTGGCTATAGCCGAAGACCCTGGCAGACATCAGAGACCCCCCTCGGGGAAAATGGACCGGTGAGGTAAATGAGCAAATGCCCCTATTTAAGCTCAATTCAGTTCAATATACGGTATATAGTGTCTTTCCTAACAGAGTTGCCCCAAGACACATGACAAGAGTATGTCTCTTTCTTTCTTTTTCTTTCTTTCTGCCTGCCTTCCTTCCCTTTTCCCACGTTTCATGCGCTATTCTATATAAATGAGGTAATAATGGCACATGCAGTATGAAAAAGGGAACCGAGAAAGAAAGCCAGGTAGGCAGACAGACAGACAGGCAGAGAGACAGACAGGCAGGCAGGCAGACAGGCAGGCAGGCAGACAGACAGGCAGACAGACAGACAGACAGACAGAAGGTAACAGAGGTCAGGAGCCGAAAACTCCCAAGTATGGTGAAAAACAAATTCCTGGGGGTCTAAGGTCAACGGGCTGCCCATCCCCCCCACAGCCGTATAATCAAAGGCCATCTGAAGGATCAGTGCTTTGGGTTTAACTCGCACCTACATGCACTTGCCGCCACATTACTGCAGCTGAATATCAAACTATAGGGAAAGACCAGCACTCAGAACAGCAGATACTGAGCTAACAATTCATAGCAATTATCACGGAAAAGTCACTGACACGACCCCGCTTGTTTTATTGGGAGTCACAATGCTGGCTTTCACTGAGATTCCGGAACATACTTTGTACTGCTCCCAGGTTCTGAAGAAGTTGACCGATCCATCCTGCCTCCTCTGGATGACGGTCCAGCCCCCGTGGGCCTGGTTCTGTTCACACCAGGCTTGCAGCAGCCGGTTGGTGTGGCGCGGCTGAAGCAGGTAGATGCCACTGGTGAGCTGCCCCGAATCGAGAGCGTGCTGACAGTCCTTCCACGGACCTGGAGTGAGGCACATCGTTTTCGCTCATTATTAAATTCATATTGAATTGATTTATGTAGCCTGAAAGGTAAAGTAACTCTTACACTCCTGGAAAACCACTGTCAAGGAGCAAATATAGCCATTTAACTTCCTAAGAGCCACTGGTAACAAATACATGTTAATTGTGGAGCAAGACAACAAACCACTGTTAGGACCCAACATCAGAAAAGCTACTCAAATCAGAAGATCCTGAGGACTAAACTCCTACTACACAACTTCCAAATAAAAGCATCCGTATTGCCAGGAGACCACAGCCAATGGATACCAATGGAAAGCCAATGAAAAGAGAGCAGGCCAGAGGTTGGATGAGGTAGCTGAGGTGTCACGGAAAAGACGGGTCTTCCGGTGTTTCTTGAATGTTGAGAGATTCTGCTGACCGGAAGTAATTATTTCACCATTTTGGAATCATTTATGAGAGACTCTTCTTTAGAATCATAGTAATCTTACTCATAAGCAGTTAGTCATAGTAGTCATAGATCATAGAATTTTGGGTTACAGATTTTCATGTGAATCTAACTAGTTACTAGTTCTGGTTATACTGCTATGATGGAAAACTGAAGCAGAATGGGATGGGTTTTGGGACCCTGGGCAGTCTGGCCGGTGACAGCCTTCATGTGATTGTTTACCAATAAACGCTCAAACACAACATAAGAAAAATGTTGCAGAAATGTAATCCAACAAACATGCACACACACTAAATTCCATTGTACCTGCTGTGCACAATGACACTAAAAGCATCATATTCCATTCAATTCTATTCTATTTACAAACATTACCATTATTTTAAAACTCTGAATTCCAGAAGTTATTGCACTGTTTTTGAATAGCACACAGTGTTCAGTACAGATCATCTACATTCAGTCATATATTTAGCCCTGCATGAAGGACAATCGCCACTGTCAGTTAGCAGAGATTTACACATCAGTCTCTTTTGTAGCTCGGCTCGCATCAGTCAGGGTGCTGGCTGGTTGTTCTGGGGCTCCTCCTGTCTCCTCTAATGAAAGCTGCTGATCTTCGCTCACTGTTTAGGCTCCTCCTGTCTCCTCTAATGAAAGCTGCTGATCTTCGCTCACTGTTTAGGCATTCCCTAAGGAGGGCTTCCAGTGGCAGGTCACTGATACTCTGTGTCTGCTTTTGCTCCTCCGTGTGAGGCCGCTTATCTTTCTTTGTTTTGTCCCTCCCTCACACACATGCCGATGCTTGAATTTCTGTTTTTTTTTTTTGTGTTTTTTTTTGGGAACTTCACCCAACTTTGCAGTTTGATGTGAAAAACCTACAATAAAAAAGTTTTTAAACATAAATTATATTTTGGTGAAAATAATTTGTTTTTGTTTTCTGTAGTTGCAAATCCTCGATAAGTAAAAATAGCAGATTTTTATTACCTTTTTGGGGACATTTGCTGTGACATTACAGAGCTATAGTGGCAGAGCTGGCTTTCACCTGGGCTCTTAGTGATGGGGAAGCTGGGGGGGGAGGTTTTCAGGGCAGGACTGGCTGTGATGGCAGCTGGGTCATCCCTGGAGACACTCTGGTCCTTCTGGATGTTACTGTCCACCTTCTTTGTCTCTGGGCTCTCATTCCGAGGTTCCTGTACAGATCAAACACAAAACAAATGCAAATCTACAGCACAAAGCCACCGAAATCTGAAGAAAAACAGAGGTTCAGTACTGTCCTTAGAAAAAACAAAGGTTTGTTCTGGGAAGACAAGAAATGGATGGATAAATAAAAGGATAAATAAACAATCATGCCAAAGCAGGCGTGGTTAGATCGCTGCCCCCTACCTGCTGAGGCAGGTCAGTGCTGCCCCTCTGACATTGCTTTTCCAGGCAATTCATCAGTGCATTTTGGCTATTCATCACTGAGGTGAGAGTCTTGTAATTGTTTTCTAGCTCTCTGTGGCTGTCTGTCAACTGCTGCACCTGTAGGCAATCAAAAGTGGGCAGGAGATGGTGGCTTGCACAGATGATAGAGTGAGAGATGCAGGCTGGGGGATATGGGTGATGAGTTGGGGAAAGGGTGCATAGGTAAAGGCTGTGAAACAGAGGGAGGACACTGCGGATCTCTGTGGATCAGGGAGGGGGTGTAGGTTTATAAGCAGAGGCGTATTAACAAGGTCAGAGGCCCCTGGGATATTTGAGTCGTCATTTTCTATGATCGTGTAGTTGGTGATGGGGGGGAGGGGTGCCGGAAAAAGTTGCTGAGGGGTTAAAAATATATAGGAGCTCCTCAAGTCATGGTGGTCCGTGTTACGATATTTTGACTTTACGATGCGTAAATATTTTTAGATTTTTATATCACTTTTAGTACTATCACGCCCAGCTCGTACGATCCTCGTGTGTGCCACGCCCCCCTCGTTACCTCACGTGATTGCCTGATTGTTCTCACCTGTTGCTCATTGAATTCAGCTTGTCTTGTGTATTTAGACCTCGTCTCGGTTAGTTTCTCCAGATCTGTCATTGTGATGTGCGTCCTGGTGTGCTCCGTCCGTCGGAAAATAAACCCGTTTACCCCGAACTCGCGCCTTCCTGCCTCCTCCCTCACCATTATCGTAACAAATATAATTATAATTATACGGTAAATTACGAGAGATGTTCAACACTAGAAATAGGCTTTGTGTTAATGATTTTAGGCCAATGTAAGTGATCGAAGCATGTTTAAGGTGGGCTACACTAGGCTATGATGTTGGTTAGGTTAGGTGTACTGTATTAAAACGCATTTTCGCTTTGTGATATTTTCGCCTTACGATAGGTTTATCGGAACGTAACCTGGGGAGAGGCTGTATTTTATTAAGGTTTGTTAAAGCCCCTTTCTTACAGGTGCTCCCTGAGCTTCAGCATGGGTAAACCTGTGCATTATAAGCGCATGAGGGATAGAGGGTACAAGGCAAAAGATGAAGGTAAACAAATATAAAAGAAGTGAAAATAGAAATGCCAGAAGGGACGGGAGCTGGGTCAACATCTGACCTGTGCGCTGGTGTTGAGCAGCATCTCCTGCAGCCGCTGCTGTGCCAGGGCCTGGTCCTTGCCGTGGAGAACCTGCTGCAGCAGCTCTGCAGTCAGCTGAGCGACATGCGCTCTCAGTCCGGCGTTCTCACCCTGCAGCACCCGCACCTCCTGAGCCAGGCCGCCCTCACGCCCCACCAGCACCTGCACTTCCTCCAGCAGCCGCTGCTGGTGGGTGAGCTCCCCGCGCAGCGCCGCTACATCCGAGCTGTTGGCCACACCCGACTCGCCCCCCCGTGAGGTGATGCACAACGAGCCCGTCAGCCGCTGCTGGGGTACGACAAAAGTGTAGGCGCAGCGGGCGGCCTCCGCCTTCGGCCCTGCCGGTCCAGGCTGCCGCGTCTGTGTACCTTCCTCCCCGGGCACTGTGGGATCAATATGCTTCTGCCCACATGTTCCTCTTTGGACCAGGAGCACAGTCAGGAACAGGAGGGAAAAAGTCCAAGTTTCCATTGACTTCCCAGCTGGCTTCCGATATTCTTCCCAGCAGGCATCAGCCTTTGTTGGAAAGAGGAAGTAATCATAAACAATATCTGAGAATAGAGGTAATCATGCAGAACATAAATGAGTATTTAAATACATACATAATGCAAAGACCCAGAACGTATGCATCACTGGTGTAATTCTGAGCCATGGATGTTTGCTGATGTTCTGTGATGTAAACCCCAAAAATATTCAGTTGAGTGAGCTAAATACTAAGTGTCTTCAGTCAACAAAAGTCAGTTCAGCCACAAACCACTGACTCCAACCACTGTGAACACCATAAGATAAACTTCTAACTGGCATCCACAATATTCACATACATTCACACAAATGCAGGCAGCAACTAAGTGGATTGACTTGGGATTGAATTTATATTTTTAGATTACGGTGGATGCTTTTATCCAAAACAACTTACATTTTACACATTTTGCATTAAGCAATTTATTCCAAGGTACACTGCGTGAGGCTGTGCCTGAAACCTGAAGCCACGACCTTAATAAAGAAACCCGCGTTGCTGCAGGTCAAGAGAAGAGGCTGTGATAAAACAGTATATTTGGATGTTTCCTCTTTCACTCTGACCACAACCGAAACGGCAAAGAAATGTCACTCGACACGCCTCTCCTACTTTTATGGTGATGCTCGCTACCAGCGCATATAACTCACCTTCGGCAGGCACCGCGCTTCCGGCACTCAGTCAGACGCCCCGAAGAGGAGCCACACAGCTAGCAGCACGCGACACTCCACCAGCTCCTCTTTCTAGTGACTGTGGCTCTGAAACTCAGCTGGGTCCTCTTGGTATTGTGACTCAACGAGATCTTCCGCTCAGTCTGGTCCACGTTCCGGAGCTGAGGCCCGTGACCCGAAGTGGAAGGAGAAAGGGAGACGGGGGTCCTGTGATTCACAGGTTTTAAAGCAGCAAGACCTCCCCCCGTAGCCCCCCCCCCCATTGAGTTAAAGGGTATGTAAACAAAGTGAGGCAGAATTACAAGCCGCCCTTAACGGTCTCATACTCCCCGCTTAGATGCTTCATGCTGACCTGGTTCTTGTCCCTTTAAACTGGCCCCTTCACTGTGGCCCCAATCTATGGATTACAGTTACAGTCTCTTAACTGCTTGATAGACGATTTAGAAGCCAAGTTGACACAATAGATTTTAGTGCAGTTTGCGTTGCCACTTTAAGCATAGCCAGCACTACCTGCACTAATTACCCAGTGCTGTGTGATGTGCTTCTTCATTGTTTGTTGAATATGAAATAATTATTATGTTATATTATATTACATAGAAAATACTAGTTGTCCCTCTGTCTCTCCTCTCCATCAATTACTGATAATTGTATAAGAATGTTTTGCACTATGTAAATAATTCCATGATGCTGACTTTGGCAGTATAATGTCTGTCCTCTCATGAATGGGTCTAGGAGGAACAGCTGTGTGCTGATATGACAGTAAGGCTTTACTTAACGTCATTAACTAGCTTAGGTACGTTTGAAAGCAAAATATAGCTGCTCCTATACATCAGGAGACTGAACGACTCCCAATCAAGATTCTGCATAACTATACAACTCTAAAGTGTTGAAACTATCGGAAAAGACGTTTACTGTAAATGAGAATACAAAATACATAAAACAAGATAAAACAACTAAAAAGACAAAGTATGGATACTGCGTCCATGTTGGGCTGAGCAATAGTTTTTGGATAATGGTGTATTTCTTGTGTGTGTGTGTGTGTGTGTGTGTGTGTGTGTGTGTGTGTGTGTGTGTGTGTGTGTGTATTGATATTCTGGTGTCTTGAGAGCGCCAGCAATGCAGAAGGAAACAGGGAATCTGTTTACATTGCAACACTCTGACCTCTGACCTGTTCTCCGCGGGTTGGGGTGTTGACCTCTTCATCCATCTGTAGAGATTCTGGACAGCATCACTGTTGGAGAACATCCTTAACCGGGAGAGACAATCGCTAAAGATTCTTCAGTTTGGCAACATGCTATTTATTGAAACAGTTTGGATGCAATCAACTAAGGTGTTGGCTGTTAAAAATTGTGTCTTTTAAGACAATTGATCTGTTTTATAAATAGTTGAACATACAACGAATCATAAAAAGTACTGTACCGATGGTCTCGACTTGTGAGCGCCACGACACTAGGTGGCAGTATGCCCAACTATAGTTACTTTTTCCCCTACATATTCACCAACGAGGGAGAGTGAGGCAAGTTCAGCATAACCCGTAAGCCGTGGCCTTACACGTGGTGATTCTTGGCTGGTAAAGCAGCAAGATGTGACTGTTACGTTATCAACTGTTTTAAGTGCATTAATATGCAGAAAGTAAATTATTATTATTTTTTCTTCTAAGATTTGTAATAAATCGATGCTATGGGGAAAACAAAGGTAAGATCTTTTTGTATTAGCTTTCAGCTTGCCAGTCACGTAGTTTGGCGTCAAACTGTTCATAGCGTTTAGACTAGAACAAACGTAAAACGTTGTGAATATGCTGCTTCTATGTTAACCGATGTTCGTGTAATATTGCAGCTAATGTTAAGTATGTTTTAAGTGTGGCCTAGCCGCAGTCGGTGTTGCATTAGCCAACTAACAGTTACTGGCGAACGGCGTGATCGGTGCACGTGACGGCGAATTAGCCCGATTTGGAGATTCGGGAATGGAAAAATATCTACTGAGCTTCGAGCTACTTTGAACCACGTTCCGGATGCCCATGAACGCCATACGAGAGAACAAATGCAGATTACTGTGGGAAGACTACAAATTTCTCCACTTTAAGGCAAATAGTCCAGGTATAGTTTAAAATGAGAGAAATATCTCCGTCTTATTCGCCTTATCACTAGACGAAAAACCAGAAGAAGTCGCGTCTAAACGCGATCCGCCATGGAGAAGAGGACTTTGGCAAAGTACCGCACTCCTTCGTGTTCCACCGCGGACAGATCGGCAAGAACGTAGGCCAGCTAGTCACGGACATGCGGCGTGTGATGGAGCCTTTCACCGCCGAGAACCTGAAGGTCGGCTCCGCTCGCTGTTCCATTGGGGGGGGGGGGGGGGAACCCATAATTCATTATCATCGCGCTCTGGTCCCGGGGTTTTAATGGCACGCCCGTGTTGCTTTGTGGGTGCGGAAGAAGAATGTCCTGAAAGATTTTGCAGCAGTAGCGGGACCACTGGGAGTGACCCATTTCATGATCTTCACCAAAACCCCCAGTAGCATCAATATGGTAAGTTGGTATATTCTTCCAGGACAGCATGATCGCTACCTGTGACACTTTTCCTGACAGTAATTACCTGTCATCCCACTCTAAGAACCTCTTCTAGTGACAGAATGGTAACATAAATCTCTTGCTCTCCCTCCAGCGGTTGGCCCGGCTTCCCAAAGGACCCACAATGTACTTTAAACTACTGAAGGTATGTATCTGTGAAGGACTCGCCCGGAGATTACACTGAAGTTTAACCATGTAGGTATAGTCTGATTTCCTTCACACGTCTCATGTCCTTATTTCACTTTGTTTCAGTACACTCTCGTCAAGGACATCGTCTCATCGCTGAAGAGACACAGGATGCATCAGCAGCAGTTCACCCATCACCCGCTGCTGGTGCTGAACAACTTCGGCTCGACGGGCATGCAGGTCAAGCTGATGGCCACCATGTTCCAGAACATGTTCCCTTCCATCAGTGTGCACAAAGTGAGTTGGGAGTGAGCTGGCAGTGGGATGTTCTGGAAGCTTCTGGAAGAGAGTTCAACCATGATGATTGTATAGTCTGCTGAGATTATCTGTGATCTTATTGATGGGAAATAATCTGATCTTGAATTCTCTTCCTGCTCTTTGATATACATGAGTTGTCATGCAGTCTGGTACCAGTGACCATCACCTGAAACTGGACATTTATGGCCCTATATTGTTTTTCTTTTCTTTAAGAGTATTACTGGTTTTGGGCAAACCTTTAGAGGGATGATTTTTCGGAGTGACAGCAACTACGCTTTGATAGTTGCTGTTGTATTTGCTGCAAGCAAAGAACCTTCCTTGGTCCAGCTGTATGGCAGCCATTCAAACTGACATTCACATCTGCGTCTGCTAATTGACGTTTGCTCCACCCGACAGCAGATGACCTGTAACTTTTGCTGCATCTTATTTCCGATTCCAGGTGAACCTCAACTCCATCAAGAGATGCGTGTTGCTAAATTATGACCCTCTGTCAGAAGAGATAGAATTCCGTCATTAGTAAGTAAGATGCCTTTTCTGGAGTTTGCCTTAAGATAGATGCTTTTTTTAAAAAAAATAATCTTTTAGTTTAAACCTTAGCTAATGGAGGTGCAGGTGATGATAATGTGACTGATGACTGCCGGTGATTCATTACCAAAGTAAACGCCCTGATGCGCCCAGACTCTCAGTGCAGGCTGTGTTTGCTCGTGGGTGACCCTTGGAGAAAGGCAGCCTCACTCTGCGTGTTCTCTGCCCGCCCGCAGCAGCCTGAAGGTGGTGCCCGTGGGGATGAGTCGCGGCGTGAAGAAGCTGATGCAGGAGCGCTTCCCAGACATGAGCCGCTTCGATGACATCAGCGAGCTGCTCATGAAGTGAGGGGCCGCACTGTACCCTGGTTAAAGGGAAACCGCAGCTGACGAAGAAAATACTTAACTGTAACGTGATACTTCGGAGCACTGCTCCTCTTTAGGAGCGTAACCAGTGAGCAGTGCAGACTATCACTTAGTTTGTGACACCAAACCCTTTCCTGCCCCCAGTTGTTAGACTAAATCTGACCGCTATCAGGATGCAGATGATGCCAGTTCATTACCTTGATTTTTTTCCAGTGATGTTTCAAAGTAAACGCTCTGATGCATCCAGTGGTGAGCGGACACTTGTCGGGTGTCGTGGCTCCGCACGAGCTCTTATGCTGTTCCGATGCCCGCTTTTGCCGTAGGGGAGCCAACCTGTCTGAGAGCGAAGCGGAGCAGGACGGGGATCACAATATCACCGAGCTGCCCCAGGCGTACTCCGGCCGGGGCAACATGTGCGCGCAGCAGAGTGCGGTGCGGCTGACGGAGGTAGATGTCTCGTGCGGGAACAGGCTGGGACCCAAGTGATGAAGGCAATGTTTACTGAATGCCATGATGCAGTTCATAAAGTAAACGCTTTCTGATGCGCCCAGTCACGTGCTTTTGTGCCTAAATGTGTTTTGCCTAAAGTGAGTAGGATTAGAAAATTCTGGGAATTTTCAAAGTTGGAAACTTTCCATGGGAATTCACTGGAAATTTGCTAACTTTGCAGGTTATCTTACAACAGGGGACTAAACTCACAGCTTATCCTACTTAACGTATTCAATGTTGCATTATTCATACAGTTTGCCTTATTGCTGTATCTGACAACTTGGGCAAGTTCCACAGAGTCCATCCATCCACAGTTCAGTATTCCCAAAATTGCCCAGCTCTGTTTCCTATGGAAAGCTTCCAGAAATTTTCCACTCCTTTGCACACCAAGTAGTGAGATGGGAAGTTCACGTAGCTTTTATTTTCACAGATTGGCCCCAGGGTGACGATGAAGCTAGTGAAGATTGAGGAGGGCATGGGGGCAGGGAATGTTCTTTATCATTCTTTCAGTAAGTAAAATCTGACTTTCTTGTCATGCTAGCAGAGGGAACACTGACTGGTGAAGGGTATAGTGATTCTGTGGTGAGTGAGTCTCTCTCTCTCTGTCCTTTCCGCAGTCCAAAAGAGTGAGGAGGACATTCGAGAGATACTGAAGAGGAAGGAGGCCCAGCTGAAGCTGAAGCAGGAGCGCAAGAAGAAGCAGGAGCAGAACATTCTTCATAAGAAGGAGAAACGGGAGGAGAACAAGTACGTATGTGGCCTGTGATTCTGCAGTAGAAGAGGCTGTGTGTGTGTGTGTGTGTGTGTGTGTGTGTGTGTGTGTGTGTGTGTGTGTGTGTGTGAGAATATTGCTGTTTTTCCACGACCTGCAGTGGTTTTGTTTTCTCCCAACAGGAAGAAGAGCCTGGCAGGTATTAAACGCAAACACCAGGAGGAGGAGGGAGCTACAGACAGTGAAGTGGAGGATCCTGGGCAGCAGGATGATCGGGCTGCAGCCGAGTCAGAGGATGAGGCGGAGTATTACCGACAGGCTGTGGGGGAGGAGCCAGATGAAGGTGAGTAGGGTGACCCCTGCACGCGTTCTTGGTCTCTTACTGAGCTCGCTGCTGCGTTCGAAAACTTAAGAGCGTTTGTTTCCGCAGATATGTTCCCGATGGCCAAAAAGAAGCAGAATGCGGACAAGTCTTTGAGGCCTTTTAAGAAGAGGAAGGTGTCGGCGGGCAAAGACTCTGCCCAGGGCCGAGCACCCAAACTGGGCAGGAGAGCTGGGGGAGGCCCCGGCCTTAAACGCTCCAGTAGGACTGGTACTAAGCCCCGCCCACAGAACCAAGACAGGAAACTGAACAAAAAAGGTGTTAAGCACTTCGGCACGAAGAAGGGAGAAAAGGGACCGAAGTTGAAAAGACAGAATGGCGATCCTAGGCCTGGGTTTAAGAAAGGGGGAAAACCAGGGTTTAGGCAGAAGAAAGGCAAAGGAAGGCCATGATCCCGTATCAGACCTGAGTGCTGTACAGAGGGACTTGACTCTCAGAAGTTTTGGGCCCAGCAAAGACAGGGCTTGCCCCCTCTGCCCGCCCGTGCGCCCTCCCCCTCTGCCCGCCCGTGCGCCCTCCCCCTCTGCCCGCCCGCCCTGTTAGTGAGGTGCAGAAGCTCAATGGTGCCTCATCCTTGAGTGTAATGGCTACCTTAGTGATGGTCTTGAATTTGGAAGCCCATCGACTCAAAATAGTTTTGTACCATAAAAATTTAATAAATGTATTTAACATTTGTTTTTTTTTTTGTGGCTTTAATAAAACTTAAAGGTCTGCTTTCTGATAGCATACCGTCTCCATATGAACTGTATAAAGGATTATTTTGGAAATGCTTTTAATGTATTGCTATTTTCTGAGCATGTACAAATAAGCATTGTGTGTAACTATATGACTTATATTCTTACGTTTTTATGTCCTATACCTATCTACATTAAGGTGCTTGTACCACAGTACACCAATGGAGAAGGTGTTTGTCATGACTGGCATTGTTTAGTCCTGTGGTGCGCAATTGGTTTATCCTTGGGATCCAGTTTTTAAATGAGATATGGCTTAAGAACTTGAGGCAGAATAAAATGGTGTAATTCATATGGGCTTGTTCTACCCCAATATTTTAGATCAGCTTATGACATTTGGTTAAATTCTCTTCAGAGTACATGAGTTATCTAACCTGAAATAATCAAATTTAATACTTTCGGAATTCATGTTTTTTTTTTTGCAATACAGAATTAGTCGCAAAATGAGTTGCCCAAAGACCGTGGTCCAAGAATTAGTCTCCAAATAACATGATGAACACAGATTTCATTAACCCTGCCAAGCTGCGTGGCTTACACATTAATAAACTAGCATATGAAATAACCCATTAATACAGAAATAAATTGGATTTCAAGATTTATTTATATGCCACTTGGATAAATGTCTCTGGAGGACAAGATAGCAATTATTGTGTGATGTGATATTTGGTAGGACAAATATCACGTTTACAGGGTTAGAACCCAGTCAAGACATTGCAGATGAATATTGCATTTATACACATCTGGAAAGGACAAGGGAAACTGGAGTGCCAGCTCGGGCATATGTCATCCCATAAGGACAAGGGAAACGAGTGCCAGCTAGGGCATATGTCACATCTCATAAGGACAAGGGAAACGAGTGCCAGCTAGGGTATATGTCACATCCCATAAGGACAAAGGAAACATCCCATAAGGACAAAGGAGTGCCAGCTAGGGCATATGTCACATCCCATAAATGTATCAGGGTTTCTTCTAGCTTCTACATGAATCTCTTCGATCCCTTAAATCTGTCATGTACTTCGCCTTCATCATGCTGAAGCTGGTTTGCTGTACAGGTTGCTGGTTGTTCTACTGCCCCCTGCTGTTTCTTTGCTGAAGCTCCCTTTGTTTCTTCTCAGCCCCGTCTTGCGCCTCGTTTTTTCCTTTTTACATTCTGAATGAAGGAATGTTACATTTACGCAGCGCTTTAACCAATGGGGAGCCATTTCAACGACCACCACTGTGTTTGACCCTCCCCCCCGGATCACGGTACTGCAGCCATTCTGCACCACAGCACATAGTAGCTCAGGAGGGGATGATCAGGAGGCCAGATTCGACGAGGCCACAGCGGGCAATTTTAACAAGGACCTGTACTATTTCAGAAGATGCCCAGGGATCTTTTATGACCTCAGTGAGTCAAGACCTCGGATTTACAGCTCATCCAAAGGACGGCACCATTTTTACAGCAGTGTCCCCATCACTTCACTGGACATTGGAATCCACACAGACCACGGGATGGGCTCCCCCTGTTGGCCACACCAACATCTCATTGACTTTCTTTTGGAGAATTCTTTAGAAGATAGTTCTTCTACAAACCACAGTCTCGACTTTAGCAGACCTCAAGCGTTAGGCTAAAGTGGAACTACTTGTAGATGTTACCCTTGGGTGGTCCGAGAAGTATTTTTTTTAGTGTGCTTGATGCCGTTTTCTCTCAATCCTATTGGTGTTGTTGGTCCTGATGTAGGAATTCTTGAGCCTGTTATTGACTCTGTAGCCTCTGGGGTACATCAGTCTGCGGCTGGATTGATGGATGTCAGGATTGATGGGCTGCAATCAAAATGTACAGGTATAGCTGCAAAAGTTACCTCAGCCAAAATAGGAACAGTATGACCAGCAGGCATTCTTTCAGCAGGTGCATCGTTAACATCAGATATAGAAGGATCAGAAAGGCCTCTAAGTCTTAAACACATCTGCATTTTTAAATCCTGGTTTAGACCTGGTTCTGCTGGCAGAAGCTACACTGAGCGTCAGGCTGCTTCCAGGCTCAAAGTTTATAAGCCATCAGTACAGAAGAACAAGGTGATTACCCCATAAAGTGTAATAAGAAAACATCATAAACTACTGACATTTAAGTGTTTGTGCTGAGAATGTGGATATAAAAACAAACCATGTTGTTCTTCATAGCTTCGAGGTCACAGCACAGGGTGAGCCAATGTGCAGCATCCCTGGAGATGGGGTGGGGGAGGGGGGAATGACGGCTTTGCTCAAGGGCCCTCAGTGATGTGGCTGTTCTGCAGAAGATGGGGCATGGACTCGCAACCTTCCAGACATGGGCCCAGAGCCTGCAGCTTGCTGAGACACTATATGAGTTCTGCCACATGCTTCCTTCTACTCGTTTACCTTTACAGACTTTGTAAATATAAATGTGTCATTACAACGGAAATGTAACTCTCCAAACAAGTTTTTTTTTTACACTATGTTGCTAGTCCATAATCCATAGTCCATAGTCAGTGTTGGAGTTAGATACTCACAAAAGTAATCCATTACAGACATGTTCAGATCCAGACAGTACAAATCTAGACCAAGGTTTTGTTTCAATCAACCAGTTGAGAACTCTGTGACTCTGACTTTTCATGCTCCACTGGTTGGACCGCCCGTGCAGAAGGGGGCGCTGTAATGTACGCTTGAGCACCTTCTTCTGTCTGAAATTCGGTGGTGTCCCCTCATCGGGTCTTTCTGCGCGCTGAGGAACCGGGAGGATGCCGTCTGTGGAATACGACGAGTAAGATAATCTAGGGATGTATTTCATGTAATTTGTTATATAGGGTTTTAAAAAATAAAATCAAAAAACTCTTATGCCAACTCTTTATTTCTTTACAGTTCCAAGCCTAGCTGGGCCGACCAGGTTGAGGAGGAGGGCGATGAAGGTAGCTACGTTGCTTTCTGGACTAAAATGAGCGCTCCAATGTAGGCCTAAATAGCACTTTCCACGTGTTTTTTTATGCAAAAGAAAATTATAATAATGCTATAACTAACAATTCAGCATTCATGTGACGTCTATTTCTTATTGACAGTTCAGTAGCCGGTTACTTTGTACTCGGTTTGAAAATGCGCGACATCGCCGATTGACTGCAAAATATGATTGTATATGCAGATGGTTACAAAAGATAGAGCAGAACCGCACAAACAGTCGCTTATTTTCACTAAAATAAGAGCCTAATACCCCTTATATGTGCAGTAACTGATTGTGAAGATCTTCATTCGCGTTATTACGCTGTCAATTGATATTTGGCTAGTTAAAGGTCATATTTCAACTGAAGTATTTGCTTACCAGTGAGCAGTGGTTCATCAAACACGCACACATAATGTGTATAGTTCAATACATAATATATATTATATAATTTAATTGTTTCTTTACAACGGTATATCATATTTGTTGCATGTCATAGGTACCCTTCCCTCACCGAAAGAAACGATTAAGGGAAATATCAAAACCGTCACAGAATATAAGATTGATGAAGATGGGAAAAAATTTAAAGTAAGTATTTTGATGATTTTTTTAATGAAGTAGATGAAATGTCCTTGATCTATGGCAGAACTCACACAATTTAAGACGGATACTTATTTTTAGTTATTCTTAATATGTACCAAAGACATTGCACTTAATTACAGCTTTGTCCTGCCACTGTCTTTCCCATAGATTGTGCGTACCTTTAAAATTGAGAAGATAAAGGCTTCGAAGGCTGTGGCTCGGAGAAAGGTTTGTCATTCTTTCACAGTTGAGGTCATTTCTACCTTTTCTGTAAATCCGGAAACACTGCCGTCTTACATTCTCTGTGTGGTTGGTTTGTCCCGCTGTGATTTCCAGAACTGGAAGAAGTTTGGCAACTCAGAGTTTGATCCACCAGGCCCCAATGTCGCCACCACCACAGTCAGCGATGATGTTTTCATGACCTTCATCTCCAGCAAGGAGGTGAGGTCCTGTTGATTTGACATTAGAACATACGAAACAGCAATACATTCTTCTGTAAACCATTCAGATGTTTATAGAGTGAAATGCTTATCATTGTATGATTATATTTTTCTCCCTTTGAATTTTTTCATGTATAAATGTGTATTGTTTAACTGAAGTGGCCCCTCCCTTTCAGGACCTTAATACCCAAGACCAAGATGAGGACCCCATGAACAAGCTGAAGGGGCAGAAAATCGTGTCTTGCCGTATCTGCAAAGGGGACCATTGGACCACGCGGTGTCCCTATAAGGACACACTGGGACCCATGCAGAAGGAGCTTGCTGAGCAGCTGGGTTTGTCCACTGGCGACAAGGAGAAGGCATCAGGTAGGCTTTCCCATTTTCCTCCTCACCTTTCTCCTCTGGCAGAGACGTACATCTCTCTGAAATGAGGAACCTTCCAAGAGAGAAAAGTAACAAGGTAGAAGGAGCTTCCCGCTGATGGATAATTGACTGTTATTGGTATCCAGAACCGGAGCCCGCGCAGCCAGTGCAGAGCAAGACGGGGAAGTATGTCCCCCCCAGCCTGCGTGACGGAGGAACTCGTAGAGGGGAGTCCATGCAGCCCAACCGCAGAGGTGCGTCTGTCAGCTCAATCGTCCCATCTAAAATCTGAGTGTTGTAGTTAATACCAGTAACCAAGGTAGCCTGCTAGTGTCTGACCGTCCCTCGCCCCTTCAGCCGATGACAACGCCACGATCCGTGTGACCAACCTGTCAGAGGACACCAGGGAGACGGACCTGCAGGAGCTCTTCCGGCCCTTCGGCTCCATCTCTAGGATCTATTTGGCCAAGGACAAGAACACTGGCCAGTCCAAGGTGCTGTTCAGAAGAGGTTTACAGCGTTGGCCACGTGCCATTGCCTTGGAGACTATGGGTTCTCCTGAATGTGCTGTATTTTCTTTGTCGATGCCTTATTGTCTCTCCCGTGTCTCTTCAGGGTTTTGCATTCATCAGTTTCCATCGACGCGAGGATGCGGCCAGAGCTATCGCTGGTGTGTCTGGTTTCGGCTATGATCACCTGATCCTCAACGTGGAATGGGCCAAGTAAGTCATGTTCCCGTCTGTCACATGTGCTTTGGATTATGACCCTTTGCCGAGTCCTATAATCTCTTGTACTTTTCCCTCTTTTTTAAAAGGCCATCAAACAACTGAGAATCCCAGAAAGACTGATGAAATCACCACTGAAGTTCATGAAGCCTATCTTTTTAAAGGTTTTTGCTTTTAAATGCGGGCAGCAAGCTGGTGGTGTGTCTGGAGAGAATATTTGTATGTTGTGACAAGAATAAAACTATCAAAGAAAAGTGTAATTTGATTTCATGCCTTATTTTGGGGGAGTTGAACAACATTGCTTACTCCTTTAAATCTGTGGTCTTGATCAGCCTTGGAGATGCTGAATCCCAGTTTAAATTCACAGTATGTAGGCAGAAAGTTTAAACTGCAATCATGTTTATGGAAGCTGCTTGCTGTAACAATTCTTACATTGTAAAGGAAAACCTGCCCCGTTAACATTTTAAAATGTAGAATTTTTTTTAACCTTCTTAGAATTTAGTGACATGGCAGTGCTTGGGGGTGGTACCTTGGTGGTCTGGGATTCGAACCAACAATCTTTGAACAAGTGTGCTTCCCTAACCATTAAGCCACCACTGCCTACGTGTAAGATTCCTGTTTATTTTGAATGTTGTAAACAAATAACCCAAACCTTGGGATTCCATTAATATACTAGAAGTTGAGTTGTTTGGTGTTATGAATGGAGTTTACCTGTCAGTAAATCACTTATCCTTTAATACCTATTTTACACGATTAGACATCCAGTTTGCTTTATATAGATCACTATAACAATTGAAGTTCAATATTACGGTATTATGGTCTGTCACACCAAGGAAGTCATATAGACGGTTGGTGCCACATTAGAAGAGAATTTGCTCCATGAGTGGTACAGCAGAATGCCGGTGCTGAAGGGGTGAGATCTTCACCCTCACTGCGGATTTCGCCCCCCACCCATGTTGCTCCAGTCGTTCTATGAAGGATTACTTTTAAGTGCTGGAATCATGTGAGATTCACTAGTACTTAAGTCAATAAATGCTTAAGACCTTGACATCACACTAGCATGAATTAAGGCTTTAAAAAGCAAAATTAAAATCAACATTTACTGAGAGGAACTGCCACGTAGATATGAATACAAGCAGGAGGCACAGTGTATGACCAGAAACATCTGATAAGAGCTTTATTTAATATTACAACATATAAAAACTACCATACAATTTATTCCACTTGAATCAAGTGAATCTGAAAATACATGGTTAAAATCACATAAAAATGGCACTGCACAGACTGTCCATAAAAATGAGCCAAGCGTCCTTCTCCCAGCGAGTAAACGGAATGAGATGGAGGGGGGGGCATCTTGAGGAGGCTCCTGCCTCGGGCCAGTGGCCACTAGTCAGACAATTCCAGCTTCTCCTGCTTCACAGGGTCTGGGATGTGAGACAGAGTGGGGGAGAGATAAGCTTATTTTGCACCCGTGTGACTATGGGTAAGCCTCAGGAAGAACAGGAACAGAACAGGAAGTTACCTGTAAGGCCCACAGGATTCTCCTTCATCTTCTCCAGGACGCATTTCTTTAGCTCCAGTCCGATGGCTTTGGAGAGAGGGGGGGGCACAGCATTGCCCACCTGCAGAAACGAGGAGCTGGATCAACATCTGAGAAATAAAAGGGAGGAGAACAGAGCCGGGAGATAAAAAGTCTGACCTGTCTGTGTTTGTCCAGGATGTTGCCAAAGAACCTGTAGGTGTCAGGGAAACCCTGAGAGCGAGCGCACTCTCTCACGCTGACCACACGGTGCTGCTCTGGGTGCAGCACACGGCCCTGAAAAACACCCAGCGACAGCCGTTAAGCCAGCAGCCAACCGGCAGCCTTCAGCAGACTCCAGACCAGCCGGCCCCAAACCTGCTTGCCCATGGGCTCCGGGTTGGTGACTGTGGTGCTGAAGAAGCCGTCCCACTCCAGACGCCCATAGAGCCCAGCCCAGTGGTTGTGTCGGTTGCCCGTGTGCGGCAAGCACCAGGGGATTAGCGTGTTGAACTGTCGGTCTGCTGGATCGCATGGTTTTCCTGCGGGGAAAGGCGGCCGGAACAGTGTTAGCGTCGCAGGGCTTCTCGTAATTCACCTTTGCGGTGCAGGGAAAGCTGTGCACCACTGACCTTCGGCGCACGTGCACACGCCCCTCAGCGCCCCTGTGCTGCTACGCCCATTCTTTTTGTCCGAGTGCGTGTACCGCAGCTTCTTGGTTGTAGTACCATCCGGCAGACGCACCTCGATGTTGGGCAAGTCTCGCCAGTCTGAGCCTGGTGCCAGGGGCACATGGCGCATGCGGGCTGCCACCAGTGCACTCATGTCCTGGGGGGTTGGAAGGGGAGGTGTCGAGGATTTATCACTCTACGCGCCAATGACCATTTGGGCCGATGCTGACCAGGATTTACAGTGGGACCCAAGTGCAAGGCAATGAAATTGTTCAGTCAGCAGCTTCTGAGCTACTAAGCACATCTGACAGCTAATCAGAAGACCCCCCCCTCCCCCAAGACTCTCTTCTTAACCCCACCTTGCAGATGTGGTCCCGCAGGATAGGTTGGTACTGAGAGCCACGGATCTGCCTCTGGAACCAGGACTGGGGCTCCCCATTGTAGGAAATCTCCAGGGCCGATGCCCCATTCCGGATCTCGGGCAGGTCGGACATCGTGTCCCGCACGGTGATGGTTCGGTAAAGTCCTCCGTTACCCCTAAAAAGACCAGGCAAGGTGAGAGTCTTAAAGCCCGTCTATATCCCAAGAGTGCATCTGAATTAGTGCACATTAAAACCTAATTTACCATGTGCCCAATAGACACAGCTAGCAAATTCTGGCAACTGAACCCCGCTTCATTAGGAGTTACGAGGCCCCTACAGACAAGATTCTTACCGTGTGACGTTGGTCACATATCTCTTCTCGTCCACCACCACGTTCAGAGAGCAGGCTCGGGGGGCGAACACATGCAGCGGCTCAGGGTAACGTGGCAGCTTCTCGCCCGGGGCGGCTGCCAGGATGATGGCTCTGCGCCTGGTCTGAGCGACACCGTACTGCCCAGCCTGGAAGGGAGAACCGAGAAAGCTCCCGTGAATTGGACAGATTATGGCATTAATGACATTCAGTCTTTCGAAAGCCGGGAAAGATCGTTTGCATGTAGGCCTGAAAAAGATCACCAAATCTAGATTACTCAATTTGACAGAAATGTCATCTCTGGAGCCACGTTGTACCCCCCCCCAGCTTCATCATGAGCCCCCCCAATAAATCACTCCACCCAGTCCTTACCTGCAGCACCCCGAAGGTGCACTGGTAGCCCATGCGTACCAAGCAGCGCAGTGTCAGCTTCAGCACCATGGAGCGCTTGAAAGAGACAAAGTTCCTCACGTTCTCCAGCAGGAAGAACTTGGGTCTGTAGTAGTCACAGTAACTGAGGGACAAATCGATAAACAAAACATCACAATAAAGCCTTTGTTCTCTGACGATTTTAAATCAAAATGCTGGAATGTTTCTTGGACAGCAGAAGACAATGCGGGTTGGTCTTGTCTTCATGCTTGCTCACCTGAGATAGGAGACCACCAAAGAGTTCTTGAACTTGGAGTAGGTGCGCGAGTTGAAGCGGTTCATCCCACTGAAGCCTTGGCATGGCGGGCCTCCACACAGCATCTCCACGTCACCTTTCTGCGGCAGCTTCTGGCCCAGCGAGTTGGTCTTCTCGCCCGACATGACCAACTTCAGCAGCACGTTGCAGTCCTCCGTGAAGACCGTGGAGCCGGGGTTGTTCAGCCGGAAGGCCTGGGCAGCTGGTTCCCACATTTCGATGGCCCACAGGGTCTCAGAGATGCCTGATAGAGGGAGGAACATTTAGGCACCCAAACTTACTTACCCCGAGAGACGTCATCCCATTCTCTTACCAGCCTGGTGGAAGCCCTCGGACAGACCGCCACATCCAGAGAACACATCCAGAGTACGAAGCTTGGGAACCTTAGGCTCTTGTAGTTCCTGCTCCTGCTGCTCCTGGGGGGAGGACTTGCCCTTCCCCTTTCCTATGGAGGGGCATTACGTCAGATTTGTTTGGCGTGCATGCACACGTACGAGTGAGAAAGGCGGAGATGATCCTGTACCTTTGCCCTTGCCTTTTCCCTTCCCTTTGTGGGTAGCGGAACGCGCATGGTTTGGCGGGTCCTCGAAGCTCTTAGTCTTCGCATTATAAGCCTAAAGCGGAAGTCAAGACTTGACATCTTAACACATGGTTTACAGGTTCCCTCTACTGTACCTTCCTCACTTGGACGGCATTTCAGGTCTGATTACTCACTACAGGCCCCCCCACCACATCTACTCAATGTTCTTACCTCCAAAAAGTAGAAACGGTCAGGGCCACCGTTCGAATACTCCTGCACGGTCTCAATGAGATCTTCTCCATACTCAACACGACAACGACCCTGGACCTCTGCCAGGTCCACAGTGACCTCTTCATCGCTCCAGTACAACTGGTTGATGTCTGCGTGGTAACCTGCCTTAACCCCCTTGTGGGTGTTCTCTGCCCTGTAAGAGAACAAAGGGGTCAAAAAAAAAAAAAAAAAAAACCCACACATGGGCACACAAAATTAAGTTGTACACGGTCAATAGATGCAAGACACATGAAGCAAGAACTTCCTGGTGAATGTTACTCATTGACAAACAGTCCAGCAACTGCCAGCATTTCCAACGGTTTACGAGCCTCCGACAAAAATCAACTGATTGGAAAGGCAATGGACCTGTAGAACTTGTACAGCCGCAGCTTGACCTCAGCCTGATTGGCCTTGCCATTGCTGCGTTTAAGGCAGAAGATCTCCTTGATGCGGCCAATGCGGAACGGCTCGGGGGCATCCAGGTTGGAGCCCTTGATGTAGTCTGAAGACTTCCTGTAGTACTCTGGGTACAGCTCCTCGTCCACGTCATCCTTCCTGTGCGAGCGCTTCACTGGGCTGGCGGCCTTCACCCTGAGCACGAGGAAGAAAAACCCGTCACATGACCTGTAAATCTGACACCGGCAAAAAGCAACAAATGCTACTATACTAGGTGGCAAATAACATTTAAACTTTTAAAATTTGAACATTTAAAAGTGCAAGCTAGCAAACCAGTGAACTACTGCCATGAAAAGGCCATAAAGCTAACCGTCAGCTGTTCCACCACCCTTCTATCCCATATGACCTAGCTTGCAGAAAGCAGAAACTAGATCAAGTTCCAGTTCTTACCAGTTACGGGATGTTCTTTTCTTTTTCCCCTTTCTTTTTTTAAATTGAGACTTGCACTACCAGTCCAGCTTTTTTTTTTTTTTTTTTTTTTTTTAAATACCATAAAATTCAATTTCACGGCCTTTTAATGTACAGTAATGGACCTGGCAGGCATATAACATGCAGATCACACAGTGTTCAGCTCCATTTTGACACAGCTAGTAGTCCACCACTCACCCAAAGGAAAATGCCTCAGGCAGCATGTATACGCTGTCTCCCACACGGTATTGCGCCCCCTTCAGGCAGGCCAGGCCATGCAGCACTTTGGACTCATGTTCCTCATCCAGGGGTTCCAGTGCACAAGGAATCTCCTGCTCCTCGCGCTCCTTATTCCGAACACAGCTGGCACAGAACCTGCAGAACCCAGTGCAGCAAGATGTGAAGACATCCAGTAACCCAAGACACAACATACTAGGCGGAAAGACTCACCGGAACTTGCAGTCTTCAGAAGATGTGACCTTGGGCGGAGTCTCAAAACGGGCAAACTCGCCGTCATACCACAACTGGTAGAAGAAGCTCTTCCCGTCATCCTCAATGACCCTCATATCATCATCCATTCCACCCTGAAAAGAGCAGCTTTCATGTAAGGCTTCCATTTTGCACTGCAATCCCAATTAGAGGACCAGGATGAATGTGTGTGTTCAGGTACCTCCATGAACCAGTTGTTGGAAGGAGCCTTATAGAAGACGTTGACTTTCTCCTTAACGTAGCTGAGCTGCATGTCCTCACACTCATCCACCAGGAAGAGCTCCAGTGGATCAGACGACTCCCCCAGGACGGTCTCTGTGCCACGGTAGAACCAGTGAGCGTGGAACATCTTGCCATTGTTGTCCTCCCACAGTGCTGTGATCCTGCAGGAAATATGTTCACAAGTTTAAATCCAATAAAATGAGGTACTGGCAAAAAACAAACTCTTGGGAGGTCAAATTTAAATTCGATGGCTGACCTGGCCAGGTACAGAGGTTTGGACGGGTCATCTGGACTGACGGACACATAGTCGCCCACTTCTAGAATCTCATTATCCACACACACCTTCATGTAGTACTCCTTCTTGCCCTCCTTCTGCAGTTACAGAAAGAAAAGCTGATAACCCCATTCAGAGCAGCCAACCTGTGTGGGGAGGCAACTGTTCCGGAACATTTACCCAAATGGGCTCATCCACCCAAGACAGCTTGCTCTGACTCTGCTTCTTCTTCTTGTACTGGGACATCTTGGCTGTGGCCTTCAATGGGGGGAGAACATCCTCCTCCTCCATGTTCTCGTCATCCTCGGCTTCCTTCACAGCCAAGTTGGGACACCTGGCCATAAACACGGATGAACATTACGCTCCCTGAGGCCAAAGATTCAGTCCTTCCTGCCCTCGAGCTCCCCAAGCAGATGAGAAGCCAGACTACAGCATATTGTACATGCTTAGTCACTTCCACATTACTCACTCAGAAAACATGCTTCACATTAAGCAGAAAGCCATTAGACAAGTACACAATGTTCTGGGACAAGCATTACAAGCTAAATCTCTTCTGCGAGAAGACAAACGTTCAAGAACCTCACCTCCTCTTCTGGCAGGCTTGTTTACTACGACCACTCCCACCAAACTTGACCATGTCCTTACAGGCTGTGCACTTCCCACAGTCAGGGGCCTGGCACACCTGGGAGGTGGAGTGCAGTGCAGCAACACCTCAGCAACACATGCTCATTTACACTAAGTGGAGACACTTAAAGCAATTTGGCTTAGAGACGGTTGGAGGCCCCACTTCTGGTTGCAATTACAAAAGAATTTATTCCCCCCCAAGTTCATTCTTGCTGCCTTGTGAAATAAAGAGTCGCCCTTTAGTAAACCTACAAGGGACAATAAGACCACCAGACCTCACCTCACAAACCCCACAGCGCTGCCTCTTCACCCCACCCTCCTTGTCATTCTGATCAATCTGGTCGGAGAAGAATGTGTCAAAGATCTGGTAGACCAGCTTGGTGGTGGTGGCTTTTGTGGGACCCTTGTTGTCCTTCTCAATCTTGGTGGGATGACGGATTGCTTGCCTTCTGGCTGCCCTCCTGTAGGGGGCAATCCAACAAGAGGAGCTGGAAACCAGGTATTCAACTGGTGCACAAAGCAACCCTAGGGGCCCGTTCTGACGTGACCCATACGCAGCTCATACTTATCCTGAATATTAGAACCAGACACAGCGACTGAAAGCATGCAGAATGAAGCCCATAAACTGCAGCATGTATGGGGGGGGGGGGGGGAACCAAACAAAACAAACAGATGCAAAAGACAAAAACAAGGCAGAAAAATCCAAGTGTGGCTTATGTGACCTGACATTGGACACAAAAAGAGCCATGGTCATAGTGGGGGGGGCCCAGACAGGGGGGGGGGGACCTCACAACAAGCAGGCGGGAAGGGAAGCATTCCAACCAGGTTATACCTACCAGTACAACAGCATGCTGCATTAGGGAAACGTTAGAGGAGCGTTAGACATAAGGATAACAGGGTGCAAGCCACAGGAACAAGCCCTTCCTGATTCCCACTCAAAAACAAAGCCAGGTCTAGGCAGTGCCCCTGATGCCTGCACCCACACCTCAGGTATGACCAAAAGGGGCATCAAGCCGCCATCCGAAGGGGCCGAGGGGGCTGGGAGGCAGCACACCGCTGCGGCGTGAGCGCCGAGTGCCGGGGCAGGTTACAAAATAAATAGGGCAACCAAAAAATGTGGAAGGGTTAGATAGCAACAAAAAGGACACCGATGCAGACTCTCAAGGGACAAAACTGACATTCAGCAGCTCTGCTCGAATGTCTCAGGCCTTCAGCTGCTGCCCTCAGAGGTAATCAGGGCGAGTAGCTACCCTCCCATTTTAGCCACAGAGCCCATAAAATGTACCTCTTGCCCAGTGTGACACCAGCCAGCTTGATCAGGTCCCTCATGCAAGGAGTGACGATGATGGGCTGTTCATCAGAGTCCCCAGCTTCATCATAGCTCTCCACCTGCTCCACGACGAACTGGGCGTGACGCAGGAGTGTGTCCTCTGTGAAGCGGTTGAAGTTCAGGCCAGCAGGGGGCACTGTGGTCTGCAGCAGAAAGTGGACATGGGTGATCAGATGACTTGTGGGTTTAAAGCAGCGGGGGCCTCACATCTTTGGCTGATCTTACCTCAATCTTGTTCAGCAGATCCTCATAGGTGGCTTCTGGGTTCTTCTGCAGGAATTCCACCACAATCTTGCTCATGTAGATCTTCTCCTGCATGAGGGCAAAGATGGGCCCGTACTCCTCGCTGGGCTCCATTAGAATATAGTCCGCAAAAGCTGAAAATCAAAAGTGGGAGAATGACTCAACTGAAGGCATAAACCAAAAAGTTTCAGAAAGTGGCAAAAAAATGGCTACCTGTAGTGAAGCCAATGAGGGCTCTCTCGCCACCATCAAAGCCTGTGATCCACCAGGCATTGATAGGGCCCAGCTTCTTGGCAGGAACACCACCTGACACAGGACAAACACCAGAATCCTTTTTACCTGACCAGTCTGATGGCAACACTAAGGCACTCGGTTGCAGTATTAGCATTCATTACACTAATAATGCGCATAAACCAAAGGCATACGATGTTTCTGTTCATTTACGGACTGCAGACGTGAACGTTACAGTGGCGAGGTTGCAAAGAAATGCACCATATCCAAGCAGAGTGGAATCTGACCGTACCATCCATGCACGGATTGTCGTCATAGATGGGCTTCACAGCACAGCTGAAGTACAGCTCCACATTTTTCTCAATCAGTCCGGAGTCAAAGGGACACAGGTGCCCACGCTTGTCATAAACACTATGGAGGAGGAAGCCTGTGTCATTGTGCTGCTTAAAACCAAGGCAGCACAAATAAGGTCGCAAGCTACTCAAATTTCCAGTCAATATGGACGTCTACAACGCTTTAGGCGCCAGATGAGAATTCCAAGGCCGGACAGCTTGAGTTACTGTACTGATCTCCATTTTATGCTAAATAAAATGCACCCCACCCCCACCTGAAATTGGTGATCTTGTGCTGGGGTAGATCTTCGTAACTCTCAAAGCCATCTTCGTTGGAATCAAACAGGGACAACCGTTCATCTGTCAGCATCTCTGGTTCATCCAGCTGTGATAAAAAGCCAGAATGTTTTCTATTTTTAAAAACATTCACATAGCAGGAGTGTCACAAGAGAACAGAAACATCGCCTCACCGCATCATCGGGGTCGCCCTGAAAAAGCTTGAGGTCGGGGTCATCCAGGTATTGCCTGCAGTCAGGACATTTAGGGGGCGGAGTCTGAAACAGAAATAGGGTTATGCGGCATTCCATTTGAACTTGGAAATTCAGAGTTCCTAATTGGAAGTTTCAACTGGAACACCCTCTCAAGTCGGGATTCTGACTCACAAACGCCCCGGAATTCCCGTTACCAACAGAAGTCAAAGCTGCAGCTTTACACCATTTACTTTCACTTGCGTCTTAGTTAACCACTGACATCGCTAACAAAGCAGGCTAGAACTGCTCTTCATCTCGTTAAGTGCTATTTCTTGCTTTTTGAATTGCGTCCCGGGTATTGCTAAACGGTCATCCCACTTGCTGCACTGAAACGTTAACTTGTGTGACATTCCCAGTTTTGAGTTCCAGCCTCCGAGGTAAATGGAACGCAGCATTAGTGACAGCAGTATAACCACAACTAAGAGCAAACCCAAACCAGCCACTTAAAATAAGAAATAAGCCAGAAGCCACTGCCTTCAGTAATTAATGGAAGTGGCCAAGGAGGAAGGGTCCTACCTTCATTGCAGCTACTGGCTTTGCCTTCACAGCTGGGGCATCAGCTGCAGTCATGCTGGGGAAACAGATGGTACAGATCAGCATAATTCACTTCCACATATCCAAGCATCTAGACATAAGAGATAAGATTCCTTACTTTCCATCTGATCCAACCTTCGGCCTCTTCTCATCCTGTGCCTTTTGTGGGGAGAGAAAGTAGCAAGGCCTGTATACATTTTTGAAAAAATTAAAGCACATCTTGTTCACAAAAAAACGGCGCTCACCTCCTCCTCTATGTCAGCCTCTTCACTCTTCTCAGAAGCTTCTCCATTTGTTCCGTCTCCATTCACTTCTTCAGACTTCCTCTTGCTGGAGCTGTTGGGGAAAGCGCTGCTTCAAACGTGTACGACGCACGAAGCACGAGCTCCTGTACAATACAAGTAAATACTTACACTTTCGAAAACATGGATATAATGGTGGATTGTTTACTGGAATTTCTTGTCACTCGGGAACTGACAGGAGATTCTGGAAGAGAAGGTAGGAAAAGCTACATTAACGGCCCCAATAAGCACATATAAACATCGAAGGAAATACAAAAGCCTAATGCTAATATTTCCAAAAAATTAACAAGCTGAAGTAGAGAACGTGTGCTAATGAGACACCTATTTACAGGGCTTCTATAGGATTTAAGTCAAATTCAACTAGACAACTTAAGACCTATACAAAGAACTGTTGTTTTTTTTTTTTTTTTTAGTAATTAACAATGTCTACTGTGGATGGGAGCACATACATCAGGCTGCATATCTGGCCTTGCGCAGCAACCCTGCAATGCCATTTCTCTCATGAAAGCTCAAATTGCATTCACTCAAAGAATTACCAATTTCAAATAAGACTTTTGCAAGGAGCAACTAATGTGAATAAAAAAAAAAATGTAACTAGAAAGGTGTGTGTAAAGTGGTGTGCATAGATTCTGTCTGGAAACACAGAAAAGTGGGGGAGATTGTGGCAAATAAAAATTTGGACATTTTACGATTTAAGCATGCACACAGACCCTACAGTCTACATTCCACGGCACGATGGAGACACTGAAGGATAGTACGCACAACAAATATAGCAGGCTACAAAAAGCAGCTGCAGTCCCTCTGACTTTGCAATGTCCCTCTTCAATAACCCATCTGGAAATCACACCATTCTGCTGCCCGACTAGGGTCGGCAGGATATTACGAGACACCGTGCAGCCCCAGACTTACTCTTGGGCTCCCCGTCAGCCTTGCTCCGGCGACCGCCACGGGCTTTCGCGGCACTGGGGGACTTAAGAGACACGCCCCCCTCTTCCGCCTCCATGGGAGTCTCCTCCGCATTGCCATCCACGTGCGAACCATTCTCCATAAAGCCATTGGCACGACCATTTGCCTTATCCTTGTCGCTGTGGGATCCATTCTCCAAGCTAAGCTCCTGACCCAGTAGTGCCTTCACTTTGGACAGATAACCATCCTGCATGCACATTTCAGGTATCAACAGGAAAATCAATAGTAAACATTTCTGGGGTGCATTAGAAGCCCAAAGGCCTATGAAAGCAGGACACCTAGCAAGCCACTAGTACAACACAGCAAAAATACCAAGGTAACATATGAACCAACCAATCAATATAAATATAAACTTATGCCAAGGGGTGTCACAGTAAGGCAAACTAGGCCACTGCTGAATGAATAAAACGTATTCGCACGCAGATCATCTCCAACCATTATCTCACCAATGACAATTCCTCATTCTTCATCTTTGCTTCCAGGCTGCTGAGCTGATCCTGGGTTTCAGCACAGAGGAAGTCCTGGACCAGGCTAAGCTTCTCCCTCAGTTTTTGCTGTGAAACAGATGGGACAAATAAGTGCTGGAAGAAAACTCTCCGACATTACTATTCAAAATACTCCTGCAGATCAAGGATAATTGAGCAGAGGAGGGAGGGTATAACCAAGTCAGGTACTCCACACTTTAGAAACGCATAACGTAGTGTGAAGCGCTTACTTCATCAGAGAGCGAATCGCCATCCTTATCCAGTACCTGAAGCCTGCGAACAAATCAGACAATTAGCCTAACACTGCAACCTTCCAGGGGCAACTTAATCATACTAACAGGACAATGGTCAATTGACTGACTTACGAAGGTATTCGGAGAAATTCGAGACAATCCGGAATATAGGCACGTTAAGTTTTTGAGAGATTTTTTTTTTTTTTTGTAAAAAGGCGGCAGAAGACCCTAAACAAACGATAATGCACACAGCAAGCAGAAATTCGAAGTGGCGGGTTTACTACTAAACGACAAACACTTTCGGTGCACTGTAACAATCACACTAGCAAATACTGGATGCTAACGAAGTCGCAATGCATGTACTACAAATCTATATTATGAAGAATGCAAGAATCAGGCATCACAACCACATTTAACGGATAGTGTGAAAGCAAAGGGTTAAAATTACACACTAGTCACTTATGAATAGCGTGCATGCATGTCTGTGTCTAACAGGGTAACACAGTCGGAGCAAAATTTGATTAAGCCGCGCCATCATGACAACTGGCCGACCGTAAACAGCGATAAACGGCGGTTAGCTAGCCTGTCGATCGACAAAACCGACGGCCGTTCCGCGCACCAAGCCCGGTTGTACCTTTAATTTTCACGTTAGTCACACGACGAAAACACGCCGTTTGGCGCCAAATCCATCCAGCTAGCTAGTCGGCTAGATACCGCAGCGCAGCGCGACCAGCCAAATACAAAGAAATCCCCGTGTCGTTTCCAAACTAGTGTTCGTCAGTACGCGTCAAGCCATAAAAAGTCCCTCACACATTTACTTTAACGATTTCGACAGCGGTACGTGAAGGTGACGTTCGCAGCGTGTAACTGTGAATGGGTATGAATGCGGCTAGCTAGCGCTGGACCGAAGCTAATCGAGACCACGGGAACGTACCGCTTCCTGACGTCCTCTGGCAGAGACAAGGAGGTCTTGGTTGGCATTTCAAGTTTAAATTTGACTGAGAAAAATGACAAGTGTCTGTGCAGATTAAAACAGGAAAAGAAAAAATAACAGCTAAAACTATACGTTAGTCTATAAAAGATTACTCCAGGAAGGAGCTCAGTGGGATAAATGCTGCGGCTTCTTATGGATTCTATATGCTGCTACAGCGCGCGGGCCGTGTTTTCGCGCGGAAACCCGGGTACATCGGACTTTACCACCGACCTAACATAAAGGTAAATCCAGTGTCATAAACATCAGACTGTCCCACCTTCCCTACTATCTTTATAGAAAAAATACACCGAGATCATGTGAAATTTAGCTTTTATTTTGTAAACCGTATCGTATAATCACAGATGATTTTCTTATTTTGTTTTCCGAATGAATACTTTTACATGATCACCCCTTTCATGTTAATATGGATTCACCGAGGCAACCTATGCTGGGCTTCACCAAGTTGAAACTTAATGGGGGAGTACTGGTTTATTACATACTATCGTTGTGTTATATCAAACACTGCGGACAAGCATATGAAATTCAGCTTATTTTTATATTGCCTGCTTACTCAACATATTTGTCCATATTGCTTGATAAAATATCACAATAACAGAATCGTAGATGGGCATAAATTCAGGACATATAGTGTAAAAATTCTAAGGACAAAATGAACAAAATGTTTTTACATTTGTGGCCTAAAATCCTTTCACTTTTCGATATAACCTGATCCAATTTTTATAAAACCCTAACCCGATTGTGGTCCTGGGAATATGCATCATGTGGGGGTCGTGGTTTGTTTATCTTTGTGTCACAACGTCTTTTGTCCTTACTACATCTTATAATTAAAAATATAAAAGAACACTACAAGGTATCGCTACGTGATGTAGATTGAGGTGTCGTGAAAGCATATCTTTAAAAACGATACTGTCATATTGTTTTAGATTCTACCTCTGTCTTTGAGAATGTATCTTTCCGGGTTTACGCGATTATGCCTACACTGCGCTCGTGCAGAATGTGGCGCGAAAGTTTAACTCGAAGTATAGTGGCACTTTGTGTTTAAGTCTTTGTCGCGTTGTTTTTCTATTTTAATTATACTTTATCTGTTTATTGGCCATATTGAGTGTTCATGAAGTTAGAACCCATTATATTTAACATACAATATCTACTAAATAGACGAAAAGATCCAGTATAATGGCAAAGGTACTGGAATGTAACGCAAAAAAATCAAGTCCCACAAGATTACACAGTTGTACCTTTGAGAGAATGTGTCTGTAAATTATGAGTAAGTAATATCACATTGAATTTGCTTGTTTCAGAACAAAAATTAAAATAGATTTTAAAATTAATTTCTTTGGCACGAGAGCAACGAAATAATGTATGTCTAAGAATGCCTTCAAATTTTTGTCGCCATTCTTAATTCAGGATTCAAGATGATTCCCACACAAATGGGTTGGTGGTACAGTATATGGATTCGGTCCAGCGCACTGCATAGATAAGGAGTACAAGCCATAAGACATAACGCTACGCCCTCGGCAGAACGTCGATGTCGGGTGCGGAAGTAAGTTTGTAAATATGCTGGCTTTACATGGTTCTCTGTGTCATTTGTGAGAGTTTAGAAGCTTCATGTGTTTCGATATTGCTTAAGATGAAACGCTTTTTTTGGTGAACGTAATTTTCCAGTGCGCCAAACAACTCACCTGTGCTTTGGTTCTTCACTTTCGCCCAGGCTGAATGGAATCAGGCAGATACGAAAAGTCCAATAAGGGTCACTAGCAGGTAGGTGATATGTGTGATCTGGGTTTCCAGTCGTGTTTTAAAACATATTTTTTTTCCTAACAGGACATAGAGGGGTTGTACAATGAAACTGAAACAATTGATTAGTATGGTGTCCAGACTCATACATCATCAATTTGTCTTGGGAATGACATCTGAGATAAGATCTGCTCTGTATTCTGAGGCATTCATCTTGCATAACAGTGGCCAGGTCACTATGATGCTGGTGGAGGACCGTTTCCTGGCTTATTCCTCCAAAACGCCCCAAAGTGGCTCAGTAATATTCAGATCTGGTGACTGTGCAGTGACTTGCCAATCTAGAACAAGTAATGCCATGGTATTGCAGCCCAAACCATCACTGATCCACCTCTGTGATGCAGTCTGGGTATGCGCATTCTGGATTGTAAACCTCTTTGAGGCTTATCCACACGCCACAGACTCCCAGATGTGGGTAAGACGGTGAAGGGGACTCATAACAGTAAAATACACGCTTCCCATTGTCCACAGCCCAAGATTTGTGTGGCTGGCACCATTGATACTGGCGTTTGGTATGAATGCATGCATGAATGACCAAAGGTTTGGCTATAGCAGCCTGACCATGAATATTGCTCCTGTGGAGTTCCCCATGAACAGTTTTGGTGGAA
>JAODKE010000050.1:16413856-16435921 GCA_026779605.1 Mormyrus hasselquistii
AAACTCCCCAAAGACTTGCTGTCTCGGTCACAGACACGCCAACAAGACGCACACCAACACCAATGATTCAATGAACACGTGTCTCCCATTATGTCATGTGGATTGCAATATTTTATGCACAGCTGTTCTATTGCTCTGCTAATTCAACCTTCACACTCTGCTCTTACTGATGGAATGTGCAGTCAGTGAAGATTGGCCACCAGGCTGTGGCTATATAACAGTGAAACCTCAAATCTTGTATTGGCCAGTGTTTCAGTTTTATTGTCCAACGTCTGCATGTGAGCATGTCTCATGAGTGAAGCCAGTCCCTGTTCATTTTCCCCACCTTGTGCCTTGTACTTTTGGGGTAGGAGCCAGTGTTTTGGCTATTGGAGATGGACAGATAGATGTATAAAGCAAGAATCCATGATGCATCACGATTCATTAAGGATGAACAAACATGAGATCAGTATTTCACTTGTGTTATTCCAGTTTTTCACTTGTGTTGCTCCTTCTGTAGTCCACAAAGGTTTACAGAATTAACAGAAATAGTAACACAAATTAACTGCTTTGGCTGAAAGATGCACCATGATTCTTTAATGGTGAATAAATATGAGAGCTTTTACTTTGTGTTATTCATGTCTTGTTCCTTCAGTAGTTCACAAAGGTTTACAGAATTAACAGATATAGTTACAAATATACTGCTCCAGATAAAACGTGTCATGATTGAGTGATGATGAATTAACAATATATCAATATATAACTTAGACTTAGTTTATGGTTAATTATTGCATAAGCAATACTATAATACTATATTATTTGAACCCCTTGAAGTAAAGTGTTACCAATGCTCTGGTGATACATGTGGTGACTTGAATGGTTTCCTCTTTGCCATTCTTCCTGTTATATCATCACACATAAAGTGGGCTTCTTCCCCCTCTGTTTGTTAGTGCAGTTTATTTACAAACTAACATTGGGTCTTGCATGCGCATCCTATGAGCAAACTCAATTGCTGTGTGTGTGTGTGTGTGTGTGTGTGTGTGTGTAGAGCAGATTTGTAGGCTGCACATTTTATGCAGACTCACTCTGGCGTCTACAGAATGTATTCATTCACTTTACTCAATTTTCAAAGACAATGGAGTGTGTAACATCTCCAGAGGATAGTTGACTTGAAAAAAAAGGAGTAGGATGACAAGAGAGTTGAGACACAGAAGCTCAGCTTCTGCTCAGCTCAGTCAGATGACTGTTTGACAGTTTTCTAGTGTCTTCTTAACAACTCATCTGAAATTAATTTTTATGAAGTTGCTTGTTCAGACATCCAATCATTCTAGCTTACTTGGTAAACACCAAATGGTTGTTGGGTCTTACCAAAAGCAAATGCCTTTATTAGTAAGAAGTAGATTTGTTTTAGCAAAGATGGTGTTTTTCAAAAATGTCATCAAAGAAAACAGGCAGAACTTGAGCTTACCAAGGAACTTATTGTAATAAGTTCCCGTTGTATGAATCCTTGAATAAATTTAACATAGTAATCGACTGTGACTCCCACAGGCCTTTTGAAGCATCTGCAGTTCATTGGTTGATCTGTAGGTGGCAGCATTTTACCTTCAAGCATCTCATGACAAGGTGTGGACTACAAAGTAAATTGGTGAGGTTGTGAACCAGAGAAGGTGTAGCCTCCACTGTTGTTAACTGCATTACATTTTGAAAACTTTTATCAGCAGGTCTATACACCTGTTTTTAGGTCACACGTTAAGACCAACCTTATTTTGGGTTATATGCCTCTTTTGTTTGCCTTGTTGGGTTCTGTAATACATCATAGCATTGTGGTGAAGCACAGGGATTGGTGACTGGGAGGTTGCTTATTCAGGTTCCAACAAGTGGCAAGTACCCTGATGGGTGTATCTTCTGAAATTGTGTGGTATAAGTTGGTAAAATGTAAGGAGCTCTTGTTAGAAGCCTCACTCACACATCTTAGTAATTTAAAGATGCATGATCTTGGTTATAGAACAGTCATATAAGGACATGTAGGTTTCATACATGGATTTTTTAAAGGAGTTTCAATTTCTTTTTGCATATTTATTATATGCAGATCTTTCTAAAAAACCGTTGGATGCCAGCTGGAAAAAGACACGAACAACGTTTCTTTTGAACGTGCTGATCTTCCGTAGGGATGCAGATGGTTTTTTTGCCCTTCAGTAAACAGTCTGTTGCCAGGTAACCCTCTAGCAGGATGGTTTGTGTCTATGCCACTAAGAGACCACCATCCCACCTTATTTCTCTTCACTTTCTTTATCTCACAGGTATCACCATCTTTATCTTGCAGTCATGGGAGGAGGAAGTGGGAGATGACTTAGGGAAAATGATAGCAATTGCTTATGTTCGCAGTTGTCCTTTTCACCTTGTCTTGTCTTAACTTGATATCCTTCTATGTGGGTGGAAATGAATTTGCCTGTTATGCATTGGGGGAGAACACTCTGCATTCTCAGCCTTACTACTTTTTGTCACAGCCTGTTCTTCCAACCACTACAGCCACTGAGACTTTACATGTTTAATATTACATAATTGAAAGATTATAAGCAGCTTCATCTATTTGTCTTTGTGACTGTCCTGCACCTCTTCACATTCTATTTCACCAGCAAACTCTCCGCTTCTTACCAGACTCCTAGCAATCACTTCTGTTTTGAGTAGATTTTTTCCAGAATAATAAAAAACACAGAAAGTATTTTAATTCAGTCAAGTTTATTTTTATGTAGGGTCTATACCACCAGGGCAAACAACATGCTCATGTGTCTGGACGGTCGGTCGGGAGCCATCTTTGTTTACCTTAATTTGTCACACCTGCTCCTTATTTGGGTGCGTAGCGTCTTTCCCATTAGTGCTGGATGTGGGCCCATTCATGCCAGGGGCTGTTCATTTCCCAAAATTCCCATGCTGTGCGTAGGCCTTCCCGTAATGAGTCAGTGTTGTCTTAGTAAATATTTGACTGAAAATGCCTCCTCTCAGAATGCTTATCTTATTCAGTTTTATATAGTGTTAACCTGGTGTTTAATCAAGGATAGTAGTGGATCCGTACAACTTCATGACTGGGGGTTCGATTCCTGCACCCAGGCTGGTGTGTGTGGACTTTGCATATGCTTGTGTCAGTTTCCTTTGGGTGTTGTGCTTTTCTGCTGCAAGTCCAAAAACACGAGGTTTAGGTGAATTTGTGAGTGATGGTGTATGTTCTGTGATGGACTGCCATCTCTTCCAGAATATTCACTTGCCTTATGCCCAGTGCTTCTGGGGATATGTTCCTGTTCTGGTGATGAAAGGTGACTGGATGTTCAATATCAAAACTAAGTTTCAGAGCAGCATGACTATCATCTATTCAGCCAGGACAGTCAGTGATGGTCAGCCTGTCGCATTTTTCCATGAGAGTCCTGTTGATGTTTTCTACAAGCAGTGTTAGACCTGTATAAAGTGGAACATATGTTCACATGCAACAAAGGTCCAGCACTAATAAATAATTTGAAATCATCCAAAAAATAACTAACAGTAAACACCAGGTACTGTCAACCATATGGTTTAACCCAATGAGAAGCAATAAAGTGACCAATGGAAAGTAGGCAAAACATTCACAGGACATGGTAATGTTGCCCACTGTTTGTTTGTTTCAAAACTAAAAAAAAAACATTCACGTTTCACATTTCTCTGAATCTGACGCAACAGGTAGGATGCACAGGATGTGGAATTAATTACAAATAAGCCAGAAAACATGGCATCTGGAGAGCAGAGGTTCCAGTGAATGAAACCTGCAGAACAACCAGCTAATTAGAAAACCACACAGAAAAACATTCTGTGCGTCATTCATCTTGATGGTATTGGATTTTTTTTCGCGTGAAGACCTTATTGGGTTCATTGTAACAAAAAAGGAGCAGCTTGCCTTGTATTATTAGTTGAGTGGCTAACAAATAATTCACCCTGATTTGAGAAAGAAGGTAGATCTCTTACCAAATGACAGATGTGGACAGTGTTGGCTTAATGCTTAGGGAAGCGCACTTGTAATTGAAAGATTGTAGGTTTGAATCCCTGACCTGCAAGGTACCACTGAGGTGCCCTCAGCAAGGTAGCGCCCCCAAGCACGGCTCCCCGGGCGCTGAATTAGCAAGGTAGCGCCCCCAAGCACTGCTCCCCGGGCGCTGAATTAGCTTCCCCCTGCTGTGTCACATCGTCACATATGGGTTAAATGCAGAGGACACATTTGTTTGCTGTGGTGTGTCAACAATGACTCCACCATCTCAGGCTACAGATTCCGTTTGTCTAGCGCTGAATGCTGAAAGGACGCTGTACTCACCCCCAGAACAGCACAGTTGTGTGTACATGGACTGCCCAGCATTCATCTTATAGCTTTCCATGGTTCCAGCCCCTAGTGATGATCCCAGGCTTATATTTTAACCCTCCATCCCGGATAAGGCCCAGCTGATCACCATAGCTTGAATCGCTTGCCATTTTGGGTTTATCAGTGATACATTGGCTTCTAAGATGTTCAGGTAACGGTCGTTGACAAACATATTTTTTCACTGGAACGTAGGAGTGTCTGTGGAGGATATGCTGTTCTGAGTTGGCCAGTCAGATGGTCTTTGACTCTGGCTATGCTTCTTAATTTGTCACAATTTAATGTAACTGATACAATGAATCTATTTTTCATTTACACTTATCTGGCACAAGATCTAGAAACTGGAGTATCCAGAGGAGTCCCACAGCGCACTCTAGACAGAGATAGCTAGATACAAAAACTAGACACACAACACTAGATGTGTGAGGCCACAATGCTGTACTGTGCCACCATGCTTAATCCAGTTATACTTTCCTAAAATATTTACAATGCTGGTGAAATTGACTGACTTAATTGGATTGACATAGGATTCAAGTAAGTGAGCCCACGTCATCCCTTGAGCACACCCCCGTTTAAGACTGCTGGGGATTGCTTTATGATGTCTAGCCCTTTGCCAGCGATTGGATCAACTCCTGTAGCCACAGGATGGTGCTGCAGGACTTCTGTCTTGGCCTTCCATGGCCGAAGCCTGGGAGAAGGCGCAACACACCCATCCTCAGGTTGCCGTAGCACGATGTCACTTCCTCCCGGCTGCTGGAAAGCTGCAGGGGGAAGGTTCTGGCAAAGCTCCTGTTGGTGCTGCCTCACAGGGTTGATCCAGCCAGCGTTCCCACCCCAGATTCCTGGATGCGTGACGGCAGCCAGACCCCCCCAATTCCTTAAGCAGGCCTCTCTGTGGGCTGCCAGGAGCTGCACTCCCTCACACATATGCTCACGCATGTCCCACACTGATGTCCACACCCTGCTTGCCCTCGTCCCCCCCCCGCCATCATACTCCCACACACACAGGAGTCTCGGGCAGCAGCTGAGCCCAGCGCCTGGAGTCAAGGCTGTTCTCCACGAGCCCGCTATAATTTGCATGCCGCCTTTCGTGTCACAGCCAGTTCTCTGAGGCATGTGTTGCTGCATGTTGTTCCTCCCAAATTGTCCCTCCTACCTCGCCCAGCTGGGATAGAGGGAGAGGGACTCGGCTGGCAAACAGTGAGCGTGTCATAACAGCGGGGCCAGGGCGTGTGACGGTGAGAAAAAGGGCAAAGGGGGAGAGCGGGCCTCCACTCACTATCATTGGTATATCTGATGAAATTGTTTATTTAATAAAAAAAGGAATGCATTTCACAAAACTTTATTTGTACCATGTTAGTGTTTGGTTTGTACCGAATGGACACAGGCAGCGTGCTACTTGAAAAAATGCTATTGCACACAAAAACAATCATAACATATATACAGTACATACATGAACGTATACATACATACATACATACATAGATACAAGTTATTATTTGAATATTTAACATACAATCATACATTGCTCCAAAGGATTAGAGTAGATACCTTGAAGCTCTGCCGTGACAAAGAATAAAATGTAGGTTTATACAAGGATATTGCTGAAAACTCAGCAAGAAGGGGTGGGTCTTACGATTACCGGCAAAGTGCTTTTCTTTGTTCTCTATTGGCTGCCTCTTTGATTGACAGATGTTGCTAAGTAACAGTATCACCTTGCCCTCCTCCTCCCTCCCCCCAACGTCCACCAGGGACAACAGCAGGACCCTGATGGAAAAATTGTGACGAAAGTCGTTAAGTGATTCTGCCACTGCCAGTTGCAGGAGCAAGTTCTGCGTGGAGTCAGTGTGTGTTGGGAGAGGGGCTCGGCCTGTCCTACGTACAAAAAAAAAAAGAAATGCAGGAAGAAAAACACAGGACTTCCTGCAGCCCTAGTTCCCTATAAGACAAGAATAGATGAGTTCCACCTCGCCTCTCAGGAGCCAGTTCTGCATGGGGGGTGGGGGAGTGCGGAAAGGCGGAAAGCCAAAAGTTGTCGTTTTTCTAACCCCCCCCCCCCACACACACAGACACACACACACACACGCACACACACACACGTGTGGACAGCAGTGGTGCCGACAAGTCTGGGCAGACTTGGTGGAACTATGGTCAATGTGTCTTGATGACCTTCACTAAATCAATTTGGTACGACTTGTGGAAGAAAAAAGCAGGCACACACACACACACACACACACACATCATACGGGAAAGCTGGGTAGTACTGGTATTGGGAAGGAGTCCCGTTTCATGGCTTTTCCGTGGCTTCATTGATTGTGCGAAACATTATCTGCGTATTTTTTATTCTTACACATAGTTTTTTTCGCTTGATATAATCAATCGAATTACATCGCAAATTGTACGCCAATTTACCATCTCCTCCTTTCCCTTCTTAAACATTTTAAGCTGGCTCTTTCCAGATTTTTTTTTTTTTTAATAGGCTGACTTTTCTTTTCTTTCGACTATTACGGTTACTAAACACTGTTATGTGCATAGAAATCTTTTTATTTATTATTTTTGTATTTCTCTCAACACAAATGTGTGCCTGTGCTCGACCAAGATGTGCGAGGCTCTGGTGAGGAAAGAGTTAACTCACTGCAGTCTCAATAACAGGTCAATACTACGTAATCAATAAGAATCCTCAATTACTCTAATACTGCCAGAGGGTGGAGCCATACCCCCCCCCCCATTACTTCATTGTTACATTCGGCTTTATATTGACATGAAGCCTATCGGCCTTCATGTCACAAGTTGGTTGTTTTCTGGCCTAAGTAAATAGGCCATGGATTATGCTAGTCTCACAGGAAGCAGGTACACAAGAGACCCTGCAAACCACCATTCTAGGCAAAGACGTTTATTTTCTGTCAAGATGGCACTTGGGCATCTCCATTTTAAGTCATTCCTCCATGGTGGTGGCATTTCTCTTATCACCTTGTATCCTGCTGTCTGTTTGTGCGGCGCGATGGAGTCCAGAGTAACTGTGGATGAGCAGCACCTGCGCTAAAATGCTTCAGGCCTGTCAAGTACCTCTGGTACTCCGAGCTGAGCTTTCAACTTGATTTTAAAAAAGGTTTAGATTTACAACAACCTGGTCAAAATACCAGCATTTATAACAAAAGCCAAATATATTTCAAAATACCTTGGTCCTTTGTCACAATTGAATGTCACAAAGTTCACGATATTCCTCGTGAATTTGATTGTGATCATGCTTGGCGATATTTGTGACTAATGTCTACTGACTTGAGGGATCACTGAGTTCAGTTCGGGTGATTACTATACAGAAAGATACACTCTCCCTTCTCCCAAACAAATACAATGCCTACTACGGTGCGGGAGAGGGTTTGAGAGCTTCTTGGGGTATAGTTTTTGTACATCCCTTGAGCTATGCATGTCTTTCAATAACCTAACCCCCTTTCTGTTAGACACAGGTGGTACATTCCTGCATGATGGGTGTGGTCTGATTTTCATGCTTGTTGGTGCAGTGCTCCATGGAGCTGGAGCTCTTGAGTGGAACCATGCAGCGCTCAGAGGGACGCCCACTCTGCAGCACCCCCCAGCAGCAAAGCACTCGAAGGAATTCCCGTCGCATGTCCTTGCTGCGCAGTGTATAGATCAGTGGGTTCAGTGCAGAGTTGAGCGTGGCCACGCCGAAGAAGATGGTGGCCTCTGAGAGTACGGGGCACGAGGCCATGCTGCAGGATGTGTCAAGGAGTAGAATTGAGAACGCCGGTAGCCAGCACATGATGAAGACCCCCAGTACGATGGTGACGGTCTTCAGTAAGGCATAGGCAGGCGAGTTGGTGGCTTCCTGGTGGCTGGATCGTACAATCTGGTAGATGCGTACATACAGGATGACAATGGAGAGGAGGATGACGCTGAAGATTACAACCACGAAGCATGTATAGTGCTTGGAGTAGAGTGGCAGCACTGCAGAGCACTGGGACAGGTCATTGATGCAGTTCCAGCCCAGAATGGGCATGCCACCCAGCAGAATGGAAGTGACCCAACACGTCCCGATCAGGAGGAACATGCGGCAGGTCTTGTTGGAACCATATACCTTGACCTTTGTGATGGCGATGTATCGTTCAATGGCAATGGCTAGCAGGCTGAAGACTGAGGCTGCTAGGGCAATGAAGGCCGTGCCCTCACGAATAAACCACTGGACTGGGAGCAGTTCAAAGGTTTGAGGTCCAGACAGGAAGATATTGGCGATGTAGGCTGCACCAGCTAGCAAGTCAGAGAAGGCCAGGTTCCCGATGAAGAAAAACATGGCTGAGTGAAATTTTTTGTTGCGGAAGACTGCAATGAGCACCAGTAAGTTCTCAAGGATGATGATGCTGCAGATGATCACAAACAGGGTATTCTGAACGCCTAACCCTGACACTGCCTGCTTGCGTTCATACAGATTCTCAGGTGAGAGGTTCTTGGCGCTAGTGTAATGGACCTCGATGATGGTTTTGTTGTAGTACTGCTGGTACTTGCTCTTCATGGTGACGGTGTTCTGGCAAATAGTCATTTAGGCAGGAGTATAAGGGAGCTGGTCAAACAGCATGACTGGAAAGGCTCATTCTCCCATGGAGTATCAGTTGTGGGGTGGGTCGGAGCTGACACATGCCTCAGCAGCCCAGAAAACCGGTCAGCCTCACCTAAGGAGGGAGAAAAGGTGTGGGGTCAAGGGCAGGGCCACATTAAAGGATGCAGAACAATCAAAAGCTCAATAGCTCACTTAATGTTGTCTGATTAAAACAGGGAACTTGTATCACAGTTATATTTGCCAAAAATCTGCTTCTGCGCTCTACTTCATAATGAGTACAACCCTCTGTCGGAAAAGTGGGGTGAGGCTGAGATGCTTCTTTTTGCAAACCATTCAAAAAACATCCCTTCATTCAGTGTTTATTTTACCTGACTAATAAAAACGTCCATAGCTCTTGTGAAATTAAGTAGTCTACACAAGTACCTGCACCCAATGGATCAAATAATAGCTAAATATTAAGAGAGCTACACTACTTACTGCAATCTAATAATTGCATAGGTGAATCCTCTATTCAAAACATGACTAATTCTGTGAAATGACGGCCAGCAATACCGCACAGACCGACAATCTGTGTCTAACGTCGCTGCACCGGAAATTCTCTGTAGCTGATCGACTTCTGAACAGAAGCAAGTACACAGAGAGCATGCACACATATACAAGTTTAGACTGAAACCCAAAACACTCTCTCAAGGTGTGAGGCACCGGCTCTCAGCTGCATTTTGTGGTCTTGTGCTGTAGTGCAGTGTTCAATACCTGCAGCAGTGGAACTCTGCAGCTTGAGGGCAGATTTTAATCTGATGGTTCACGTTCCCAGAGGTTGCATGTTGCACAACCCTTGTACCTACGAGCCCAAGTCTGATGCATCTGATGATGACTGATATTCCAGTCTTGCAAATAGCATGGCTAGTTTTTACTGCTGTACACCACAGAATCATCGTTCCTCTTGAAAGCCACCAAGTGTGAATTCCCACCAATCACTAAAAACATCTTACTCTGCCCAGCAAGCGTGTTTGGGTTTGTCAGCATTCTGACTGATATTTTCTCTAACCTCCTTTGAAGTTACAACCAACCAAAATTTCTTGCATGCAGGGCTTTCGCAGAACATGGAGCCTGTGATTCTAACAGAAACAGTTTGTCATCTGTATACTCTCACAGTCTGACTGCTACGGGTCTCCAAGTAAAGGTGGATCTCTACAATGCTCCCATCCAAATGCTACCCCACTATAGCCACCTCCTTTGACCCAGGAACTGTATCTTACTGGTCCAGGGCTGTCTGAGGACCCCTTGCAGATACTGCTTTTAATTTCTTGCAGTTTCTTACATGTTAATTGTCTTTAAGGACTTTCATTCACTTTCCCAACCCAGGTATGCTATAAAGTGCCTCCATTAGATTTATGTACTTTGATCTGGAATAAAATGAAAATGATTATGCATTTATGGAGCAACACAGGTCTCAGCTTCGTAAAGCACAGTGCAATGAGGCCGGGAAGCCGTGGGAATTTTTCTTCTGATCGTCTGCAACATGCTGACTGAGCGTCCCAGCAGACCTGAGCATGCAAATGTTTATGCAGCGGGGCAGTAGACAGCCCGACCTGCCACCAATCTCTGGAGTCTTTGAGGGCTCTTTCAATTCCCATATATGTATGAGCCAGACAGCAGCTGGCTCGGTTTTGGTCAGAGGGACATTCTGGCCTGCGTGGGATCAGACAGCTTCAACGACGGTTCCTCTGGAGGTTCTGCTGTGCTAGACATCACAGCATTGCTGAGTGAAACATGCCCTGAAACCATTGACTGTGGTCCTAAAAGCCCAGCATTTGTCTTTGTCTGGGTGTAACCAACAGGATGATGACACTGCCAAAATTGAGTAAATCTCAAACCTGCTACTCAAATGTAATTTTTGTGTAGTAGTTTTCTGTAAGAAGGCTGAGTCTCATTTCATTTAATGACTGTAAATTACTCATATTAAATAATCCATGCAGAAACAGAAGAGACTGTTGACCTTGATTCAAAAGCATAGATCGCGTCAGGAACTTGGTCAGAAACAGGCTCTGTGGAGTCATGGTTCTGTTATGGGCTTGTGTGAAGCTGCATTTGAGGGAATTAATTATTACTCAGAACAGACCAGCTGTTACAATTCATGTACGGTGTGACGGGATGAACTAACAGGGCACACGGGGAGTTAATAACAAACTTTGCTCGACTGGGCCACCCCGGATGTCTGTTCATGGAGCCCGATAAATATCTCCGTTCTGGGCTACTGCTCTCAACAAGCAGACCGACGGCGAAAAAAAAATACCAGACTCCATGCTTGGGAGCCCGTGCTGGAAGACCCAGCCATGTGGAATGTCATCTGGAGATAATGGCAGGAACGTAGGCACACGCGCGCACACATTCACACACACACACACACACTTCCAGACAGACAAACTGACCGCCGCAGTAGTCCAGCTGTTTGAGAGAGGCAGTAGCAAGTATTAAGCTACTTCCTGCTGCCGGAATCGGGAGAACAATAGTCCTTTTCTGCTCTTTACCCTCAACCCAGCCATGTGGGAGTCACCCTCTACAGACAGAACTGCCTTTATCATCCTCAATCCGTCAGGTTGGATCATTACACTCATGCTGCAATAACCCCCCATTCACCTCTAAGCACTCACACTACCCCCAGTCTCTGCTTTTCACTGTATCATCGCTGTCTTGGTTATGTACTTGCTTGAACTGCACTGGTTAATAACCATCATCTGAATTATTGTCCTTGACCTTCTAATGACCTTTACACTGATGATCAAGGTCTTGGGGGCGGGGCGGGGGGGGGGGGTGTCAAACAGCAGAGACACATTGGTCCATGACAAAGCCACCAGAACATTGTGTAGAGTGCCAGATCGGAAGCAAAAAATGTCAGCAGTAACAACTGGTTTCACCATTACAACTTGAGGTCAAACTCAACTGAACCCTAACCCTGATCCCTTATCTCTGTGCTTGTTCACCAGGCAATGGGTCCGCCCAAGGAGGAAAACTCATAACTGCTCATTCTAGCACAGCCCAGATTGGACACAGTGGAAAGACATCTGGATCATATTAAACCAAAACGGGACAAGACTTCACAACTTTGTGTTGTTTTTTTTGCTATTCCAGCTGTATAACATTAACATCATCTGCTCCCATCTATAGCCCTATTCACCACCAGCCATGGACTGCCCCAAGGACTGCAAAGCTACAGCCCCAGACGTTGGGGGCTTGCCTAAACGCCATGCAGAAGCTTGCTGCTGGTCTCCTTGGAAACATCACTGCATGCCATCAAAGATCTCTATGCCATGCCAAACCTGGCGGTCTGGTTTGCCTACAATGCTACCCCAACCCCACCTGTCCGGCCACGTTCCACCTCTTCTGAAACCAAGTGAGTTCATTTCCTGTTTCAGTGGCCCCAGAGACCATGTCCCAATGAGAGCAGAGAGCCAGCTCTTATCCTGATAATTTGCAAAAATACATATGCTGAAATCCACTCGCTGAATCACTAATAAGCAACGGCGCATCAGCCCCAAGTTGCGTCAGGGCCATTACTCACATGGGCATTGCCAGTTCATGAGGCACCCTGATGTACTTTAGTCATGTGTTAGCCACCAACAGACCAGCCTATACATTTATCTAGCTGAGTGTATTGCCATACTTGCCAAATGTGTGATCACAGCCTGTGGAGGTCTTTGGTTGTTTCACTATTTGAATTTGCACCTTGGTATACTCAATATGAAAGCGTGCAGCACCAAATACCATGAGCTTGGCCTAACAAACCAAGGGTGTTGCAATTGACTGCATCGTGATCAGCTTCCTATCGGTAGGTGAGCAAAGTGCTGCTGTATCTCATCTCACTTTAACGTGACATTTTGCCCGATTCCTAGCCTTTATTTGCTTCTGAAACTAAATCCGACCCAGAAATCACAATGAGATCAGTCCTGGATACACGACTGGCCTGCGACTGACAGAAATGCGGGGAAAAGCCGACACAGACTCCCACGTGCGCAGAAACCGACATTTAAACGTGCTTATGACCTTTGACATGTCACCAGCAGATCCATCACAATGATGAAAAGAGTCACACGTCACAAGCCTTTGACCTGGTGCACCCCTCTCAGGTTTGATTTATCAGTGATTTTGCAATGGGGTAAGAGAGAAAACCACTGTGGCTGCTGAAACCTCATCGCACGCACCACTTCAGGTGCATGCAGAACATGCCCACACGGTTAAGAGGGCCTCTGTATGCTTAGGGGCATGCATCCCCCGCACCCCTCCCCCCACCATAGCTTGCTACTTCACTTCATTTTTCTCTTTTGCTTTCCTTTTCACACCTGCCTGCCTCCATCTGTGCACCACCTGCGCACCAGCCACTGCCTCAAATGCCTTCCGGAACAGTCCCAAAACCACCAACCCAGACGCCAGACAGCGAAAGACCAGAAATTGACAACAAAGGAGAAGATTTTTATCTCTTTGTCTCCATATTGTTATCTGTCACATCTTCAAGATAACTCGTGATATCTCTCCCCCTTTTTTCAGTCATGCTCACTGGGCCCACCCCCCCAATGTCTGCCTTGCTGTCTGGCTACAAACAGGCTGGAGGGAGGTATCAGAAATGGCAGCCAGTGTCTGACAAGGCTAACGGTAGCCATGGCACACTCAGCATTTTGTTTTTTTCTTAGTACCTGTCGAGTGACATCCCAGCCTGCTGCAGCAGTCACCGCTGCCACGTCACAGGGAGGTCCAGCATTCGGAAGGCCGAAAGGACTGGACTGCATGGGCCCCTTCCGTCATGGAGGTGGCAGTAATAAAGCAATGCACAGTATGCAATGGCTTTCTGTAGCAGGTCCGGCAAGGGGAGGGTTCAGGGTAAATTCCAGGACTCGCCCAGTAGAGCTCAGTTCTTATCAGGGTTGCAGAAATTTACGCAAAAGTACTGGAGTGTAGCATAAATCTTTTTAGAAGTTGTGTTTGCCTGAGGAGGAGAAAAAACACCATCTGACACAAAAGTTCATTCCCAGACGGGCAGCTTCACATGACCTGCTACAAGAACCATAGCTCAGCGTGGCCCAGCCACGCCTGATCCCCAGTGAACCCAGCATCAATATTTCTCCATTATTTTTGTTCTCAGTTCCAGAAACATGATGCCTACAGCAGGCAACTCTCACATCTGAGCATCGATACCATATTGCAAAAACCCAAAGTTCCCACTGCTAGGGGGAAGTTTGTCTCGTTTCCAGCTGGGATGGAGGACATGAACTTTGAAGCTCTATACAGACTTGACATTAGCTTCCTCTCCTCGTTGGTGTCGGCAGGGAAATACCAGAAACAACTTTTCAATCCTCCCCACTGTGGCAAAGAAAGAGCAGCCATTGGGTAGTTATGACCTCAGGGGTCAAAAAGCCTTGGGCATTGGTTAGAAAACAGGTTGCGTATACACTGCCTTACATTACGAGCAGCCACCACCAGACTCGTCTGCATCACATGATGTTTAGATGGAGGCTGAGAAAAGGCGTCTCAGAGTAGTTCTACACTTTCTTCAGACCATTCCTTCAAGCAATACCACGTGATAGGGAGCTGTCTTACTGATACAGACTGATAAGACCATAATAATGCTGCAGACACATACCTTCCCTCTCTTTCTTCTTACCTTTGCCTCTTCCTTCATGCACAAAACATGTCTGGTGCTCTTCCGTTAGTGTCTCAGTTCTATTCATTAACTAATTCAGCCTCCTTGAGGCTTTGAGGAGTATTCTGCTATGTCGAACTGTTGGAAATTTGGCTGGCTAAGTATTGCTGCAGACATTTCGCAATTCCTACATCTGCACTTTCAAACCAAGTTCATTATCAGTTTATTGTTCAAGAGTTTCTACTAAAAGCCTCATGGTTTGTGATATCTTGAAGCAGGTCATTTAATAATTGGCGGCTGCATTTGCCAAAGAGTCGAGGGGCACCCCTATGTTTAGACATGGCCTAGCTTCACATTTTAAAATAACAAAAACCCCGTCTTTCTTTTAACTGAGTCACATCCAGTTCCTGCTGTTCTTTGGTGTTTTAACATACAATAATTAAAATGACTAATTTACAGCTGCTGAACTGAGGCTTAAATATAACTTGCATCTTTACCAGTGAAAGGAACTTGTCTTTAAGTGCTAGAATTGACCCCGCTTTCTGTGACGACCTTTTAAAGACAAATTTCTAATCTGTGGTTTCAAATCTTGTCCTTGTATTTTGTTGTTATGGTCATGTAGCCAAGAGGGTATTTTAAAATTTCCAGGAACTTGCTGTTGTTCTAAGTTATGTGAATCCTAATAATACTGCACTGCAATTTTTTTACTGCACACAGTCCTGGGTAACCCACTGAGGTGTCCCCTGAAACAAGTGAAAATCGTAATAGTAGAGAAATGGGAGAGCAGAGATAGAAGAAGCATGATAGATCTGAAAGATAAAAAGTATTTACATGCCTCGATGATATCAGCTATCGAGAACAGCAGCGTGTCAAGGCTGATAAGAGATGGAAGCCTGTGATATTTCCAGCACAGGAAAAGTATTGAGGAGAAAAACGTAAAAATACACAGAACACCTATACTGTATTAGAATAGAATCTTTCTACACCCAAATTGTTGGCACCCACCCTGAACCCTCACAATAATGATCGTGATATCTACCAAGGTTCTTACATGGCCTGGGTAGATGCATCACATTGTTAAAGGTGCTTATTGGACCAGAATCAGGTTTTGAACTATGAATATCTATTAAACTGATAGATGAGAGGACTATAGAATAAAGTTAAAATAACAGAATATCGGTTAGGGTTAACTGCAGCTTGACTCGGCAGCAACAGTCAGATATCTCTTCCCAATACAGAAGTCACATAGCCCAAGAGGACAACAGATATATCGTTTTGAAAGGGCCACATCTCTTACTTCCTTGTAAAATATATATTTATATATATATACATACAATTCACATACAAATGTACGGTGGCAGGTGAGGTGGCTGCATGATATACATGGGGGCATAAAGACATTGGTAAGGAGAATATTTTTTTCCTGACACCTGGAATGAAGACAAAGAAGTGCTGCCAAACAAAGACAAGCTGCCCGCTGCAGTACCTGGGGGGTTGGGGGGGGTACACAACAAGCAGCTCTGGAGATATCATGGAAATACACTGAGCCTACAGCCATCCCTCCCTCTGGAGGCTCTCCATGCTAATTAGGCATGTGCTCGGAAGCCTGTGCTGGGCGGTACGATGGATACCCCTCCCCGTATGAGCTTCAAAGTAGTCGGACACCATAACTACATTTACATGCACAGCTCAGCTGAGCTAACGTTAATACCTGGACTATGCCATTACTGTTCTTATTCCATTATACATGCGCGTAATTATTCAGTTATTGAGCGAAGTATACCTGACTACAATACGTGGCGATATGGCTCATTTCAGCTTGTTAGTATTTGGCTTTTTCCAGTTGACCTGTTAGGTCACAGATATATAAAAAAAAAAATTAAATTAATAATAAGTACAAACAAGTAACAAATGAAGTAACACGAACTTTCATTGCGATCTGGTTGAAAGAACACAGAACAAGATCAGGATAGCATAACAAGAAGTAAAGTATTTTGTATAATATACTATGACACTACGGTATTTGAAATTTTTCAAATATTGCCATTTGATTCTGTTGTAATACATATTGGGGTATTTATGAAACAAAAAAGGAGTTCATCATGAATTTCTCACAAACATGTCTAGGAGTGTTTTAAACAGCAAGGATGAAACATATACCAGATAATCTTGAAAATTTATAATTATTAAAACTGCTAAACTTGCTAGGTTTTTTTTCCAATGACAGACTACAAATGTTTTAGCAAAACTTAAACTCCCTGCGCTATAATATTCGTACCAAATTGAAGGTAAAAAAAAAGCCAGATCTTAATCTAGCTGACTAGCGATGTAAGAATTGCATATGCATAACATGCGATGTTGGTATTAATATCGCACATCTTCCAGTGCTACTTCAACCATTTTTTGAATTCAGTACAAAAAAAATCCCACCTCGTACTTTAATGTCAATGTTTTTACGCCAGTGGAAAACCCACATTTTTAAGTACTGTACTTTTGGTACCTTCTTGAAGTACCAAAACTATGGTACCTGGTGCGGTGGAAAGCACCCTTTACTTTAGTGGTGTTTTGGACAGGTTTACAGCGCTGTACATTTCGTATGTGCTGTATGGCCTCCGCTATGCTCCAAGTTTCTTCTATATACCAGCTTCGTCTGTTTCTTCCAGGTCGATGCCTGCTGGGGGATCTGGAGCATGTCCCAAGCACATAGTCCAGTTTGTGTCTTATTGAGTGTATAGATGCAGGAGTACATTGATTCCCAGTCGCATTATCTCCAAGTCTGATTTTGAGAAATTCGATTTTGATATTTACATGCACGTCAAAAGTCTGGTTTTTGTCAGGCAAAACTTGATTTTCTTAGTGTACACGTAAGCATACTGACTGAGATGTGATTAAAAACAATCCAGAGGGCATTTATATACAATATGCACCAGCCTGCATTTCCTGAGCTGCCTTACAGGACTTGTTTGATAAAGCCCTCCAGTCAAACTCATTCTGTACAACAGACAGCATGGTGGCTCTGTGTGTTTATGTGCATATGCACGTGCATGTAGGTCTAAGTGTGATTTGGGAGGGAAGGATCCAAGCAGTTTTTGTGTGGGTGAGAAGTGCAGCGGAGTCCGTGTATGCATCTGTGTGTGTGTGCGCGCGCATGTTCACTGGGGAGAGATGTTTACAGCAGCGGCATTTGACACCTACAACTGCACAAACAAAGCTGAAGAACAATGCTGGACTTAGGGGCTGGGGAGGCCAGGGGTCTGGGGCTTCTGAATCATTCAATGCTTTTGCCCCACAAGCAGCAGGACCAGAAACCAGAACCACTCTGCCGAGCTGAAAACAAGCTGGGCGGATGGGGCCATGTTTACTGAAAAAAAAGGCAGGTCATTAAAATAGGACCGCTTTCTTCGCTTCGGGGCACAGCGATATAGCAGGGCTGCTCAATCGCAGGAAGCAGCTGGCTGACAGGTCTTTCTCGCTCTGCTCAATTAATAGCTGCTGAGCAGGCCGGCGACAGGGGCCTGGACGCAGCAGGGCGTGTATACCTGTTCTGCAGTCGGGGCGTCAAGCAGTCGTCACAGGCGTCTGCGCACGCCGCCCTCCGGGGTTTGACCGTTTGGAAATGGTCATTGTTATGCCTAAAATGGCCGCTGCCTCTCCGGTACACCAGTGCATTCGACTAAATATTTATAACCTTTTTGGGAATGCTGTAAGGAGGGGGATGGTAATGGTGTGTGTGTGTGTGTGTGTGTGTGTGTGAGAGAGAGAGTGTGCATTTATTCATGCAGGAAAAGGAGAAGTGTGTGAACCTAAAAAGAGTTGGAGCAGTGTGTGTGCGTGTGAAAAAACGGGAGTGAGTCTTAGTTCAGTGCAAGAGCCCTCTCCAGTCATGACTGTCTCACTTCAAGCTATGTTGTGACTTGCACAGAGCACAATTTCTTCTGCTCCAAATGACACACCCAAGGAAAGTGTTTTCCAAGAGAAAGGGTGTAATTTGACTCAGGTTTGTGTATAAGGCATTACAGAATCACAGTGCACCTTAAATCTATACAACAGGATAGAACAAAATACAGCATTTAGTACTACGGTTTGTAGTCTAAACTGACTTTTCATTGTAATTTGCCTTTTCTCTCTGACTCAAGACAGTGTCACCGAAGACAGAAGCTGTATATAATGTTCTTATCAGGGACAAAGTTTGTAGAGAAGTGTGTTGATTCAGGACCCTAGCTGGTGAGCCCAGGACCATGTCCTGGCCTGGTTCCTGTGATATTTGACTTTGCTGATCATAATGGCAGATGGATGTGGGTGTGCATGGCTGAGTCGTATGAGATTGTGTGTAGCAAGTGAAACCAGTGTGTGTGTGTGTGTGTGCGTGCATGATCATAATTACAGCTCAAAGATGTCAATACATGTGGTACTAAAACACCTCTAAAGCACAAGACACCCCCACCCCTTCCTCACTTGATGTTATTTGATCCTGGAGCTTGTGCACTCAGAGTCATTAATGGCAAATTATAGCCATCGCCTCCTAACCACGCAGCGTTCACACTTTGTGAGTTTAGTAACGTGTTGAGCGTGAAAAGCACACGAGGGAATCCTGCCACCAAAAAGGATGGTTACCTCAGCCCCTTGGCTATGACGACAGGACAGGAAGTTGCAACCACCTGGCACTGCCCCAGACTTTGAGGAAAAGCCTGGGACATAGATGACCTACTGTCCTACACCCACCCTTAACCAGGACAAGACTGCTCTTGTCCTAAATGTGGGCATGGAATAAGAGAATTATTAATTACAACTTGGGTCGACAGTGAAGGGGGATTCCACGCCTTTATTTTAGTTAATGCACAATGGCCTCCTTTGTGTACACACTTAATATCCCCGTCGTACTACCGCGAGTTCTAATCCTAATAACCGGGTGCAATGGGGGCATCTGCGAGGTGCCCCTGCTTTGTCCTCCGCGGCCGCTGGATCGCCGGGGCGCCCTGCCAGAAAGAAACGCCGCCGTGTGACGATTTAATGAGAGCTTTTGTCTTTTTACATATCTGCATATTTACAACACAAAGCGACGTCAGCATAGGCGGGGGGGACGCTGGTGGACCACGCCGTGGGACATCTCACGCAAGGGTAACTTGGAGCAACGTTGATAACAAAAGCACTGCTATGATAGACGCCCCGCCCCCATCCTAAATCTGTGCAAATTCAAGTACAATTCCGATATTCTTACAGGGCGTCCATAGTAGACATCACATTGTGACAAGGCTGTCAGAATCAAAAGCTACATTTTTCCCCAGTCCCCGAAAACTTGTTTAAGTTTCTTTCCCTACTACCGATTACGGCACCAACTCCTCACACTTCATTAGAAGCTGATAAGCAATAAATCCCAATTCAAACAATTGCTGAAATGAGGCTCTAACCCAACCCACCGCGTTAACATTTTTGCTAGACAAAAAAGCAATCGGTCCTTGCCGAATACCTAAAGCTCACTATCTATTCTTGACTTTTGCTATAAACTCAGAACTCCAGTATGAATACGGCGTAGTCACTAAAACCTTTTAAAAGTGCTAGTTGTAAATGACAAAATTGATAACTAATCACGATAAGACAATGGATGTTTATTACACTGATATCAACGTGCACTCACTTACCGCACATGCGATGTCCCTCAACAAACAAAAAAGGACCATTGTGCGAGAAAACAAAAGCGGGCTTAATTCCAGTTCGTTTTTTAAGATCGCTTTTTTGCTAGCCGTCGTTCAGGTCCCCAGCGAAAAAACAGCGAGAATGACGATACTTTTCATTAATGAAATGTATTTCTTTCGGGCGGGTGTAAATCGTATTTGTCATCCACACACTTGATGTCTTCAGATCCGAAAGCATGAGATTAATATTTCCGAGTTACCACAAAGTGCAGGACTTTTTGAGCGAGTCCCACTTTCCTGGGGCATGGTGTCCGAAGACGGTCTTCTATCTACGGGACAGTTTGTCCAACTGAGCACCGCAGCACCAGACCGAGGCAAAATGTCCTGCTATGAAGGATGAAGAATGCGCTTTCCATCGGGTTGCATGACAGTTTGATCGCCAGCAAAGAGAAGAAAGAAAGTGGAAAAGGCGCCCCCTTTCTTTTGTCCCTACAAGCCAATGAAAACGCCTTGTACTAAAAATGCAATTTTATTGAAGTCTTTTTTTATTTATTTCACTCCACCGGGTACAAATTAGGTCCAGATGTTTTTTGTCCCTTTTTCTTCCACCTCCTCACTTCCTCCCTCTAGTCGTTCCCTAATGAAACTTCCCAATTCCCCGGAGACTATCGACATCGTTGTCTAGGGTGCTCTCTCTCTCTCTCTCTCTCTCTCTCTCTCTCTTTTTCCCTTCGACTAGAGGAGAAAACAGCTGCTCGCTTTTCTTTCCGCTGCCGACTTTCCTTCAACCAGCCGAAGGCATTGTTACAGAGAAAGTAGCCATTGTGTCAGGCGCACCCCCAAATCGATATATGTGCGTCCGGGGAGATGTACGTACGACCAATCTGGCCGTTATGGAGGAGCTCGGTTTGTAAATTGCCTCGTGTTAGGTTGTATTTTCCAAGCACCAAGTAAATTTGCCGGGCTAAATCCCTAGAGATTGATCGCGATGATTTGCCGCACCAGAGAGGTTGAGTTATTCATGATAGGATTCCACAGTACAAAAGCAAGCTCATAATTTGTCTGAATCCTGTTTAAGATATTTATCAATTTCGGGTAGCGTGCTGTCTTATTAATATCCCAGTCTTAAGTACTTAGGTAGGCCTATCACTAATGCATTTGCAGTGAACTTGAATTGTACGTGCACAACTCAAAGACAAAACAAGTCTATTATAATTATCAGCACGCATTATTCATTTTTAACAGTTTGCCATATCCTCGCCTCCTCCCCCGTTTGTTCCCGCCTAGTAAATTACACGCCTTATCGATCATAATCGGTTGCGAAGCTAATCGCCTCCCTGTCCGCATTTGCAATCGCTTTGAACGAGCAACTTAATTTTAACGAAAAGGACCCTCTACAAGGAAATTGGTAGCTTCCTTTTTCTTTGTGCACTTTTGGAAAGACAAGCACCATAACAGATGTGTCAGTGAACACCCCCATGGCTCTGTTAGAGAAGTTCCCCACCACGTGTGATCTGAGCACCATATCATATACATGGTTATGGTTTGTGATAGTCATGTTCCCAGTTCACTCACTGCCAGATCAATGCCATTATTTGTAGGGGTGGAGTAGAAATATTTATAGGTGCTGATCTGGACGTGCTGGGTAGTGAGGGGGGAGGGCTCTCATCCATTTTGTTCATTTGAGCAAGGGGGAGTCAGAATGGGTGATAGGCAGCTTGAAAGTACAGCTGGTGATGGCTGACTACATGGGGCAATGGAGAGCCTGATTGTCTCAGTAAAGCCCTCAGGCTAAAGTGCAGGCTCTGAGGTATGGGGGAGGGGGATTTTCTAGCTTGCATTTTTATCGCAGCTGGGGGGGGTGGGCAAG
>JAODKE010000050.1:16455517-16466086 GCA_026779605.1 Mormyrus hasselquistii
TGCTCACTGTGTGAAGAGTTTTGCAAAAGTGACCTAAGTATTGAGAAATGTGTCCTAGCGTCTGTAAAAAACTGTAACTCACTAGTTGAAATTAAACACAACTCCTTGTACTGTTTGTGCTCCCGGTGTGTTGTGTGTGTTCCCAGTGTGTTGTGTGTGCTCTTGATGTGTTGTCTGTACCACTCCAATTGTAATCCTCTCTAAAACTCCAAATGGGTGAATGAATTCCTTTTCCATTCCATAGCATGTTACTTTATGTGGTATGCTCAGGTTCAGGTTACTTTATTAGTACCTGTAGATACATTTGGTTTGAAGTACCTGAGCCAGCACAGACACTTGACACACATAAGAGCTGAAGGTTCCAGACCTCCCTGAACCACTTAAAGTTTTTTTTTTATTCAGTAAATAAACATTCTCTCATTTTATCAACTTGTTCATCTGAGAAATATCTGGGGTGTCTAGTAACTCTGTAGTTATCCACTTTTATTTTCTTGTGTACAGGGATTCTAGGTTGAGTTGTGATTCGCCAATCAGCCTGCAATCTGTTGACCATTTCGCCACTTGATTCAAAGTATTTCTGCTTTTTACAGTTAGGTTTCCAAACTATAATACCAAATAAAATGATAGAATCGATTCAATAACATCACGGTAGAATAAGGTAATCGTGGTTCAGTTCTGTCAATATGTAAATATTTTATAACTGCACACGTTCCACTGTTAATGGCTGTGACTTCATGATTGTTGGCTTCTCTTCTGAAATCAATTACTATGTAATTACTCTTAGATATATTTACCAGGAAGGTAGGACTCCTCATGCCACTTGACAAAGTCATCAACAGTTATGCCGTGGCTAGTCTCACTGTCCTGGACAAATGTCTGTGTAAGGGCTAAATAAAAAGGCAAAACACGCATGCTTGTGGGGAGCCAGTTCAGGAGCAAACTTATATTATATATTATAGTATACAGATATACTTCTGTTTAGCTTTGCTCTTTGTGCCCTGTTAATTAAAAAGTCCAGAATCCAGCCCACAACATTGCTACTCGGGTAACCTCTCTGGCCTTATCTTTGCCAGCTTGGTTGCCTGATTTAGATCAGTGACTCTGGCACTGAGCCCATTTAAAGCTGTAGGGTCCCAGCTGCCGTGGTCGTAGGCCAGCTCAGGCACAGCGCTGAACACCTGCTCTGGGCCTATATAAGGGAGGCCAGAGGAGCAGACTCAGAGGTGAAACAGCCATTCATATTTTGGTCCCAAGACGGCTTCTGTTCTGTGATTTAAGGACCACAGAGAGGACATCTACAGCAGGGCCTCTGATGCACTGGTCCGCAGCCCGCCTCTGGGCGGCCTGGACTGAGCCCTGGATCTGCATATTATGTAAGCACAAAAAAGATTGAGTGGGACCTTCACTTTGTAATGATCAACAGCTGGGCCTTGTGGTTCGTGATCAATGATTCTATAAACTGGAGGTCCTACAACATATTAACCCATAACTCAACATTACCCATAACTCATTGACCCACTCAACATTGACCCATAACTCAACATTATGCACAAATGGGCAACACTTTGCATTTACATTTGCATTTAATTGCATTACATTACATTTACTCTCTTTCTTCATCACAGTGTACCTGCTACTAGCTTCACCCCGGCAAACACCCCGGCCATCTGGAATACATAGACATGACCATGCAGGGGTTTAATGCCAAACAAACAGGTCTTTCTCTAATATTCATTTAATAGCATCTATCACATTCTTATGAATTTATTTTTAAGTTATGGCTTCTGACATTTTCAAAAATGCTACAGTCAGCGTTATCTCCCAAGGACAGGAGCCACTTAGAGATAAGCATGGAGAGTGAAGTTCCAGAGAGGGGGGGGGGATTTCCTGCATTTGGATTTTCCATCCAGAGAATTTGTGTTTTCAATTGTGGCACAGTAAGGAAGAGGGAGGGGTGACTTACATCCTCAGCTATTGAGTAATGCACGCATTCTTTTTTTTTTTGGGGGGGGGGGGGGGCCCAAAGGATTCCATTAGTCATGCATAACCATTGCAGTGCAGTGATATTATGGACACTAGGAATTACTGCCTGCTGCCAAGGTCAGAAAAATCCAATGCTGCTGCCTCAGTGTGAACCTGAGGAGGTCTGCTTAAGCTGTGAGGTGGTCATTGGATGAAGACCAAATATTTGTTACAATGAAACCAGAGATTACATTTCTTTGTATGTCTACAGCAGCCTTGAGTAGAACAAAGGAGAAGGAGAATGAATTTGAGCCTAGAGGAGCTTAGTGCTCTATAGTTAAGAGCAGGCAAAGACCTCCTCGTTCAAAGTGGCTTCTTAAAACCAGCACCCGCCATGTAATAACTCAACTTTACAATGTATATAGACATGCACAAATGACCAGACAAGGTTAATATATTTAGTGTCGCATTTTGGAAGTTTTGGAAATGAAAATGAAATGATCCTTTATGTACCTTTGTACAGCTACATTGGAATGCTTCTTTTCACATATCCCATCATGCCCTCCTTTGAGACACAAACACATATACATACAATTGAGAGTGAAGCCTGGAGTCTGACTCCAGATTTAGGCCATTTATCCGGCACTTCAGAAGCAATGATGTGATTTATTACAACAGCATGTTATTGTGGTTCCAGTCTCACCTCCTGTTTAATAAAAAAATAGGACCAACTCTTAAAAAAAATAACACAAAGCAGGGTGTAACTTCGCAATAAAGGTAATTCATTTCCATTACTTTAATTTCCTTTTCATTAAAGTGGGGGAGGGGTTGATAGGACATATGTCATAAAATAGAACATTTTGGTTTTTTGTTGTTTAATTGCATTCTATTGACCTATTAAAATGTGCCAGTGCTTTTGAACACATTAACACTGTGTACAAAGCTTCTCTGTCTGGATTGGCCTGCTCTCTGCCAGCTGGCCTCCACTGAGTGGCAGATCCATTGCCAGATCACTTTCTTCTTCTGGGTTTATGGGATTGGATGATGGAGGAAGAACAATAGTAATCCGTCAGTGATTCAGACTCAGATGATGTAATGGTTTTGGGGCGGAGCACTTATTTCACAGTCACAGTACAGGTTTGTGTTGCCATCGTTTCTGAGATTTCTTGTGCGTCTTTGTCACAAGAAGTACAGGAAAATTGTTGCTAAGGACTCTAATGTAGATAACAGTTGGTGTCTAAACTATACTGACTCCATTATACCAACATGCCAGAAGACTTTGTGGTTCTTTGTGATAATACTGTTTGTCATCCAAAAGAAAATGTATTTCTTATAAATATATTTTTGGTTTTAATTAAATTGTTCTGGGGGGGGTTATCTGGGAGGAACATAATTTCCTGGGGGAATTTTTCCATGTGTGTATGTGAGGGAGAGACACCTATTGTCCTATTGTCCTTGGTTGATGACAAATCATATTTCAAAACAAGGTTACAGGCAACAAAGTTTCCTTGAAGAGATGATCTAGTGAGGAAAAGAGAATGCTTATGTTTTTCCTTTACTAGCTGGTGATAGATGGAGTTATTTCTCAAAACAGAAAGAACTTTTGAGATCTTGGTTCATTTCATTTGCCAAAGATATGCCACAAATTGATGTCAAATTGTTCAAGAGCATTTTTAATGAGAACAACAAAAGAGCAAATGTATTTCAGTGGGTGGTGTAGTTCCTGGTTCTTGGGTTTGGGTTACAGACAGCAGGGATTTCAGAGGGTGTTAGACCGTCTTAGGCAAACAGAGAACCACAAAACCCACAGCAAAGGCAGAATGTATGTTGTGATCTCTTTATGTCCTGGAAGATGGGGTTCATATCTGTAATGTTATGTACAGCTGTGGCACAAAAAACAAGAATTCAGCACAAGTGCTATTAGAAAAGAATGGAGCCACCACAGACTTAAATCACTCACATTTAATAGCATCTTCTCCTTCAGCATGATTCTACCACAGAAAAGGGCTCTCTTGGAGCCTTTTTATCAACCTTCCTGACACCTGAAAAGTTCTTCTGGTACATCGCTGTCAAGGTGTTGCATAACACCAGTCTGATTCTGGTGTGAAGATACTCCTGGAATATGATGGGTTAAAGCTGAGGTTCAGCTGAAATAGACACATTCCCTAATCTTTTGACTTTTTATCTTTTATTTTTTTACTTTTTATCATTCAAAAAGGAAGGTCTAAAGGATGCAATAAATAAGATGAGCCAAGGCTTGCTAATTGACAGAGTGTTGATCCAATACAAATCAAGTGTTCTCTTCTTTGGTGAGGAATGGGGAGGCTTGCAGCCCTGTGGGTTATATGGGTCCATGCTTCCTCTCGGTAGGTTGTGTGTTCTCAACCTTTAGCAATGGGCCCTTGAGCAAAGCTGTACCAGGCCTGCTGTCTGACCCCTAACTTTTCTCACCTATATGTTGTTTTGCTGGACAAGTCTCTGCTTAAGAATTTTTTTTTTTTTTTAAATTCCAACCTGTGGGTTTCCAACAGGAAATTAAGTAGAATGCATTAATCCACACTCTGTGTGTATGTGTGTGTCTGTGAGGGGGGGGGGGGGGGGGTGTACCCATCTCTTTTAGCAAGTGAATCAAATTGCAGGCTGCTTTAGCCATCTTTGCTCCTAATCTTAGAACCTAAACAGGGACCTGAAACTTTAGTCAGGATTGAAGTGAATATTATCACTGGATACGGGCTACACACTGGATTCAAAGGACTGATTTTCTGGTTTACAGATGACCACCTAGGAAGACTTGGCTGATTCTTTCTGTTTGTGAGAAATATTTCTTCCTGCTTGCAATTCTTGGCGCCAATGAGACTCTTCTGCAGCCACAGGCCGACCTGCCAGCCCTCGATCCAGGCAGGTCTAACCGGAACTCACCAGTTGATTAAACAGATGTATTCCATCTTGCTTAACATAAAACATTCAAATTTCGCAACCATCATGAGAAAAAGTTCCAAATAATTTGTTCATTGTTGGAGGAAAGAGAGATGAGCATATACTCTGGTGCCCTTGAATTTCTCCACATCGTTCTGGCAGGAAAGAACGATCACCATATGGTGATTATTAATATGCTTTTTTTCTACCAAAGTTTCATTCATCCATACATCGACAGCAGATTTGTCGTAGGTTATGGTAAAAAGTAACGGTTATGATGCTCGTTGATAAAAAAAGACCTTGAAATAAGCAATTAAAAAGTTCATTTAGAGTCATTATATGGAGGATTGTGTTTAGTGACTTAAGAAGGAGGGCAAACATGTTATCTTTCTGCATTTTAAGGAGATCAGCAGTTGAAGAACAGCCTGAGTGCTGGTCTGAATAGTCAGGGTAGGTGGTTTGTTGTAACGTTTGCTGACAACACTAAAGAGCCCCTCCAGTTAGGATGGGGACCAGGCAGCTAATAAAAACCAGGCAGGGTCCCACAGTCCCCCGAGATGTTAATAAAAACTATGATTTATACAGTAGTTTAGCGTACATCACCTTTACGGAGAAAGGGATGTGGACTGGAGACTGTTCATTTCCCTCAAGCAGTTTTACACATCAACATGAATATGCTGTTTGACATCAAGGATTGTTGAAATGATATCATTTCCAACTCAAACAGCCAAGGAGTAGATTTCCATGTTGGAAGGAGAATCCAGCTCACCCTCCATATTATAGCCCCTGGCCCTGGGGGGGCATTTTATGGAAAGCACTTACCAGGGGGGAATTTTGACATTCCTGATTGTCAGGCCACCACTGACAAGCACCGTATCCAAATTAAGAGGTATAATTAAGAAGGTTAGCGGTGAAAAGTTGTTTATGGTGATTGGTGGTGCATTATTGGTGCGTGGGAGGTCTATTCTGTCACTACTAACTCCGGCAATGGGGCCAGGTAGGCTCACAATGGAGTCTGTATAATCAGAGGAGGCTGAGCTGACCCAGCCCTTACCCTGATACCTAAGAGGAATGTCAGTGCATGCCTCCAGTGCACCAATTCTGTCTTCCAACTGTGTGATAGCTAAACATTCCTAACATTGAAAGTAATCTACAGTGTTATCAGGATATTTACACTGTACATGCTGCAAGACTCATGCAACTCAAGCGTGCTCTTGCCAGGGGACATGGTAAATACTTATCCTGTATAATATAGCCAGATTTCACATTAGTCTTTAGCTTTAGTTTTAACCATTTTCTCCTGGGTGAATTTCCAGGATTTATTTATTGGCATATTTGTCTGTGAAACCTGAAGGTAAATCCACTTAAAAAATACACATTATGTTCATGAACATTTAATTCTTTCACCAGAATTTAGCAATGATATAAAATACTGTTATATCTAACACTTATAGGTCTTATGAGTGGATACATTCCAATGTAACATTGCAAATTTAGTGATTCATTGATGTTAATAATTTGACTGCAAAAACCAAATTCAGCAGATTTTACAGTGTCATCTTAAAGACCCTTATTGCCTTTTTTCTATAGAACACAATGTGGGTTCTGGTGGAATGGTGAGCTCACACCCGATGCAGCGTGGGCTACATTCCTGCACCTTCCCCTTCGTTGTATATAATCAACATGTTTGAGTGACTTATTCTGCTTTAGTTGAATTGTTGTCGCTGCATTTTCTGCAGTGTTCCATGTTCAGATAAGAGATGGCTGGTGTCCTCTCCAGGATGCAATGCGCTCTCTGCTTCCTCAGATGGGCTTCAGGCTTCTTTTGACCTCACATCAAGTAACTGGTTGGATGGAAAATTAGGTTGACTTTGTGTCACTTTCCAAGCCAGCCTGACAGCTTTTTTGGGTCATTCGCTTTTGGCAAGTGAAGGAGGAACTATTTTAATCCCCGTGAATGATTCATGCTGAGATGAGATGTGAAGATGCGGGGGGTGTGTTACTGCCCCCGTCTTACAGTGACCCCAGAACTCATCTGCATTGCCTTGGTTTCCTGAATCCGCTTCGATCCGCGAGCAGCTGAACTTCTGGGGCCGTACTTGGCTGTGGTTGCCTTCTTTCAGGCTGTTATGGTTCAGGGTGCAGAGTGTGGTCTCTTCCTCAACACCAGATAAGTCAATTCACAATTTTATTTTCTTAATTACTGAATTGTTTCATACTGAATTCAGTCCCAGCTTACAGCTGGTTTGCGTTGCTCTTCTGTTTTTGTATCCAGCGTGCATATTGTCTTACTTTTACTTTTACCTACTTAATGCACTCAGTACTCCAAGCAAAGCACAGCTTGACACAGCCTACACACACACACACACACACACACACACACAGCTGGGTCTTTTTTCCTTAAATCAGGTCAGGCAGAACACAGTGTTGGTGGGTGGTGATAGTAGTGGGAGGGGGGGGGGTGAATATCCAAAATTTGTTAGTCAGGTCATTCATTGCCCTTGACCTTGTTGCTAAGATACACTGTTGCTAGGATAAGAGGACCTAGTTAAGATAAAGCCTCTGTTAGGAAAAGAATGTTTCCTACTATGGGATGTGGTCTTCCCCACAGAGGGAAAACATTCTCTCTTGAATTACCCAAGTATGTGAGGGAGAGAGAGAGATAGAGAGACAGAGACAGAGAGAGACAGAGGCAGAGAGATAGAGAGACAGAGGCAGAGAGATAGAGAGACAGAGAGAGACAGAGACAGAGAGACAGAGAGAGAGCCTGTGTGCAGGTATTTGTGCATATGCATTACAAACATACATACAAGCATATGCCTTGCATCAGACAGACATATCAGCTTATTATACCACATGTGGGATTTCAACTGATTTTGCACTTTTCTGGGTGTCTGTTAGGACATTGTTAATACAATGTTTTGGTCCATGAGAAAGCAAGATAAACCAAATTGCTAATGTGATTGGAATGTAAGTGTTAGCTTTCCCTCACCAGTCCTCATTGTTTTCATCCTCAGGCTTTTGTTTCTCTTATCTCTCTCTTAAATCTTTCTCCTTCCCTCTCTAGTTCTTCTCAAAGCAGGCACACATCAGAAGGGTTTCGCCATTAACATTATCCTATAGAGACTTTGTCACCTCCCACATATATACATGCTTAGTGTTTGCTGGTGTTATTTTCTGTTATTTGTTATTTATTGTTTATGTTTTTTGGCTTTGTCTACTGCGTGCAGGCAAATAAGAATTCAAAATACAGTGTTATGTGACAATGAAACTTCAAAGAACCTTCAAACTTAACGTTTTCCTAGCTCATCTCAACTTTTGTGTTCTACTAGTTAGCCTAAATTGCGGTCTAATGTTTTCAGTCACCTTTAACAATACTGGCATGGTGAAGACGGCCCTCCTTATTACAGACCATGTGACAAAACATTTGCTTAATGGCTGAAAATCATAAAACCAAGATTCAGCACATCACCTATAGCTGCTCAACTCTCCTCTTCTGCGCCTGTTATCCCATCTCCTTTATGATAATGTCAGGTGGTTTCCACAATGCCATGGCTTTCACGAGTGGAAAGCAGAGGAATTCACCGGGAATACATTTACTGAGTCATATCCTGGCAGAAGCAGAGTGGATGTTCAGTGGAGTAACATGGAGCCACAGGATGTGGGCATCACTCACAGCAGGGGACCAGCCTGTACCGCTACAGGATGCTAGTCGATCACAGCGTGCCCACATAATGAGTGAATTACACACACCACTTACCATGCGTTGTTTTTTTACTTAACAGAAATGCACCATGGGTAGAACATACAAGCATGACACCCAAAGAGCACGCCTGCCACTTAAATCCACAAACATCACAGCCACAGCCTACAGTGTTATCCACTGAACTTATACTGCATTATTGTGTAACTGACACGGTATTTAAAAAAACACCATTCGAAGAAAAGTGACTGTTTCCAGTGCTGGTTCTAACAAACCTTTTAATAAATTAGGCTCACCTTGCGGTTGATTGACACACCCGAGTGTTTTTTTTTCGGTTGAAACTCCATCATCGGGGTGGAGAGCGCACAATGAGCTCTTTATGAAGCACTGTCACCCGTATGTCGCGTGTGGAATTGCGTATTAGCTACTCCCCCTTTTGCTGTGGTCACTGGCGTTCACCCTGTGCTTTGCATCGATGTCTCGGCCTTACTGAAGGTTATGATCTTCAATAACCTCGCCGGATAACCAGGACTCCCCCCAGAGTGGCTCTGCTTCTAACTTTAATGAGGTCCATTTTTTCAGCACGATAACTGATCTATTGTTCTTGCCACCTCACTGCTTTCCGCTCGGGACCTGAACCGGGGTTAGGTCAGCCGGACATGTAGCCCTGCGACGGAGCCTGATGACCGGACCCACGTGCTGGCATGAGCCGATGCACTTATACAATTCTCTGCATGCATTTAAATGCCGGACCCCGATAAGTCGCAAACTTGATTTTTTTTTTGTTTGTTTTTTGCATTGTCCTATCGACTTCGGGATAGTGTAAAATTTGTAACTGGAATATTAAGAATGGCCGAGAATTTGCTGGAATACTCATCACAGAACTCCCACTCTTATTAATAGGAATGGGGCTGATGGATATGTTTAGAGAGCTGTCACTCTAGTCCTTACCTCCCACTCCATGCTATTAACGCTAAGAAACTCCTACATTTCCTCAGAGGCGAGATCCCAGACAGACCGCTACACTTAAGTACTATTTTGCGGAATATAATTAACGTGATGTTTGAAACGATACTAAATTGGCTGTTACTTATCACTCCTGTCATTTTCCTGGCTGGTAAGTTTTATGTGTTTTTTATTCTCCTGAAATCTTGCCTTTTGCCACTGACTGAAAATATGTCTTTCGCCGGCTGTAAGATTTAAGGTTCTGTTGCTTTAAAGAAGTTTTTACGTGTATTTTCAATTTTATTAAACTGTTAGTCAAGTTTCAAACAAATAATTAAAAAGAATTTCAGTGACTTAGGGCTACATTTTATACACACGAGATTTCTTAACTGGTGTGATAATACATAGTGTGCATATTTTCAGGGAGGTATATTTACAACGTTCCTACCACTGAGCTAAGGTCAGCGGCGTTTGAATGACTGCCATTGTGTCCCCTGCAGAGGCGTAGTTCAATCCGACTATCGGATATCCTTAACTAGGGCTGGAAAAATACTCTTCATTTTTAATAAAAACGATGGCAAACTTCCACACATTGAAATGTGATGACGTGTGCAGGTTGAAACTCTTTAAAATAAACAAGAGTCTTTTAAGAACAAGAACATAAGAAAATTACAAACGAGAGGGGGGCATTCGGCCCATCAAGCTCGTTTGGGGAGAACTTGACTAATAGTTCAGAGTTATTAAAATCTTATCTAGTTCTGATTTAAAGGAACCCAGGGTTTTAGCTTGCGCTACACTAGCAGGAATATTATTCCACTCTAACTACACGCTGTATAAAGAAGTGTTTTCTCAAATTTATTTTAAAATGTTCTCCCGCTAATTTCCACTTATGGCCATGAGTTCTAGTATTTAAAGTAACATTGAAATAGTTATTTGGCTGAACAGCATCCAGACCTGTTAGAATCTTATATACAGTCAGGTCCATAAATATTGGGACATCGACACAATGCTAACATTTTTGGCTCTATACACCACCACAATGG
>JAODKE010000050.1:16523237-16542069 GCA_026779605.1 Mormyrus hasselquistii
CTTTATGTCGGGGGGCTCAACACAGCAGTATATTGAGGATAGCGATGGGGGGAGGGGGGTGATTTATGTGACATTACTTCAAGCTAAAAGACAAATATAAATTTTATAGGACATTTATTTAAATAGTGACAGTGGTAGGTGGTACTGTTACCTCACACTTCCAGGGCTGCGGGTCTGAATCACACTTCTGTTTTGTGCGGGTGGCCTTTGAGCGTTTGCCCTCTTTGCCAATCCTGCATTCCTCCCGCAGTCCAGGGGCATATGAGCACGTCGATTGGCACCTCTCGAAGTGACCATTTCGCGTATGTTTGCCTGTCACTGTGTGTGATGGTGTGGCCTCCCATGTGTAGGTTGTAGGCCTCTACAGATTGTTATTCAAGTCTTGATGTAGCTGCATCGCAGACGCTGTTTGCTTTAGTTTAGTTCAGCGATGATGTCATTTCTTCTGGATATGGTGGCCAGGTCCATTGACACATGGTGACATTGATGAGTCGTTTTCCCCACACAGTGGCTGCTGACAGCTGCTCTCTAGAGCTGCGTCCCTCACGCGCAGTGGTGAGGTTCGGGGAGCCCATCACCGTCAGCTGCGTGGCCTCACGGCCCGTCCGTGTTCTGGGCTGGGAGGCGGCTGTCGGTGCAACCCACACGCAGCGTGATCTGACCGTCCAGTGGGGAGTGGACAGTCTGACTGACTGGATTGAAGAGCCCATATGCTATGGAGTGTTCTTCACTGCACCCAGACAGTGCGAAGAGAAGCTCCACCTTATCCTCTACAGTAAGTAAAGCTGACCTGATGCGCTTCACCTAATGATAATTCTCAGAGTATCCTGACTGTTGCTTATTTGGAATTATTTGAGATTACAGCAAAACAATTATGGCCGACAGATGAACACTTATTCCCAGTATTAAATCTTCCAGATGAGTATATTGAACCTTTCCTCTGCAGAGACCCCAGACAGCGTCTCCATCAGTTCACTGAACCAGAGTGGTCCGATGCTGGAGGGGAGACAATACGAACTGCAGTGTGAAGTCCAGAACATCGCCCCAGTTCAGTACCTCAATCTTAGGTGGTACAGAGGGCAGATTGAAGTTTATAACCACACCTTCTCTGAGCTCACACCTGCATCACCGGTCCAAGTGTCCTCCACCCTCCTGATCACCCCCAGCAGAGCTGATGATGGAGCACAATACAGGTGTATGGCAGAGCTGGACCTGGGACCAGAAGGACCACAACCTCCCTTGAATATGACATCACAGCCCCTCAGTGTTACTGTGCACTGTGAGTTGTTTGGTTCTCTATGTACAGTTTCAGCATCACGCTCAGGCTTAAACACTGTCCAGCTGTATCACGTTTAATGAGCAGCCACTAATAGCTTGTGATGAGGAAACCAGACCATAACATTATGATTTTTTGGAGCTATGCTTCTGTTGTAGTAGATCGGTGCTGATGCTGTGGGACATGTATGTAAGTGTCTGTATGGCTTTCATGCACATGCATGATATACCATCAGTTTTAAGTATAATGTCTCAAGTATTGTCCTATCGGGAGATCCAGGAGAAAAAGTTTTTTGAATATTTGAATATGTTTTCATACTGATTAAAGTTTTGATTTCTCTACAGAGGACAAAAATGAATTGTTGAATCTCAGGAGGCTACATAAGATACGTAGTAAAAGCTAAACATCTCGGTGGCCTGATTTTAGTGTCAGATAACTAAACATTCTTCTTTCCAGATGCCCCTTCATTCTCCGGGCCAAGTGTAGAGGCACTGGAAGTGAAGCAGGGTGAGGAGGTGAGATTAAACTGTACAGCTGAGGGAAACCCACCTCCCGTCTACTCATGGAGCACCCCCCGCCCCCAGGAAAAGCTCACAGACGAGCCAGTGCTCACCTCCACCACCCCGCCACCCGGGACCTACACCTGCACAGCCTCCAATAAGCTGGGAGAGAAAAGCAAGCAGTTCACCATCAAGCTTAAGCCATAGGTGAGGCACAGCTGCCATCTACTGGTGACGATTCGTTCTGCAGTTGGCAGCCATGACTGAGTTCAGCTCACCTCTTATTCTGCAAGAGTTACATTTCAGCTTGTCAGGGCAAGAATATATGACGTTTGGGGCAAAGGGACAGTAGGAACCTAAGTAGCTGATCAGGGGGAGTATATATCGCTGCAGCGGGAAGCCAAGTGGGAGGGACAATGTTGAGTAGAAGGGGTTCTTAACGAGGATATCAGAAAGTAAGTTATAAACCCCTCCTACACTGCTCCTCCTACTCGACATTCCGCCACAAGCTGCAGCGATATGCCCCTCGATCAGGGAATGTTGGAAGCCAACTGTCACCAACCTCATTTCAAATACACCCACAGCTATTCGCCCTGACACCCATACACATTCCATCCTTCTTAACTTCTTCCTCTGTATTTCAGGTTGAACTACTCAAATTTGCATCAGATGAACCTCACAGAGAAACCTTGGCACGCCAGTCTGTGAAATGCATGGCATTTGCCTCCTTCCGTTAAGTATCTGGTGTGATACAGGAATCAATAGTCTAGTGTTAGTTTTATATTTTTAACATAACAAATACTGTTGTGTAAACAGTTGTAATTAGCTCTACAAATGGAAATGTAGTTGTACGTTATCTAATTTTAACTAAACAATCTATAGTACATATTATATGCACAAATACCTATATGAATAAAGTTTGTACTTTTCCTCCATTTTGTGGAAACCAAATGCATTTCTCTTTCCGGATCGTTACAGTCATTAAAAGAATGGTCTTTGAACATGTCTTGTGGCCCGACTTGCATTTATTACAATAACATTGCGTGAAATGCCGATGTACCTCAACATCCAACACAAACTACCTTCGGATTGCACTTGATACATGACACATATTTAAAAACTACACGTAAGTTTAGCAACCCAGATTTCAGCAGCATCCTGCAATGCAACATCCAGCGGCAGCTACGCGAGATCTTGATCGTGACGATGACGTGAAGGACTGGAGTTTTCCAGAAAGTGGGATCCCTCAGTAGCTCCGCTGGGCGAACTGGGGTGATCAGTGTAGTAACTAACCATCAAGCAGACATATACACATGCCCGGTTCCTTAACTAATTAAAGGTTAGAATCATATGTACAGTTATATTGGTTTCTGTCGCCCTTGTTTTGGCTAACGGTAGACAAATGCGCCCTTGCCAGGCGCGCGCGTCACGTGACCGCCGTCAGCCCTGTGATTTCGCGAGAAGTGTTCTCGAGGCTTCTGTTCTATTGTGAACGCGCTGCGGCTGTCTGCGCGCGAGCGGACGGGCGGAATATATCAGTGGTCACGTTGGCTTTTAGCCGTTTCGGGTGTGCATCTAGCCATCTCTTGCTAGTAGTACAAGGAAGGGGGATTTCAAGAGAGGAAATTCACAAAAATGACTACCATCGACTACAGCGTGTGGGATAAAATTGAAGTTTCGGACGACGAAGATGATACGCATCCGAACATCGATACTCCCAGTCTTTTCCGATGGCGACATCAGGTACCTGGGAACGAAGTGAAATCCGGGCTTAGCGGTTACTCGGATCAGGTTGGGGTACTGATCAAGGCATTTAGCTGTCCGGCTACTTAGCCACATAGCCTATGGGCTGTCGGCCTCGAGTACTTGTTGTGAAAGGGCTTTGTGGTGGGCAGTACGTATTTGTACAGTAAAACTGCTTTTGTGCCATCTTAAAACACAGGCACGATTTAAGCTCCCTAAACTTGTTTTGGGCATCATAGTATTGCAAAATTAACATTTGGGACGTTTATGGGGCGTCTGAAGTGACGTGTTAAGTGGCTAACTAAGGAAGTGCCCAATAGGATATACAGGTTTATTCATATGAAGAGGTTGTGTCGTGACAGTTGTTTGAATTGTCGTAAATAATCCAAGTACAAATAACGGCAGTGTGTTAATTCCGGTCGTGAGAAGTTGTAACATGTTAACATTGTAACATCACGCCAGTGAGCTCGCGATTACGGCAAGCTAAACCTTTCGACTTGTCCCGTCGAGGCCTTAAATGTTTGACCAAAACCCAATGTAATTAAAAGATGATCGGTCACATTTGATTTTTTGTCTTGGTCGTCTGGGCCTAGGAGTGTAAATGCATTGTGTTTTTAAAGGTTTTTTTCGGTATCAATCAGATCCACTGTTTGCGGCCCTAGACTAGTAGTGATGATGTCCGGCTACATATTTTAACTACCTAATAAATAAAGAAAAATGGTTTTGAAAATACGCGTGGCCTCTATTCTAGGGAGGACGGAGAAATGGATGCATAAGCATTGACGAATATGGAGTGATGGAGCTCGGGCTAATTTGCAAGGATTGATGGGTCACTAAGTCACGTGTGCATTGACCCATCGCGATTGGGTCAGTAAATGTGCTAAAAATCAAGTTAATATGGTCTTTCGGCCCACTCAGGCTCGCGTGGAGCGTATGGAGCAGTTCCAGAAGAAGGGGGACGAGCTGGAGAAATCGCAGTTGGAGTGCAAGCGGAAACTGGCAGAGGTGCAGAAGAAAGTCCGGGAAATGGAGCGCTCGGCCACAGAGGAGACCAAGGCGGAGCTGAGCCAGGTGCGGGAGGAGGAGAAACAGCTGAAGAAGGAAGAGAAGGAGTGGGATAAGAAGATGGAGGAGTACCGGCGTGAAGAGAAGAAGATGCCCTGGAACGTAGATACGCTGAGCAAGGAAGGATTCAGCAAGGTTGTACTTCCTGTTGCTTATTCGGTGTGGGGGGGGTGGTCTTCTGTATGCGTTTATGATGGCACCATGTGAGGGATGTCAGTTCTTAATATTTCCCGTTCCTCCCTCAACAGACCATCATGAATGTTAAACCTGAGGTAAAGGAAGAGACTGAGGAGGAGAAAGAGCAGAAGCACAAGACCTTTGTGGAGAAATATGAGAAACAGATCAAGCACTTTGGTAAGGGTTTGTTCTGCAAGTCCTAGTTGGAAAATACTTGCTGCGGTGGCAGATGCTAACGGGTGTTTGTTTCAGGGATGTTGCGGCGCTGGGATGACAGTCAGAAGTACCTGTCTGATAACCCCCACTTGGTGTGTGAGGAGACGGCCAACTACTTGGTCATCATGTGCATTGATCTGGAGGTGGAGGAGGTGAGATCTGACCTCCGGGCCGGTCCCTTTGCTGACCTTGGGACTGTCACCTGATCCCGCGCTCCCCACCATGTCCCCACAGAAACATGCCCTGATGGAGCAAGTGGCCCACCAGACAATCGTCATGCAGTTCATCCTAGAGCTGGCCAAGAGCCTGAAGGTTGACCCACGGGGCTGCTTCCGCCAGTTTTTCGCTAAGATCAAGGTTGGTATGAGGAACTGGATGTGTGGTTATCGCGTGAATTTCTTTCTGTGATGTGTCAAGTTATAGCCCTTTCGCTGATTTTTTTTATTTTTTTAAATTAAAAATTAGTGGCTACATTTACATTTATTTAGCAGTTGTTTTTACCTAAAGCCTCAAAATTTGAGAGAGCAGGGTGAGCCAGTCCCTGTGGCAGTTGAGGTGAAGGGCTTTGCTCAGTGGTCCAGGGGTGAAATCACTCTTCAGATTACGGGATCTGAACCGGTGACCTTCCGATCATGTGGTGACGGTCCTAACCCACTGAGCCACACACTGCTCCATGAAGAGGGTCCCAGTTGTTGCAGTTGGTTAGATTGCCTACATTAATTCAGCTGGCTTCCAAAAATAAGTTAGCTTTTTACTTTTTGGGAATGTGGAAATGTGTTTTTAAACTTTCATGTCCGCTTATTGGAATAAATATAATCTGTCAGACAGCGGACCAGCAGTACCAAGATGCCTTCAATGACGAGCTAGAGTCATTCAAGGAGCGTGTGCGAGGACGGGCTAAGATCCGCATCGAGAAGGCGATGAAGGAGTATGAGGAGGAGGAGCGGCAGAAGCGCCTGGGACCGGGGGGGCTGGACCCAGTGGAGGTGTACGAGTCCCTGCCTGAGGTAACTGGGCTCTCTGTCTTCTTAGGTGTAAATAAGCATCCACACCGCGGCGGTATAGTCCTGTACGAGATGTCGCATGAGGAATACCAGGTTGGCTCCATGCCATTACTTACCGATAAAGTTCTACCTGTGTGTCTTACAAGTAACACTCCTTTAACTGTTAAACGCATTTTATTGTATTCTTTTATCTCCCTCGGGCAGAGCTGTCATTTTACTGACTCCCTTAAAGAGGTATACAGCAGTCAAGCCAGGAACTTTTTTTACATTTTATTTTTCTTAATGGAAAGCTAAGTATTGAGAATCTTACTGAGATTTATTTGAAGTGTGACATGCAGTAGTTAAGAGGTTTTGACCTTTTTGGTTTTTCTTAATACGCATATCATTTTGCTATGAATATAGCCAAAGTTGTTGCCATGGCATTAAGAGGCAACATAACTAACTCACGGTACTTGTCAATCTTTTCAGAGTGGTATTGACTACTTTGGTTTCTGGTTTGACTTGTTATAAATCATTCTATCCATTCCTGTATTAGAGAGACGGAAACAGGAAAAAAAGCCTTTGCTGACCCCACAGGGATATTACTTCTGCTGCAGTTGCACAGGCAGACAGATACACCATTGGGTGTGATGGATAATGATTAAAAAAGTAATATATCACCAACAAAAATTAAAGATGGAATATCAAACTTAAAATGTCAAACTATGATGAAAACTCTTTAAGAGAATTGTTGTTAAAGTGCATTTTGCATTCACAGTAGTCAGTCGTCATAGTCGGTGTTTTACATAATATTAACATTGCACATAGTATCAAGTAGAGGTCGACCCATATGGGTTTTTCTATAGCCGATATTTAAGAGTCGGGGTCAGCCGATGGCCAATATATGCTGCCGATATTTTTTGCCCAAAAATTGGACTTTTTCCCTCTAATTGCATGATAAAATATCACACTAATAACAAACGATACACAAAATTTCTCAGCTTAGCATTTATTGAATACTGACCTGTGTAAATTTAAATATAAACTTGAATAACGCAATACAACTTGGAAACAATAACTTAAACTTATAAACGGTAAAAACAGCAGCATCAGAATCTCTTTAGCAGCAAACTCCTCCTTCAGTTCACCAGCCTGCTGCAGATGTTGCACCTGGTGTTTACTGGTGTTGGTTTGGTGAAATGCTGCATTTCAGGATTAGATTTTTGTTCAGCCATCAGACAGTAATTACTGAAACAGAAGAAAAAAATGGTTAGTATTTTTATTATAGTGCCTTAATCTTCAGTTCATTCTACAATTCCAGCATTCTATGCACATTAAAACAATGACACTAATATATTTTGGGGAAAAAACACTATTAACTAAGTGCATCATGGTATGATGAGTAATGTACAAGGCCCAAAACCTTTCACTAACATGTTGTTTATGTTGTTAACAGAATAATAATAATAATGGAACTTTATTGATCCCCGTGGGGAAATTATTTTTACGCCTCCCTCAACTTGCTCTTTTTGTAGCGCAAGTTGTCCGCGAAGGGCAGCCACCTGTAGAGGCGCCCAGGGAGCTGGGGGTTAAGGGCCTTTGCTCAAGGACCCACAGACCGCATGCTGCCCCCAATAAAAGTTAAATAAAATAACTTTGTCGTATTACACAGCCTTGTATGCAAGGACAACATAAGTCCCTAGTGATTGTGACGTTGTCGACAGGTAAGCCCATATAAAGGATAGACATGTTTAATGAAGAAACTGCGCAAAGTCATGCACTTTTTATCTAGACGTCTGACAAATTGTTTGAATCTCCACTCTGAAATGCAAAAAAGTTGCAGAGAAGGACCATCGTCAGCTTCAGCTCAGGTGGATGGTGACCACGCTTTCCAACAAGCAGTCTTCTCCGCCATGCATTATTCTTAGCAGCTCTGTGTCTCCTGAGGACGGCGCTGTCTGTGATCCGGGGAGAGTAACACAACTCTCACACACTGGTGTTTGGGAGAGCTGCCTGCTCCACCACACAGACAGACAGAGACACAGACAGACAGAGACACAGACAGACAGAGACACAGACAGACAGAGACACAGACAGACAGAGACACAGACAGACAGAGACACAGACAGACAGAGACACAGACAGACAGAGACACAGACAGACAGAGGAAGAAAAAAGAACAGAGCTGATAACATTGGGCTGATATGGTAATAATTGAAAATGTTAATTGAAATGATTTTTAACAATTAAAAAAAAAAACCCCTCTGTGAGCCCACCAACAAGTGTACAAAACTTACTGTCAATCAATTATCAATATGTCAGTGTGAGCTACAGTTGGTTGAAAGCTCATTATCATCACCACAGTTCCCGACAGTGTAATTTGCATTCTCCTTTAAAGCAACATTTTCATAGCAAACCAGTTAAATAAATTCTGATCTTTCAATGATCAGTTTAAGCCTAACCATTTTCTCACCGGACTCTACCAAAACTTCTGCCTGGGGTCCTGCACAACGCAGCATGGGTCACGTGTTCCACAGCAACAATAACACTGGGCTGCCCGCAGACGTGCCTGTCTGTAAATCGGCGTAGTGCACTCGGATATCGGCTGATGCGATACATTAAAAATGCTAAATATCGGCCCGATATATCGGTCGACCTGTACTGTCAAGGTATATCGCATTCAGAGAAGCTGAAAAGGTTATTGCATATGTTATGGGTAAATGGCAGCATTTTGCATTCTGAAAATGCTCTCAATTCATGTTAAAAGGCACATTCATGTTAAAAGGCACTGGACATGGCTATCTGCAACTCCGCAAGCTCACCGAGCCGAACTGCCAGGACAACGCAGACTGGCATCCATACCCCGGGCGGCCTGTGCTCTCTACTTTTAGGAGGGCTAAATAGGGAGAAACAGGATCTCAAATGCTTCATAAATATGTGTACAATGCTTAGTTATTACTAATGACTACTAATATGGCTACGTTCATTTGGTAGGAGATGCAGAAGTGCTTTGACGAGAAGAACATTCAGATGCTGCAGGATGCCATCAGCAAAATGGACCCAATGGTGAGTCACTGGGTACTTGTGCTTTGCTCTGTTCTGTCGTCATGGGGAGTGACCGGAAAGTTCTGGAAAGTGAAAGATCCACGGCTGTTTGTCTTTGACAGGAGGCTAAACGGCACATGAAGAGGTGCATTGACTCCGGGCTTTGGGTCCCCAATTCAAGGACAGAGGAAGGCGAGGACAAGGGGGATGAGGCGGAGTATGAGGAGCTGAAGAAGGAGCCCGGGAAGGACGACTGAGCCGCTCTGCTCCTGTTCCACGCCGCTCTTTCACTCATGTCGCTCTTTTGTATTTTACCAGTGCAGCACTATTACTCTGCGCTGTGCAGTGCACGGGTCTTGCCGTTTCATGTCTGGAATAAACACTCAAACTGCAGTGCTTATGCCACACTCTTTGAAACCATTATTTTAGACTTTAGAATAAAATTATCATTTGTTCTAATTAGTCTTTTGTGCACGATTTTGTTACTAGGAACAATTGTGGCCATCTTCAAAGGGTTCTGGTGGTCTGGTTCCAGGTTTTTTGTTTTTTTTTTTTAACCAGAAAACGTGCGTGTATGCTCCCTACAGTCCTGTCATTGTACCCTTTGGTAAAATTGTAATGTTCTAAGCAGTGTTTCCCCTGATTGTGCATTCTTGTGTGACACCCCTCCTCTTCCCCTCACCGGCCCCATTGTCATCAGCAGACGTCATACAGTGCTGTTAGTTTGCCTTATTTCCGTTCATAGCTAGACATGACCTTTTGATTGGTCGGGGGGGTGGGGTGGATTTGGGTAAAAGATCAACATTGAGAATTAAACTTAAAATATCAACATAAGTTGAGGTCAGCTTGAAAATGTACTGTTTAATGTGCAATAAATGTAATAGAAATCTCATTATGTTAATGGAAACATTAATCTTGTTGGATTATTTGACTGGAGAATATTCCAGTCCTTAATGCTTGTACACTTCCATTGGTCATTGCTCACAGGACAAAATGGAGGCGGGATATTTGGATAAAGTGGAAGCTGCATGGTGTTTATGGGGAGTCACAGGTTAGGAGGAGGAGGAGGAGCCAGTGGGGGCCACAGAAGAACCATCCAGGGCATAAGGATGATTTATCAATACAGATCAGGAGATGCTGCTCTCTGCTGAGAACGTGTGCATTTTACCATGGGCACACAGGAGAAGAGAAGGTACCCGGGCTGTAAATGTGTTTGTAGGAGGGACGGGGGAATAAAGAACCAATTTTGAAATGCTTTTGTCTTTTGTTTGCTTCCTACTGATAATGTGTGGTTTCGGGGACTGGGTCTGGTCAGAAAGCTCAGAAGCCTAGGAAGTTAAAGGCTGGGATTTTTTTTTAATGGACATTTGGAAGCTGGACTGCTTCATCACGGAAAGCCTGCCCTTCACTGACGACGGCTGCCAGTGCCAAGGGCTGTGTGCCTGGTCTCCTTCGCACCTTGTTAGAATCTGATCTAAGGTGCTGTTACGACAGAAGTGTTACTTGATCATTTCACTGTTCCCACGAGAAAAAAAATCACTAGGCCAAATTAAAAATTAAATAAAGATGCCACTTACAAGAACACCGTGTCCTCGTTTCTCAGAAATACTGTCAGACCTTCGAAAAGTTAACGTGTGAAGGATGGGGGGTGGGTGTTATATAATTACTGGCTCGCGACGGCGAAAGATCGGCGGACGCGAGCGTAGCCCTTCTGCGGGGCTGGCTGTGCGTCGCGGCCCGCACTAGGGGGAGTGGCTCCTGCCTCTCCGGCCACGCAGCTTCCCTCCCTCCGTCATACTCCGACACCCGCAGGACGTGCTAGCGTCTGGGCCATGAAACGGCAGCGTGAGGGTCTGTAGCCGTAAAACTACACCGAAAGATCGCTTGGGATCTCCTTCGCCTGTTACAATTAGCCTGCTTAAAGTTACCCAGCACAGCGCTAACTAGAGCTGGCATCGCGGAACGGAGCTGTCAGATCGCAGCCAGCCGCGACAGCGCAAGGCTGACGCCCGGGATCGGTAAGCATTCATAATTATAATTAATGTTACAATTATAGGATGTCAACAACAACAATAATAACGACCTAATACGTACTAGGGCGAAACGATTCAAAGTTAAAGCGTCCCCCTAAACATTTTCCAGTCTGCGGCCAAGCTGAAGCGGCTGTAGCTTCTCCCGGAAGGCCTGATATCCAGATATTTTTTAATGTCTTTTTTATTTATCTCAGTGTCGCTTCATTCGGCGCCGACGTCCTGGCGACATTAAGCGCAAACGGTCCCGGTGTCTGTGCGCTGCGTTGCGGGCTGTTTAATATCTCCGTCTAATGTTATATTTTTGAGGTTAAAAAAAAATGGGGGGGGGTCCTAATAGTATGTATTTCTGTGGGTCAAGAGTAACACATCCTGTTATAGTTTCGCTGCGACGTTTTCTCTCCGCATTCGATCCAGCACTATTACACTGTAATAGTAATAAAAAATAATAAATGTCGGCGATCGATCTTGCGAAGAATATCAGAATGAAGCGATGTTTACAAATTAATAATCGGTCATGTGACCCGCACGGATGCGCTTTTTTCTGCCAGTTCCTAATGCCGACTTTAACTTGGATTAAAGAAAAAATATATAAATTAAGGCAGTCTTGTGCCAGTGGCCAGTTTGACAGCGCTTCGATAATGTCTTGTTTTATTTGCGCTGCTGGCTTGCGTTCACAGAATCGGATTCATGAAGAGTGTTTCCTCATTTTCTCGCATGCACCCCCGTCATTACTTCGGAATAATTCTTATCAGATTGCTTAAGTGCACGATATCTTGCATGAATAGTAGTACATACCAAAGTGTTTTTTGAACGTATATTGAGTGCTTGTATATAATTAAATGTATGATCGGTGTAAAACAAATCTGTAAATTCTAAACACAGAACTTCTATATCAACGTGTCCAATTACAATTCTCACCGTTTCACTGTTCCTCACTCTGTAGTTCCTCTTTAGAAGCCGTACCTTGATTGTTTTTTTTTTTTTGTGCCACACATCTTGTATGCCTGTTGTTTGTCTTTTATTTGTAGATGCTTATAATCTTTAGTAAAAATACTAACAATTAAATTATTTCTCATGTAGATGAGCAAATGAATATAATGCATAGCTGTTAAGAACATTAGATACATGTGTGCCTCTAGCCTTCAATCCCAACAGCTCCAGCAGGGAGTTGGGCGCTGCCTGGCCCCAACTGCAACAACAACAGGGAAAAAATACATAGTCATAGCTTGCATAAAAATTACAGAAGTAGTACAAATGGAAAGTTTTAATCTGTATAACTTATGTGACATATAGAAGGAAGGAAAAAATAGTGGTGAAATTTTGGAAACCGGAGATGAAATGTATACAGCATATGCGGTGTTTAAATAATGAATGACACGGATAAAAAAGGAATCGTCCTGGTTGGGGAAGGCAGCATATCTGCAGCTCATTGGTGTCACTCGGTCGCAGGGACGATGAGCATCAGGAGGACCCGCAAGGGCTCAGGCCAGGGGGTGCAATGCGAGCTGCCCCAGGGCCTGGGGGTGCACGTCCTCCTGCTGTGGAGCAAGGAGGGGGAGCGCTACCTTTCTCACAAGGATGGGGAGGTGACAGCGGAGGAGCTGTCCATCTGGGCCGCACAGAGTGTTGGTGAGTCTCTCTTTGCATGCAGCATTTTGTTTCATTTTTGCAGGTTTTTTCTTTTTTTTTTTTTGGAATAAGGTGTCAGAATCTGTGGTGGATTAATGAGGGCCCTTAGGCTACGCTTTCCATAGGCCCCTCTTCTGCCCCCAGTACCAAAAAAGATACAATTAACTATAAATCTATTATATATTATTAACGATAAAATTATTTCCACATAGTCCAAGAGCGTGTGAGTCTGTATCGAACAAGATCAACAATCCAGCAAGCTTACACTTTCACGATCATACGCAGCAACCTGAAAGAGCTCGACAGGGACCTCGCTGAACAAATGCGTCTCAACTGCGGTGAACTTTAAACATTACAGTGTGTGTCAAATGCATCCACAATCTACACTCGATGCATTTACTATAGATAGCATTGACCATAGATCAGGGACATTTCTAGCTATTGAACAAGGTCAGGGGCTAAGACAAATTTGCCAAATTTGGCTTGAAGAAAGGAAGATGGTAAAAGCAGTAAAATACTTGGCACTATTGTCCCTTGTAATTGAAGCTATTGATGGCCAAGACCCATAGATAACTGTACAGAGAGGAGCAAATTCCGAAAGAATATAGATCACCAAAAGAGACATTTAGAATTTGTCTCCCCATTCAGTTTAAACAAAGTCACCAACTTGCAAGCAAAGGACCAATAAAGGATCACGCCTGTTCATTATTCTGCCCCTGATCATTGGACATCTGCCACCAAATCAGAAACATAAACACTGGCTTGTGTCTGTCTGTAACCTGCATTTCTCTTCCTCTTCCCCCCCCTCCCCCCCCACCCAGGTATTACACCCTTGTGCTACAGTTTGTTTGCCCTGTACGACCCTGCTTCCTGCTGTTGGTACAGCCCAAACCACTCCTTCACCACAGATCAGCAACCTGGTCTTGTTCTTCATTTTCGCATGAGGTACGTACGTGTGTGTGTGTGTGTGTGAGAGAGAGACAGTGAGAGAGAGAGAGGTTGCATATATATGTGCGAATGGTGAAGTCTGAAGAAGAGCAGGTGCCTGTGTAGGTGCAAAAAGTGGGAGTATGGTGCGAGGGGGGGCACGGGGGAAGGGGGGCACATGGGGTTAATCCAGCATCTCTGCAGGTTCTACTTCCGCAACTGGCACGGCATGAGTGAAAAGGATGAGCCAGTGTTCCGGTACTCTCCACGCGCCACCGAGGGCCGTTCAGTGCACCGCGGGCCCGACATCCCGGGCACTCCGCTTCTGGAGCAGCCCTCGCTCGAGTACCTGTTCGCTCAGGTGCGTAACTGTCTGTGAAGGATTTCAGTCGCTCGTGTGCCGAGTGGCAATAAGCTAAAGGAAGAAAAAAAGAAAAGTCTTAAGTACATGTTGAGTTCCGTATGTGAGTCTGTGGTTTGGCCTTGAGGGTACAAACACGCTGTTATGTAACCATGTGAGTCTCTCGTGTGTGTGTGTGGAATATCTCAGTCTGTCTGCTTGCCTGTCTTTGATGCTGTGAAATCGATATCCTTCAGAAGTTCACTTCTGCATTTGTATTATGTAGCCCAGTGTCCGGCATGTCAGGACCGCACGCCCCCCGCCTAATGTGCGTGTGCGCGTGCGTGTGCCCTCCCCAGGCCAAGTTCGACTTTATCAACGACGTGGCACCTCTGCATGACACCTGCGGGGAGATGGAGCTCAGCCGCTTCAAGAACGAGAGCCTGGGAATGGCTGTGCTGCACCTGTCTCATCAGGCCCTGTACCAGAACTGCACGCTGCAGGAGGCTGCCAAGAAGACCAGGTACCGGTCCCCTGCTGCTTGGCAGGCCTCCCACAGATCGCCCCCTACAGCCCGCATTCATTCATACCCGCAGAATGGACGGTCAGGCCTCTACCGCTTGGCAGGCCTCCCACAGATCGCCCCCTACAGCCCGCATTCATTCATACCCGCAGAATGGACGGTCAGGCCTCTGCCGCTTGGCAGGCCTCCCACAGATCGCCCCCTACAGCCCGCATTCATTCATACCCGCTGAATGGACGGTCAACCAACTGTTTCAATGGTGCTGCAGCTTTCCTGAATCTATCTCATTTCAAACTGGAAATGTCTGTGGCCATCTAGAGAACTGTAAAGATGTTTAGCGACACCAATCCTTGGGGACCCCCAGGCAGTCCACGTTTTAGCTTCTTCCCGGCATGCCTTAAGCAAACAATCAACCAATTAGGGACACTGTATACCTGGCGCAGGTGTGCTGGGAGTTGGGAAGGAGCAAAAATGTGCACTGTCTGGGGGTAAGAAACACTGATTTAGCAGCATAGTTTTTTTTTTTTCTTTTCTTGTTTCGCCGATGCTCCAGTGACAAACATGTAATTTGCTGCCCGTGTTGTCACGGAAACGAAACCAAAAAAATCAGCCCAGTCATTTTATTTCTTGATCGTTATTTGATTTTTTTCTCTCGTGTGTCACACTTGAGGGCTTCATGTTATCTCATTATTATTTGTAACCCCACTCCCCCTTAGCTACCTGCACTGCATTCCACGGTCCTTCGCCCGGCACATCAAGTGCGATAACATCCTGACCAAGGTGCGCATCCGCCGCGTCTTCGGCCAGTTCGTGCAGAGTTTCCAGCTGCAGACGGTGGGCGCCGGCCGCCTCGGCCTGCAGGACGTCATGTACAAGTATGTGGCGACGCTGGAGAACCTGGCGCCGCGCTTTGGCGTCGAGACGTTCTTCGCCACGCGCCTCCTCGTGCAGTCTGAATGCAGCAGTGGCAGCTCTGTCAGCACCGCCTCCGGATCGGCTGACGGCAAGAACAGCCCCATCACCCACGAGGTCATGGTGTCTGGCATGGGGGGCATCCAGTGGAGAACCGTCCAGGGAAACCAGGTAGCTGTTAAGACGTATGTGGGGGGTGGAAGGTTTTGTTTTTGGGGCCCCACTCATAAAGTTACTTCAGGGGCCCCTGCTCACTAAAGTGTAATAATTGTATGTGGCCAATAAGGGGCCCCACACCTCAGGAGCCTCATTCAAATACATGCTGGCAAATACTGCTGCAGTGAGGACTGATTTAAAACTGTGTGTGTGTGTGTGTGTGTTTGTTTTAGACCCCGGAGACTAGCTACCATGGCAATGATTACTGTGGTCGAAAAAAGAAGGGGAAACCCTACCCCCCTGCCCCCCCCAAGACTTGGACCGTCTTCTGCGACTTCCCTGAAATCTCCCACATTGTCATCACCAGCAACTGCGTCTGCATCAGCCGCCAGGACAATTTTGCCATGGTGACGATCAGCTTCTGATTGCCTGTCCTGCTTCCTGCTGTGATGCTGTAGCTCCGTGTGAAGGGCGCCCTGTCTGTCTGTCTGTCTCTCTCCAGGAGGTGTGCCTCAGGTCCAGCCTGGAGGCCCTGTCCTTTGTCTCCCTGCTGGATGGATACTTCCGCCTCACAGCTGATGCCCATCATTATCTGTGCCACGAGGTGGCTCCACCGCGCCTGGTCATGAGCACAGTCAACGGGTTGCACGGACCCATGCAGTACGTACACCATTCCCAGCCTTCTGAAGGAGACCAACCATCTGACCTGTCTCTCACTAACTCAGTGCAGTGTTTGCCTCACGTACCATAAACGCAACATAGCTTCCATTTTTATTCCAGCTTTAACTAGTCTTGGCTTTTTAAGGAAGATGAGCCTAGTTGGCGGGATGCTGTGTGATTCTGTGCCTTTGGCATCAGCCTGTATCCAGAAGGTTGCCACTTCAAATCCCTTAGCTGGCAGAGTAATTAATATTTTTAAGCCCTTGAAAATGGCCCTTTACCCAACAAATTCTTTCAAGAATAGAGGGAAAATGCATCAAACTGTACTGTGGCATTAGTCAAATTATTGTTATAATAAGTGCAATTAGTTGTGATTGTCGAGGTGTGGTTTCTCTCTCTCATACATACACACACACACACACACGCATAGCAACTCTGGTCAAACCTGCCCGTGTTTCCTGCAGGGAGGAATTTGCACTGCAGAAGCTGCGAAAGGAAGGCCTGGAGGAGGGCATGTTCCTGGTGCGCTGGAGCATTCTGGACTATCACCGCATTATCCTGACTGTGCTCACCAAGCTCCAGGTGGGGAGGGGGGATGGCAGAGAGACATGCTTTAGGATTTGTTGTGTTCCAAGTTCTTGTAGACTGGCGTGGCTTTGTGTGTGTGTGTGTGTGTGTGTGTGTGTGTGTGTGTGTGTGGACATTCACGATGCCCTCTGTCCCCAGCAGAACGGGGTGAGTCCCACCCACAGGCAGTTTCGGATCCACCAGAAGGGGGCAGTCTTCATGCTGGAGGGCTGGGATCGGGAGTTCGCTTCCGTCCGGGATCTGACAGACAGTCTGAAGTGCTGCACACTCCGGTCTGGCAGCCACAACTTCACCATCAAGCGGTGCTGCCTGCCTCGGCCGGGAGGTGAGCGACTGGCATGGTAACCGTGGAGACACAGCCCCCGCGCACCTGTGGGCTTTATGGGATGTGGCCTCGCTTTCTCTTCCACATGTGCGACCGTGTTTCTGAAATGGTGGCTTGTTCGCAGAACTCTCAAACCTTCTGGTTATGAGGAAGCAGACAAACTCCACCTCCTCAAACTTCTCCTTGAACCTCAGCCAGCTGCGCTTCCACCAGATCCGGGACGGGGAACTCACGCAGGTAACAACCCCTCTGCGCAGCCATTCCTACATACCTAAACTTCTAAATCTTTTTCAATTTCTGAGAGATCTCCCCTATTTGCCCCCCTCCCTCCCCCTGCCCCCAGGACCAACACCTCGGTCGCGGCACTAGGACCAACATCTACTCGGGGTGGTTATTCCCACATGGTGGCTCAGAGGATGATGAAGACGACTCCTATGGGCGCACCGACAGCAAGGGCATCCGCGTGGTGCTGAAGATGCTGGACCAGAGTCACCGGGACATCGCCCTGGTGTGTGGCCCTCCTCGAAAAGGAAGAAGCACCTCACTTCCTCATTTATCCTGACACACTCTCTCTTTCTCACAGGCGTTCTTTGAGACAGCCAGCCTCATGAGTCAGGTATCACACAGTCACCTGGTCTTCGTCCATGGTGTCTCAGTGAAGGGATCTGAGAGTAAGTGTCTTTGGCTCCTCTCTTCGCTAAAAGGTTTATTGCTCACTGATGTGCAGGAGGGGGGTTGGATGTGCCAGACCTTAACTAACCGTAACTAGGTCTGAGGCTAGGGTGCGACCAGGCAGCCTGATTTAGCTCTGTGCCACAGAACCGGATAGTTGTGCCATGTCCTTTGTCCCATGTTGGCAGACATCATGGTGGAGGAGTTTGTGGAGTTCGGGCCGCTGGATGTCTTCCTGCGGAGGGAGATGGGTGCGGTCACACCGCAGTGGAAGTTTACGGTGGCTAAACAGCTGGCCAGTGCCCTGAGTTACCTGGTGAGTACTGGTCCAATTTACAAGTTGGTAGCAACATGAGATTATTATTATTAATAATAATTATGTAGAAATGTAATTTATGAAAAACAATAGCTCAATAAAATCTCAAGGAGAGCCTTAAAAAATGAGCGTGAAATTTTCCAAAGGTGTATTTCAACTAAACACTAGATACGTGATATTTAACGATGCCTGATTTCTTCCATCTCCTCTTTTATTATCACTACAATGTGTCGCTTTACAATCCCTCCCCTTTGTGTCACATTGAAAATCTTCCCCATGTGTTTCCTGCAGGAAAGCAAGCGCCTGGTGCATGGTAATGTGTGCGCTAAGAACATCCTGGTGGTGCGGAAGGGGCTCGAGGAGGGAACTTCGCCCTTCATCAAGCTGAGCGACCCTGGCATCTCATTCAGTACACTCTCCAGGGAAGGTAGCGTCTGCCACATGAGCCGTGGGACAGATTTCTGCCTGGAGTTCTTTGATACCTAGAGGAATGCGTGGTTTGACAGGCCTTCTGCCCCTTGTCACCAGAGCGTGTGGAGCGTATCCCCTGGATCGCCCCTGAGTGTGTGCCCAGCAGCGCCAGGCCAGGCAGCACGGCTGACCAGTGGAGCTTCGGTGCCACCCTGCTAGAGATCTGCAACGACGGCGACCTTCCCATGAGCGAGAACACGCTCGCCGAGGTGCGCCCTATGCCGTTGTCTCTGCCACCACCCCACCCCTGCCGTGTCCCACTGACTGACAATCAA
>JAODKE010000050.1:16567822-16596851 GCA_026779605.1 Mormyrus hasselquistii
CACGGCGTGTGATTGTGTGGCTGGCCTGCGAGGGACTGATCTCTCTGGATGTCCCACGGCGTGTGATTGTGTGGCTGGCCTGCGAGGGACTGATCTCTCTGGATGTCCCACGGCGTGTGATTGTGTGGCTGTCCTGCGAGGGACTGATCTCTCTCAATGTCCCACGGCGTGTGATTGTGTGGCACACAATACATGGATGCAACTCAGATGTGTGATTAGCGATGCACAGTGAGGTTACTGTTTGGTTACAATGTACCCCACTCAAGGGTTCAACGGAAAGTCCCAACCAGTCACTTCAACCAGACACAACTAAAGGACACTTTTCTGATCCTGGACCTGGTGACCTTTTTCTGTGTGAAGTTTTGCTGTGGGCCAGCTGAGCTGTTAATTACTTTGCTTTGGATCGTGAAATGCATAACTGAAGGCGTGCCGCCATCGATGCATGGCCGAGGATCTGCGGTGGGCACCCACCCCGCTGGGGAGAGCCCCCTGCTGCCAGGGATACCCGGAATTACAGAAGACGATGTGGGTTAAACAGGGATGACTTCACCATTGTGAGGAACAGCCCACTGTGATCATCATTTGAATTAGAAGTCGGTTACTGAATCCCTTAATTGAAAAGTGTTTTGGGTGTGTTGCGTTTCCATTATTTGATTATTTGTGAAACAAACACTGGAGCAGCACTGAATTTTAATGGAATGACTTGAGCCGCTACCTGATTGCTGAAGGCCCATGAGAGATTGGGATGTGATTGGAAAATCACACATCACACACACTCTCGCTTTAATGCCCTTTGATTCGCTCCTTCCATTCAATCAACAGCTCAATCACAGCTAATTAATTAGGGGCCAGAGGAGGAAGACACAGACACAGTGGTTTAGGGGGATTAAGGGTCTCTGGTTATAAGGCTTAAGCACTGCCTGTCGAGGGGCCGGCCTTTTGTTTGCCGAGTGTTTCTGTGATTGGTTTTGAGTCTTTGGTTACAGCGACTTTCTGCACCAATGTAGATGTATCTGCTTTTTATAAGTATGTGTGTTTTCTATGATATACATATTCCTTTATTGTCAGCCACATCTACGATGAGCCACATCTGATTAGCTGATCATGTGCCTGTTTTCTGATGCGCATATTTGTTTTTGTCTTTTTTTGCCTTTATTTAAATAGCCATGTTTGTGTGTGTATGTGTGTGTGTGTGTGTGTGTTATCAGAGGTGTGTATCAAGGCCTGTTGACACTGGTGATGGGGGGGGGGAGTGTGTCCCCCTTTACAGTGCTAAGTATTTATTTACCCTATTTCCATTGATTTTTGAGGTTCTGCCCGTGTCCCCAGTGACGCTGCTATTATGAGAGCCGTAGGCTGTGAGCACGTCCCCCTCCTCCCGAACTGGCTTGTCTCTCTTCATTAATAACGACGACGTGGAAGTCACCTGCCACACCGCAGCTCCCAGAGCACCTGCTGCTGCCACGCCCCCCCCCTCACCCCCACCCGCCTGCCTCGAGCGGCGCTTGGCTCCCGTCCTAATCAGCGATAATCTCTCTGAACGCTGCACCACTGACACCCAACAGGTGTCGTTCAGTGGCAGCACCCAGACACCCGGGGGGGTCCATGCACCCGCCTGCTGTCATCCCCCCGAACCCTGAGCCTGTGCCGCTGAGAACTGAAAAACATTCCGGAACCCACCGGGCAGCCGGAGGCTTATTCGTTGCTATGGTTACATGTTTTGTGGGCGTGTAAAATAAATACATATTTTCCACTAAAGGAAAATGATATGCTAACTGGGTTTGGTAGGATAATGTGGCCAAGCGTCCTCAGCCCTGCATTTTTGTATACCCCCCCCCCCGGCTGTTACAGCCTAGCTGAGGGGAAACAAGCCCATGTCTTTCCCGATCTGCACACAACCGGCCCCAGGTTTGAATCTCATCCTCTTTGCGCTGTTGCTGTTGAGGTCAGCATGAAGCTGGAGCACATGCCGGGTTTGCCTTTTATTTGCTTGTCACATCTTTCCCCCCTTAGTTCTCTCTTTGTTGCTGTTGTTTTCATTTTTTTTAATCATATGCTTCCCTTGGTGGTAAATGTTTTGGATTTTTCGATACAAGCCAACTGGGCTACTGTCAGAAAAAAGGGTACAACCCTGCTGCAGTTTTGTTCCCCGTGGTACAAACAACGTTAATGTACCTCAAATGGTACAACAGTGTCCCTGCACCGAAAAAGGTATATTTACTACAGCTAGGATACAACTGTCAGACCCTTGAGGGTACAGCCCCAGAGACAAGTAATTGTACCCTCAAATGTACAATTTGGGTAAAACGTAATTTTCAAGCATAAAGAAAAAAACTACAGAATCTAATGCCAAATACCAATGGATCGGTCCATGATTGTCTATCTGGGATCCAGTCTGAATCTGGGATCGGCTCCACAATCATGATCTCAGAGAATTTTTAGACAACCAGGGGTCTAAAGACACCGGCATCTGTGGCAAGAGATACATTTACCGCATATTGTGGTTTTTTGTTGTACTCTGACAGGCATTTTTTTTAATCTTTACTCTAAAGCAGAGCTGCTAACTGTGTTAGCAGTTTACATAGTTGGGACCGTAAAACTGAATGGGTCCAACTACGTAAGATACTAACGGATGCTTCTGGGAAGTGCACCCCAACTCACCCTAAATTACTTGCCTTCAGAGATGGGGTGAGCAGAGACGGACATTTTAGGTCCAGAAAGTAAATCCAGACCTAGATTTTGTATCAACCAACCAGTTGAGTACTCTGTGACTTTGAGTCTTTATACTCAATCGGTTGGTTGAATTTTTACTTTCTGGACCTGAAATGACTGCCTTTGCCCACAAAGAACTGTGTTCTCAGCCTTCACCTTGAGCTTTGACCGCTCTTTGCTGCATGTTTGGTTCAGTTCTGGATTAAAACGACACCACCCCAGGGACGGGAGGGATGTACATGGATACCGTGTGGACAGGTGTGCCGTTTATCAGATACATTGACAAACGCCTCTGGCTGGCTGCGATTTTTCCCTTTCATCTCCCCTCTCGCTTTACTTTCTCTGTTTCCTGCCGGGATCATTCCTGGGAACGCCGTTCTGTGATTTTAATCCATGTTTTAACTGGGACCTAAAGTCGCCTTCGGGTTCTCTCCACATAAATTCCCGTTATCTGACTGCGCTTTCCTGATCTTATTCTTTCCCCGGATCTGCGAGGTTTTCCACAGGAGCATTCCTGTTTCTCCGTGCTCTGGCCCTCCATCTCCCTCGTCCGCCCCCTTTGCCCCCGGCCCAAAGGTGGGGATCCAGTCACCAGCTGTGCCATCCTTCACAGACCCCTGGCGGACTTGTTAAGCCTTGATCAAATGCATGGGGGAGTAATTAGCCTAGGTGGTACACACAAACTCTGCGTGGCCGCCATGACACGCGTGCGATGGGCGGAGGGGGGGGGGGGCTTCGAGGTCATGAACACACTGTGCAGCCAGCTGTGTAATAGCTAGTTAATAGATTATGATGATGAATGCTGCAGAGGACTCGCTTAGCGCCAGAGACACAGACACAAAGACAAACACCCACCTGCACTCCACTCCTGCTAATATTGGGCTGATATCAACGGCATCGATTCCCAGTGGGAATTCCGGCGTTCCTCTCACTCTCGGCCTGCTTCTCGTCCCCGGTGCCCCCACCTACCCTACCCCCCCTCCAGTTGTGTTCAGCCCACCGTCTGCCTCTTCCCTGCAGCTTCCCCTGTCTTGCGTCAGCACGTCAGCCGTCTCGCGCTCTCGGGGAAAATTGCCATCGGCTGTCTGTGTCTCTGTCTCTTCTCCATCCCCCCACTTTTTGTTTTACGGTCCCACTGTTTTGGTCACTGCACCCCCGCAGTGGTAGATTTGACCTGTGGGTCTGTGCTGGCATTGTGTCCATTTCTCTCGAGTGTTATGCTCTGCAAGTCCTAAGCCTGAATTCAAGCAAATCTGCTGGAAATATCTGACGGTCACTGGACTCGACGAGCTAAACAAAAGCAGGCCTTCAGAGTCAGACTCTGAATCACGCTTTGACGGTGGCGTCGGAGTCCAGCCACTGGACTGTTGCGGGGGGCGGGGGGCGGGGGGAGGGAATCGGCACTGATATCAGCCCCCGGCGGTCGCCTTCATCCTCAGCTCAGCTCCTTCCCAGCAGAATGGGAGGTTTGGCAGCAGGAGGGATGGAAAAAAACAAAACAAAGAAATTGAGGGCTGCTCCGTTTTAGCCAGACAAAACGTGGCTTTTCCCTGGTATCCGGAGTATAGGAGGCAGATTCCCCAGCTTCACACTTCAGGAAGGGGGGGGTCGCAATCCCCACTGGTGGCATCGATCTGAGAGCCGGAACACTTTGACCCCATAGCATGTATCAGTAGGGTAATCTCTCCCTGTTTGTCAAGGCGGCAGGTGTTCCAGAACTGGAATCGATTAACACTCAGGAGCCGCTTTCCGGGCCCAGCAGGGACGTCCTCTGGTTCAGCACCATCCAAATCCCCCCCAATAAAACAGGCGTCTTGCTGCAGCTTTGACCTCCACATGAACACGTTAATCGTTAATGAAGAACCCCAAAAAGCCAGGAATTGCACACGCCCCTGGCACCATTATCAGATTCGCCCAGCGGGACCTTTCAGTCTCCGTTTTTTGCCCAATGTCGGCATTTCGCGGTTCCCCCAACCTGTGGGTGTCGCACTCATGCACACAGCTGCTTTTCGGCAAAGGACCTGGGAGCCTCCGTGTCCATAAGACGGACTCCGTGTGTTGAGGATGGACAGGAGTGTCCGGAAAGCAGCCCGTCTCTGTGCAAGCCCGTGGGGGAACTGTTGTGCAAATTGCAAAGTTCATGGACCCGAATGTGGCGAGCAGCAGGTTGTGTGCCGGGGAGCGTACGCGAGATATGCATGAGGCGTGTTTGAAGCGTATTGTGGGTGTATCGCTGTCTACCAGGGATGTTGGTGGCTTCCCCGGAATAGCTGGATGTGTGCGGTGCACCGTGATTCAGCCCGGACACTGCGATTCCTCATGTAGAGGCCCAGGAAGCGGCGAGCGGCGTGGGGGTGTCTCTGCGTCCCGCCACTGCTTACAGGTGACTGGCTGCTGGAGACACAATAAAAAAGGAAAGAAGTTGCACATGGAGACGATGGGAAGCAGCGGCGTGAACGCCGCCTGTCAGCATCCGCTGCGTGACGGCGAAGAGCTCGACAATGTGACAGAATCGACCAAATGCAATAATGCCCCCCCCCCCCTTTTTTTAGCTTGCTGTCTGTAGGTTGGAGTTACACCAAACTTATTTGCTGCCCAGCGTTAATCGTGTTCGTCTCTCCTTTGCTGCTTGCCAGTCTGCTCTCCCCCCCCCCCACCCCCCCACACGCACGCCCCTCTCTTACAACCGCCCCCGATCCCAGTCGAGGGGACTGAATGAATCACGCCGCGCTGAAGACCCGGACCTGATGGGACAGTGACAGACTGTCAGTTTTTGTGATTGGACAATGGCAGCCTGCCGCAACCTCCCGACGGGAAAATTGCAGGCTTGCGCCGATCCTGATTGGACGGGGGTGTAGGGGGCTATGGGGGGCAGGGGCAGGTTGACAGGGGCTCGGTTGCGGGATGCGCCAACGACTGGGCCGTCCTCAGTCCCGGTCGCAATCCTGGTTTGGAGCATGTGCGTGAATTAGACTAGAAACTGTAGCTTCTGAGTCACGACAATTATGTAACCAGCAGACGAATCACATTTATTTAGGAAAAAAAATATATAGAATGAGAAATCTTAGCAGGAGCCGGCGAGAGCGACAAAGGCGGTGTCCGGCAGAGATGTTCAGAGAGGGGCGGTCCCCCGACCTAGCTGCGATTTATCCTGCTTCGTGCTCCCCTGTGTGACAGTGAAGCTCTGATTGGCTGGTTCTAAAAGCACCAATTACAGCACTCGTTTTATTCCGCCAGGGGGCTTGTTAATTCAGGCACAAATACGCTTCTTTATTACCGGCATAATCATCTCTCCTGCTTTCATCTCATGCTTGTTTCTTGGTATGAATGCAGTTCCGCCCTGGTTCTGTGCCTCCGTTCCATTCGCCCGTCCGGTTTTCTGGGAAGTTGCCGAATGCCTTCTTTCCATCTGTGTGGTTTCGGGGTGGATCTCAAAGATGTTCAGCTGTGATGAATCCCAGAATTGCAGGATCTAGCCGCTCGGGGAATCCTCAGACAGTCCTTCAAATCCTCCCCACACTCACAATCTTTTCTCTTCTTTCTGGCCCCAGTTAAACCATCAAGACTCTAAGTCCCATCCTAACGCCCACCAGATGCTTGACTCCCCACCAGACCCCCACTCAGACTCTCTTCCAGACTCCATCCAGACTCTGACTATGATCGAGACTTCCATTGAGATTTTGACTCTCTTCCAGACTCTGACTACGATCGAGACTTCCATTGAGATTTTGACTCCCATCCAGACTGCCATCTAGACTCTGACTCCAATACAGACTCCCAGTGAAGACTCTGACGTCAGTCCAGAATGCCATCTAGACTCTGACTCTAATACAGACTCAAAAAGACTCTGACTTACATGCAGATTCAAATTCACTTCCCTGACACACACACTCCCCTGGTCAATTCTGTTTCTAATGCTCGCCAAATCTATTAATTTTTTTTGTCATGCTTCCCATCTGTGCCATGTTTATCCTGTCCCAGCCTCACCCCCGTAAACCCTGACAACAGGACACCACTCCCGGGTGACCTGCTGATTTCACAGCTCCAGCACCATGTCTGTCTGCCAGCCGGCCGGTCCCGATCTCTGCCCGCTGACCAAACCCTGGCCCTTCCCACTTCATGGAAGTGTGATGAGCTTGCTATCATTTTGTTCCGGCCTTTCTAGGTTAGGAAACTGTTTCCATGTCTGGAAGGTTGTAGTTTCACTTTCCAGGGAGTGTAGAGCAGTCTCTTGACCCTTAACTCCAACTTGACCCTTGACCTTTAACCCCAATTGTTCCAAAGGAGGTGAGCAATGGTTGACTCTGCTCACAGACCCCAAACTTTCCTCACTGGTACATCGCTTTGGACAAAAGCATCTGCTTCTTGTGTGAGCAGTAATCTTTAGCTTCAGGAGAGGGTCGCTGTGGTGTGACACACAAACTCCCCAAATGTTACATGTGTTTTTTTCCTCTTACTGTGTTCATCTTTCAGTGGACAAAAATTAAACAATTGAGTTTTAATTATACCATTTCCCATTCCAAAATAAACAAACAGGTGCGATAGGTTACTGGTGTACAATTGCAGTTAATTACGAAACTGCGATTAGAGCCGAATGCAGCGGATGCATCATGATGGTCTGTTTTTGTATCTCTCCCACGTCCATCTCTTGCCCTGTGTCCCGGAAGCTGTGGCCCACAAGCGGACATTTCCCAGTCGTCGAGTTCAAAGCTATTAAAACATCGAACCAGTTTATTAAAAGCTTAATAACATCTGTTTTGTTTTTCTGCTATATATGGAACGCAGTCGTATGTAAGTGTAGCGTGTGGACTAATATAACGTACATCAACAGCCCACTGCAAAGTGTAAGACTGGGAACCATTTGCAGTGTAAGACTGGGAACCAGTGCGACGCCAGGATGGGAGGATGGCAAAGCCGTTTCATTCGGGATTCGGCAGTTTCACAAGTAAGATAATGATAAAAACAGAAATTTTGGGAAAAGGAAAATGGAGAGAAACTGGACAGGAGTCATGTCTACGTAGGGGCAGCAATATCTGGGCATTGCCCCTCCTGTTGAGATGCTCTCCGGCATGGTTTCTCCAGCCTTGTGTCTGAAACCCACTGGCCACCTCAACCCTGGTGCATTTTTACCCACAATCTCCAGACGCTCTCTGCCTTCTCCGCACCGTGGAGGGACAGACCAGGTCAGACATAGAGCCACAGGCCTGGGATACGCATGCTGGCAGAAAGTGGGGCTGCTGGTGGCTTCAGTTCTTGGTGGACTGTCTCCACTGGCCAGTGTGTGTCGGTGCTCATCAGTCAAGTGGTGTGAGGCGGGAGTAATGCTTGCTGGCATTTGCCTCGTATTCTCTGCTGCTTTTTCTTTTGTTTTAGCTGCGGTTAATCATTTTCTTTTGTCTTGTATAGTGTACAGATCACGATGATAAATGAGCCGTTAGTGACTCCCAGGAATCGTGTCTCACAGCAGTCCTCCAGCAAACTCTTCTGTACTTGTCAGCAAAACCAGCTCATTGGATGCAGAATGTATGGGGGGGTAGCAAGCTCACCCCTCCTGGGTTGCAGGTTTAAATCTCACCCCCAGCTCCATACATTGTGATTCTGGGCGATTCTATGGAAATTTGTGTGATATTTTTACCTTTTTTTCCATTTTATTTATTTAGTAGATGCTTTTATCCAAAGCGACGTACATTTGAGACGGATGCACCATGCCAGCCAGTCCCTGGAGCTGCTGGGGGGTTAAGGGCCTTGTTCAAGGGCTCAATGGTGACATCACTCTCCTGACCATGGGATTTCAACCGACAACCTTCTGCACAGCACCTTAACCTGCTGATTCAGACATCGCCTTCTAAAAGAATTGCTGATTGTATATGCATGTGTGCCCTGCATTGGACTGGCATCCCATACAGGCGGCACCCTGCCCTCGTGCCCTGTGCTTCCAGCAATAGGCTACAGGCTGCCAGCTTGCGGCGGCCCTGATTGATGTATTAGGAACCTAGGAGCTGCTGATTGCTCTGACACCGGCTGATTCATCAATATTAATGTCGGATAGATTCCTCTCCCTGTTCTCCGCCTCCCTCTCTCTGCCTCTCTCCGAGCACGGGATCCGGATGCTCAGCGACAGGTTAAGGCGCCCGTCATCGTCCGCGCCACGGCCACGGCCTGAATGCGGGACGGACAGACAGGGGGGGGAGGGGGATATCAACAGCAAAAGGGAAGCAGGAGACAGGAGGCTAAAGGTGAAGCAGGAGATGCCAAGGAGGAGGCGGAAGAAGAGAAGTTGAGGAGAGGGAGGAAGCAGACAGAAGGCGAGAAAGAGAGAGAGAGAGGTGCTGTTATGGGGGAATGGCTCTGGGTTTTATGGGAAGGCGAGTGTGAGGACCATCGTGCTTCCTGTCAGTACATCCAATGTGCTCTGTGTTCTGTGCTCTGGGCAGCTCAAAATAAGCACACGGGAGACCGAAATGTGATTGAACGAGTCTCATCTCTCAGTCCATACAGGTGCATTTTTTTGTGTTTTGCTCCTGCACTGTGCCACGGCCTGAGTTACGGCTGCAGGAGCGGCAGTGCTGCAGTTCCTGGGATGGCCTGTGTGTGAGATTAATAGATCACTTACCGGCTAGAGTGAGATCGCTGGGGACAGACAGGTGTAAACTTCAGATCCACGTTACTCGGTCACAGGCCACTCTCCGCGCCCCAGGTGTTACAAAAACCTGTCGGTGTAGCTTTTGTACAGGTTGCCGTTCGTACAGCCAATCCCATGGTGCCGACACCAGCAAACGACCGGTCTGCTTTCTGCATCTTCATCATCTTTCCCTGTATTAGCCCTTACAAATCCCGAATGCAGGTAATGAACACTGGCCGCCGTACGCAGTGAGATAATTGGACTGTGTTCTTATCGATATCTCTGAGCAATGAAATCATGGATCAGGGAAAAAAGGGAAGGGAGTGATTTTCAGAAGACATCAGTGGCACTATGGGCGAAAATGGCGAAGAGTCTGGACAGAGGTGGGGAATGGTCAATTTTTCCATGACTAACACATGACCTTGTGAATGTAAAGAGAGATTTTGAGGGGAGATCCCTGTCGATCAGAGGACTGGTATGATTGATTGAGTCTTAGTTTTGTTTTGTTAGGTTTTTGTTAATGAATTTAACCCCTGACACTGAAGACCTCACCTTCTGTGTGTCCTGGCTGTTGCTATGCATATTCGCTGGCTGTCTAACTCCACGAAATGGATCAAGTTGTAGTGAAATCCATTAAAAGCTTTCTGTAAAATGCACGGCAGCCCTGAAAGATCGATAAATTGATCAATGAACCCAGCTTTAATTTAATACGCCGCGCTTTCGCAAGAAAATGGCCTTGCGGTAGATTCTCTAGAGGGACCCAAGAAACGGGCAAATCTGCCAGCAAGAGGAAAACAGCGGATGATTCAGTGAAGTCAGAGGGGAAATTCTCCTAGGAAGACGATGGCAGCAAACGTACTTACCACAGAACCTGAGCACAATCAGAATGGGGAAGGAAAAGAAGAATCTTCCGGCCCAAATGAGGGGAAAGCGGTACCAGAGCTGATAAGCTGATAAAAAGAGGAGAGCACCACTCTTCACATTTTGACATAAATAAAACCCTCTCCATGTCCACAGTGGGGCTCAAGCGGGATTTTGAAATTCCTCCGTACAATGTAATGGGCGCAGGGGAGCAAGCAAAACGTCAGGGTTGCAATTCACCGCTATAACGCCACAGCATGTCTGAGGTAGCGAGTAAAGGCCGTTTGCCTTGTTAAGTGACATTGTGAGCGAGTTAAGTGCCGATGTGAGCGAGGCGAGGACTTCTTCTCGCTGCCATTCCTTCTGTGGCGACGGAAGCTAGAAGGAAAGCGGGGTGGCCCCAAAGCGCCTCACGCTGAATGACGCAGGGGTCCACACCCGTCTAGAACCCCCCCACCCACCCCTCCATTTTTCACACGCATCTCTGGATTTGTTAATGGCAGCTTGCCATTGGTGGAGACACGGCTCATTTTCTAACATTTACCCATCATGCTCCGTCAGTGCCTGGGTGACAGTGACTAACCATTCCTGATATAAAAAAGCAAATAGCTTTTATTTTTGTGCTGTGATTGAATGCTTATTGGCTGCCAATTTCATTGCCTGTGTTATGTTGATTTTCCCAGGATAAATGTTTATTGAAAATGGATGCATGAATTGTTGGATAGTATTGAAAGCATAGAGATAAGCTACCAAATACCTATGTGAAACATTCTAACAATAGAATTATTACTTGTAATATTGAAATTTGATTTATTCAGGTGTTGAATGCGGAGAAGTGAATCATTTTTGTCTTCATTCGCTGAGGCTTTATTCATGCCAATGAAGTGGTTTGTCTGCGAGAAGCCAAAGAGGGCTGAGATTGGGGTGGGAGAGCATGGGCATGGTAAGGAGGGTGAAAGGAGAAGGCAGGGACATGTGAGACGGGGTTCAGGAGGAGGAGAACATCTGGCTCACCTCAGAATGAGGAGCACGCAAACAGGCAAACAGGAGGAATGTAGAGACCGTAAGTTATGTAAGTCACCCAGGATCATGGCAACCGCTTAGCAAAGCATGTCATGCAAAGATGCGAGGAGAGAGAGAGAGAGGGAGAGGGAGATGGTCGCTACTAGGGAGGATGACAGATACGGGTGCATGCAGACAGACACTGAAGGATGGGCAGGAGGCACAGAAGAAAGGGATGGAAACGGGAAAGAGGCGCAATGGGAAGAAATTGAGGGGAAAGAAGAGAAGGACTACAGTGACACAAAGGTAGCGCCTGATGACTCACTCGCGCTCAGCTGTGTGGATTAAAATAACATAGCCCCAGCAACCCAGTCTGTAGAGATGGAGTCAGGTTCTCTAACTCAGAGACAGGCTGATATGCTAAAAATACCCTCCCTGTGTGGGCTGAAGGGGAGAGTAACAATCCCCCCCCCCCCAGCCCCAGAGGGTAGTCACTGTGACAGGGTACTGGGGTAGGGCAGAGTTACAGTATGACGGGGTAAGTGGGAATGTTGATGTCACAGGACTGGGTAGTGTTGCTGGGCGGTGGAGTGCCATGGTATTTGAGGCATACTATTTGAGATAGAGGTACAGTGTGATGGGCAACAAGATACAGGTACAGTGTGTTGGGGAATAGGATACAAGTACAGTGTGATTGGGAACAGGATACATGTAGAATTTGATAGGGAATAGCATATAATGTAGATACAATGTAATGGGGAACATGATGCAGGTACAGTGTGATGGGGAACAGGATACAGGCACAATTTCATAGGGAATAGGATATAATGTATATACAATGTAATGGGGAACAGGATACAGATACAGTGTAATGGGGAACAGGATACAGCTACAATTTGATAGGGAATATGATATGTTGTACATACAATGTGTTGGGTAATAGGATACAGATACAGTGTGATGGGGAAGAGGACATGGGTACAGCATTCAGTTATCATGTAGCTGTGTAGGGCTCAGTTAGACTTTGCTCACATCAAAGTGTGAATGTCCTATCAGAACAGTATGACAGAGGATGTAGTGGCTGAAGCCTCCTGAGATGTATCTGTACTCACTCAGAAATCCATCACTTTGGGCACAATAATTTTTCATTGGTCATTTAAATATGTAATCTCAGTTCAAATAATTCACATCTTCAAATTGAAGTTTAAATATTTAATCAGACCAGTGTGTCACCGATTACACCCCCCACCCCCAGTTAGTCCCGTCTGGCATAAAAGAGTAACAATGGCTTCCTGAGATCCCTCTGCCCTGGATGCCATCCTTATGCTTGGCACTTTAAATAGTGGTTTCTGATAATGTTCCCCCTCCACTGGATAATCTGATGTAATAATAATAATCTGAAGCATTTATCTGACCTGAAGTCAGTGCAGATGGATTATTCTAACAGCGAGAGGCTGGTCACCTGCACGCTTTTATTGCTGGTAGTGAAATTATTCACCCGCTTGCCCCTGCCAACGTGGGAGAAACCTACTCCACCGCTTGCTTCCGCTGCCACAGGAGACTTGGCCAACGCATCTCGGGGCTGCTGCACTACACGCAGCTGTCTGCGTGGCATCATCTGCGTGGCATCGTCTGCGCAGAGCATGTGAATGGAGGCCCCGGTGGGTCCCTGCCCACACAGACGCTAGACTCCGCCCTTACCCGAACAGCAGCTATGTGGAGACGTACGGCACACTGCCTTCGCTTGGAGTCACAAAACTCATTAGGAGCGGCAGATTTAACAGGCCCTATGGCATCAGTAAATAGAGTCGTAATTTTCCATTCGGATCAAAATGGGGGGGGTGGTGGTGGTGGGGGTGTCAAAACAACAATCTGCCAGGTGCTAAATGCCTGAGTGAGCCAGTGGTGTTGGGGGTGGAGGGCGTGTGGAGGGGGGATTTGCATCTGCGCTTGGCAACCGAGCAAGAAAATGGCTTCTTTCACATATGACAGGGTGGGAGGGGTTGAAAGGGGGGGCTGAGTACCACCAATAATAATTGCTAAGAGGAGTGAAGTAAAAGCAAACATTAATAAATGAATATTCAAATGAAGGGAATGGGGGTGTGACCAGAGGAGCTCAGAGGCCAATCAGATTACGCATGGAGCACTGACAAAGCCGAACGGTCACCAGATACATTGAAAATGACCAGCGTGCGTTTATGCTCAGCAAGTCAATGATGAGCAGGTCGCTGCAAGGCACCATTAACTGCTTTGTGTGTCCCTTCACCACCAGCTACATATCGTAGACTAAAGAGAAAGTGAGCACTAAATGCCAAACCCCTCATCTGCTCCTAGGAATGTTCTGGAAAGGGCAGGCAGATAAAGCCGACAAATGTGCTGCCCGTCAGCGCAGCCCGGTCTATCGCCTCATCTGGTTTTGTGTTCTCGCTCTTCATCTGCGCAGCTCGGTGGATGTTGACTTTCAGTTGTCTGTTATTTCTGATCATTCTGCAGTACGGGGTGCTGTAGTTTGAGAGCTTGTGCTGTAAATGTTTTGAATACTTACTTGGTGGAGTCATTATTGGGGAGGGTGTCCCCATTGTTGGGGAGGGTGTCCCCACAAGACCAGGAAACCTTGAGTTAGTCAGCAATAAAAAAAATAACTGCCAAAACTTTTTTTTTTTTTTTATCAATGTTTATGCTTTTTTGTGGGGGGGATGGGGGGTGGCAGTTCACGAATCATGATGCATCAAAGTGAGTCGGTGGCACAATGACAGCTAAGGAGACACGCATGTGTGTGTGCGCGAGCCTGTGCCCATGCGCAAGCCTGTGCCCCCCGTCGAGCCTGTGCCCCCCATCGAGCCGGTTTTACTGTGCCTCCAGGCACTAGACGTGGCTCATGAATGTTTTAGCTGGCTGACCAGGATGTACTTAAAGACCATACTATGTGGCAGGTCTGCCGTGCCAGGAAAGGGATTGAAGTGTACGAGTCTCAGGTGGCGGGGGGTTGGTCTGTATAAATGGCCCTGCTGATGGAGCAGTCATGCACCCAGAGGTGGATTAATGCATAGACTATAGCCGAGAGCCCCAGCAAACATCAAGGCCCTAGCAGCCTCGGGAAAAATGGAGCTGTTTGTTAAATCGGCAACCCTGGAGTGTCCGTGCTGATGTCAGCCTGGGGCCCCCAGAGAGGAGAATCCGTCTCTGCATGCAACTAATAAACACCTGGAGATGTTACTTCATTGTTACCATTCATTAGAAATTGAATCACAAATATAGAATATGAGGCAGGTTTATGTGGGCAATGGATGGACCGGTGCTGGTTTTTACCAGTATCCAGTGGTCTTGGTCAGCTCACTGCACCCATATGTCTATGTTTACGGAACATACCATCCGCAGTGCAGGTTTAGCCGAAGCCCAGTGCTGCGTGCTGACCCTTTAGCTTCTGTTGGTCTTATGGACCAGCGCCTCCTCACAAGGCCGGGAGGGCAGTGTGACTGGCAGCTGTTGTGAATTTGGCATGGTAAAGGCCTTTTGCATCAGGCACTGGGTGCGGGGGGTTCAGTGTATCTTGTATAGATGTTAATTAGGATTTTATTAACGGATATTATCTTTCCAGGCAACTCTTTGCGCATTATTTTCTCCTGTCACCCATCTCCCCCCCCCCCGCTCTGCCTCCCTCATTGTTTTTGTGGACAAACCACGCTGGCATTTTAACAGCTCTTACTAATCTAAGTCTCGCAAAGAACTAATGGTATTGATGTGATTGGAGTTGGTGTGTGTGTGTGTGTGTGTGTATATGTGTGTGTGTGTGTGTGTGTGGATTATGTTTCTATTACATTGTGGGGTACAAAATGTCGCCCACAATGTAATAAACACCTGTTGTTTTAATGTCGTGGAGACAAGCTTTCAGCTTGTGAATGCAATCAAAAAACTCATGTTTAGTTTGGTTACAGTTAGGGCTGGGTGGGGGTTAGGGTCATCATGTTGGGAATAGAGTTTTCCCCATATGAATGAATGGAGAGTCCCCACAAAGATATAATTACCAATGCGTGTGTGTGTGTGTGTGTGTATCACAGAATGGAAGGACAGCAGCTCATCAATAATCCTCACCCTGCTGGTTTTACAAGGAGCTTCTTTTTTACGGACTCCTGATAATGTTTAATATGAATTATTTAATATTAAAAACACTCTGTCTTACTGAGGTGGGTTTAAACCGATGTTTCAGGGCCGGCTTATCTTGGCTGTGACTGTTGGAGCCAAAAGCTATTTAATAAATGTCGGAAAACATGTTCTGGCCTTTGCACAGGGCCGGGTTGGTGATAATTAAGATTGTTCATGTGTGTGTAGCACCCATAGCCTCGCTTTTAATTCCAAAATGACAAAATACACCCCAGTGAAGACTGTAGAGTGATGAAGACTGTAGAGTGATGAAGACTGTCGAGTTCCCCCTGCTGGAACACACATGCATCTCTTCACGGTTCGTGTTCTGCTCTAAAATGTGGCCACCAGTAATTTTTAATGGGGAAGACATCTACGACTTGAAGCAGCACACACGTAGACCATCACTAATGCTATTTACGAATGTTAATCGTTGTATATTAGCGTAAATCTGATAAACGTACGAATAAATAAGATTTGCGGAAGGTAGGGAGGTGATTAGGAGGAAGAATTAGACAAGATGATCTCCTGGCTCCTACTCACACAAGTATGACTTCTGCGGGGGGGCGGTGGAGCCCAGGACGACAGCCGTAGTGATGCAGCATCGTCTGATGATAAATCCACACTAGCAGGCGATCTGCTGTGCTAATGGGCTGGAGGTATATGGGACCTGGGATGTCATCATTCTCTACTGTTATGAAGAGTGCCTCTATTTATCAACAGAAGATATATCTACAATTGTAGAGTAATAGAGAGATAATGGTGCATTGTTATTGTTGCTCTAGTTATTGTTTATGCTCTAGGCCCCGTCATGACCCAGAATAAATGGCTGGAAGATGGATGGATAGAAGGATATAAGGGTGGATGGATGAATATAAGGTTGGAGGGATGGATGGAAGAATGAATGGATATTGTTAAACTGTTGGTATGCATAAAAACTGTTTTTTAGTTCTGCTTCTCATTTCAAGGCGCATAATTAAAGCTTTTGTGTGTCCGTGATCTACACTCTGCCTTAACCCCGAAGCCATCCAAAAATGTGAACAACCATTCTATTCATCCCCCTCTGTCACATTGCTTAACTTTCACAGGAACAGTAGTTGTGGTTTAGGGGGGGGTGTATTTTTATGAATGTGATGTCAGTGATGAGATGATGTAATCTGATATTTGTGATGTCATTAGTGAGTTGGTATTACCATGACGCCATATCACCGGTGCCCCTGTCTTTCCACACAAAAGTACTTCATTTAATCACACAGAGGAGAGTAATCCATCCTGCTGCTCTGCCACCTCGCTGTAATCGTTAATTACAGCACCATTAGATATTATAAAATGTAATAAGTCAGGGGGGATTGCGCAACACAGATAACTATAAATTCAACAGCAACGTGCCCGCAGACGGATTCCTCATCTCCCTCACACCCCAAAGGGCAGCATAGAGTTCCTCGACCTCAAGAACCACCAGGGATGCTGCTCTCTCCACTCCAGCGCCGCTCTTCTGGCAAGAAGCAGATGTCGTGGGGGGGAGGGCAAGTGGGCGTGCTTCGATGATGTCTGTTTCTAAATTTGCTGATCATCGCGGGCCCCCGGACAGCTGCAGGCCGCCGCCGCTCCTGTGGTGAGCGCCGGTTTCAGCCATCTGAGCAGAAGTGAGGCCAGAAAACGTGCAACTGAGCATAGTCCCCACCCACTCGGTGCCATCCCTGTGCTCTGATTGGTTAATTAGACCTGTCAGTGAGAGCACATACTATAAAAGCTAAAAGCTCCCGTGCCAGTAATGGGGCGGGCAGATAAGGGGTGCAAGGTGTGACTAATGGCAAAAAGGCATAATGGCATATATTTGCTTTGGAAGACATAAAATGTGAAGAAGAAAACACTGTGGTTCAAGGTCCAAATTGCTTTGAGCTGGGTATTGTTTTATAGACAGGCAGTAGGCAGCCACCTCCTCTACGGGCCCATGGTGGCCCCCCCAGTCGGCCGTTCCTCTCTCCAGAGCCTGCAGTCTCTCCATCACTGGCTCTACTCTTCAGTTTGCGGTGAGTCACAGAGAGAGAAATAAATTACAGTAGCAGCAAGGAGAGAGAAGATGTGGGGAGAGATGGAGAGAGGAAGAGAGTGGGAGGAGAGGGAGAGAGAGGGAGGAGAGGGAGAGAGAGGGAGCTGGCGAGGGGGGCAGCTCTGTGCGCGTGTGTGTTTGGGAGGTGAGGCGGTGCTTGAGGATGGGGCGCCGTGCTCTCATTGGCTCCTCTGTTGGCCATGCAGTTACAGTGCCATGCTCTCATTGGCTGCCCCGCCGGCCGTGTGGTTACAGTGCCGAGCTCTCATTGGCTTCCCCGCCGGCCGTGTGGTTACAGTGCCATGCTCTCATTGGCTGCCCCGCCGGCCGTGTGGTTACAGTGCCGAGCTCTCATTGGCCGCTGGCCGTGTGGTTACATTGCCGAGCTCTCATTGGCTGCCCCGCTGGCCGTGTGGTTGCAGCACTGAGCGGTCTCGATTTCCGCACCCTGACTGTGTATCACCTCCTCGGGGAGAAGGAAAACACAGATTGGGAATGACCAAAATGAGGCAGGAGAGAGGGACAGACTTCCCACCCCCCACGCGCTCACACAAACTCACACACGCACGCACGCGTGCCCCCTGGCCCCCTTGTAGCACCAGCACTGGAATGCCAGCGGGGGGCTCACACTGCTCTATTCAAACTCCTATCAGCTACGGTGTGGGGGTGGGCTGTTTGAAAAGCTAAAACCACCTTTACTTAAGGGATGTTCCACTGCTTGGGTGTGAAGGATCATCCTTCCTTTCTCTTCTTTTTCGTGTCGTCATGAAATGATAAAGAAGAATTATTAACGATCCAGGATATGATGTTCGAGTGACTGGCCCGGTATTGAACCCAGGTGTGTTTGAGTTTCAGTGGGTTCGTGATGGTGGCTCTGTCGTGGGGGGGTACGGTGAAGGAGAGGTGGCCGAATGAGCTCCCACACAAGGTCATCCACACCCACCCGGGGTCACATGTTCCTGATCACACTCACCAGAAGTCAGCCTTGCTCACTGGGGCTGGGCTCCCCAAAGCCGCACTCAGAGACACTCAATGCCAGAACTGCCTCCTGGGTTCCTGTCGAAGCGCCATAATCTGTGGACAGACCCCTGTAGTCACTGCCTGCCTCCACACCGAGGCCTCGCAGGGTAATAAAAATGAAGATCTCCTCCATCCAAACTCATCTCCCCCAGCGCTGATCTCTCCCCCTCCCCCCAGACTCTCCTTGTGCTCTGCTGTCACCTTTCACAGTTACACCTCATACCACGGGGCATCTACTGTAAATGTCACCATGTTCCAGCAACTTGCTGGCGTCCCTTTGATGTAAATGGAGCCTAAAATCAATTGATTCTTTTGTTTATAGTCTTTTACTGAGGAGCCTCAGATTTTCCAGAATTCATTCCTACGAACACTTTCTTTGTATTCAGTTTATTTTGCAGTATGAACGTACAGGCAGAGAGCATGTTTGTATGCTGACCTGTCCTTATTTACAGTGTGAACATACATGCAGATAGTGTGGTTGTGTTCTGATCTGTACCGGAAGCAGACCACTGTCACTTACAGTGACTTATTTCACTTTAATCTAATTTCCTCTGACAAAATATCCAGCTTTGCCTGATGAAAACTGTAACTGTTTTAATTGTTTCTGCGGCGGATGAACCTGGCGTCTTGGTGCCTGATAATGAATGACCTTGAACAGCACTTTTCGTTCTCACTGCGGCCGAAGCGAGAAACTGAGATGCGGCAAGTTTAATGGCCAGAGCCGAGGCCCTCCATTCACATTAACATAAACCATTAAGCTGCGCCGCACAAATCGGAACAGAAATGTCCGCAAGCCCCAAGTGTTCATGGACAGCAGCTCACACTGGAATTATGGGTATTTGGATCAGAGGGTATGGGTGAGGGGTGGCTGACACGTACATCAGCGAGGCACCCAGGGGGTCAGTGAACATGAGCAGGCAAAACACACGTGCATAATTTTTGCCTGGGCCATTTGTGCAAAAGTTCCATTACTAATCACTGTATCTGTTGCTCCAGTGTCGCCCCTAGCAACAGCATTCTGAGGGTGCTCCCACAGGATCCCGCCGACCCAGAAGGTCACGGTCCAGCCGTTGCGGGAGCGCTGGGCTGGATGGCATCCTGTGGGGTGGCGGGGCGACGTTAGGCGCTAATGGGTCATTAGCTACGCACTCGGCGTGCTGTGGGGCCCCGCCGGGGGCTTCTGACGGAGCCCTCCGAAGAACACATGCTAATTAATTAGCGCATCCCGCGGCGTCCTGTCAGCCGCACCCAGTCCGTGATGGGTCTGGAAGACAGCGCCGCTTCTGCCGCCCAGAATGCCGCCGCCGCCGCTGCCGCTTATCGCATCCCACACAGGCGCTGGCTGCACCGCGGTTGAACCTGGTTGGGAATCTCATGTGTTGAATCCATACGAGTTCACGTTTGTTTACCTGTATCCTGTCGGCTCCTCTGAACCATGGCAGCCAATCAGAGAGGTTGAAGAGACAGCCTGCCTTTCTGTTGGCCAGGGCTGCCGCCACTCTGCGTGACCTGGTCTCGTAGGACTGTCCCTTATTTGCCCTCTGCCAACAGAGTTAGTTTCTCACACAGACACAAAAAAATAAAGCGCCTGGCCTTTTATGTTACTTCTTTTATTTAGCGGGCGGGAGTATTTTCTCTCTCGGATTTCTTGGCATTTCTCGAGCAAGAGAGAGACAGAGAGAAAATAAAGGTGTTAATTACCCCCTACCCTTCTCCAGATTTCTTACGGTTATGTGTTGAGCTGGACTGGGATGGCCATCTGGACCACGCGATGGCGAGGGGTGACGCGTGTGGGAGTGACAGGAGTTTGGACACGCCGTCCTCTCCGGCGCCCAGAATCTCCCTTACCTACATGGCTGGTTCTGGAACGCGCCCGTCCACAGACCATCCACATGGAAGACATTTATTTTTTCAGGGAGGGGTAGGTTTTTTTGCAAATCTGTCTCGCCACCCCCCAATCAGATGGAGCGTTCCCCCTGACTAAATAGTGGCTCGTATGACGTAAAGGCCTTGAGCAGGTGTCTGGGTGACTTTAGCATGTAGGGGCCGCCTTGTACTCCTTCGCTCAGTGGTGGTGCTGTGGCCCTATTGGATGGTCCGTTGGCGTTCTGGGCCTCGTCCCCTACGTTTCCCACGCCCGCTTCTCAAGGGGTCTGCCCTAATTTGTCAGCATTTTCTACTAGTGTCAGTGTCTCTCTCTGGGAGTTTATGCTAGTGTTCTTTATGGAGCAGAAATTCCAGTTTATTTTCTGCTTTCTTGCCTCTCTTCCCTCCCCATAAAAATTCCACCGACGTCGGCGCAGATTCCCACGATGGTGTGGCGTTTGATGTCATGTACGAGCATACCGTGAGCCCGGGGCTGATCGCCACACACAAACTGGCAAGATCAAAGCTACCCCATGGCACGGCATTCCGTGTTTGGGTTCTCATCTGGTTCCCATGGCTCCTCTGGGGTTCCCCAGATTCTGGCCTTGTTCCGTGAGAGATTCCAACTTCCCTCCAGAAAAGCTTATCACTGCTGAACCAATATCAAAAGAATTCGAATTGCAGTCATTTTTTTACTAGTAGAATTAAGACCTTCATATTCTGTGTTTCCTTAAATAAAAATACTATTTCAAAGGTTTCATTATGTGCTGCCGGTTGCAAATGTCTTATATACTCACTTTTCATTTTTTATTTTAAGGTGTGAGGAATGTTTCCCCTGCAGATAAGTTTTTCTGTAGCTGGTCGGCCGGCTGGGCTGTGTGGAGTCACTGGGAGTCGCTGGTCTGGGTTTAAACTCGCTAGGAAACCCAATAACTTGCCAGCAACCAGATGAGGAGCTTTGAAGTGACGGATTTATTTACACAGAGGGGGAAGTTTGCATCTCCCCCAGCAGTGATGCTGTCTTCATGCCTGTAACCGGGAAGGTAATATTCCTGAGAGTGCTCCCTCCCCCCACACAGATCTCCCCTTGTGATGAGGCCGCTCTGTATTCCAGGTAGGGCAAAAAGTCACCTGTAATATGTACGATTGATGCAGAATTATGGGAAAGCTTATCATCGGTGATAATTATGGCGTAGATAAGCATAGTAATGAGGTCATGGACGATAACAGGGACAGAAAGCCCCCTCCCCCCCCAATTCTGCTCTGGGTCTGGAGGCCCCGCCCCTTAAACTCACCCCCCATTTTGCCCCCCAGGTATAATAAAATATGATAAAATGTGCCCTCCGCCCAGAGATAGCTAATAAATAATAAGTAACACCATCATGCCGTTCAGGCCTGGGGAATAATCAAAAGTGTGACTGACTGCTGATCGTGCTGCTCGCCTATCGGCCTCCCCAGCTTCGATTTCCCGGCTCTGCCTTGTCGGAATGCCCGGGTGGCAGGGAGGGGGGCAGGGGCGGCGGTGTGGTCCCCCTATACCATGTGTTTACCCGAGCACTTTCTGCCCTCCCCAGATTCGATGTGGAGAATGGACTGTCCTCGGCACGCAGCCCGCTGGACTCGCAGGCGAGTCCCGGCCTGGTGCTGCACCCCTCCTTCCCACAGAGTCAGCGGCGCGAGTCCTTCCTGTACCGCTCTGACTCTGACTACGACACGTCCCCCAAGAGCATGTCCCGAAACTCCTCCGTCACCAGCGAGGGGTGAGTGGCCCACGGTGCCGCAGGTGCCTGCTGTCCACCATAGCTCCATTTTGACCTTTGACCTTTGACTGCCTCTGGTCAAAGCTGCTTAGGCATCTCGCAACAGATGGATACCTGCCCAGACCGGACGGAACCCTAATCCCACAGCACATCTTGCACCTGTACAAAACCCCACCCATTTCACTCCATTACTTAGCAAACGCTTATATAGGAAGCGACATGCAGGTGAAGGAGCAGGTCAGCCAGTCGCCAGAGCCATTGGGGTTAAGCGCCTTGCTCAATGGCCAGAGAGGAAAATCAGCCAAGGGCTTTGAACTGATGACCTTCTGACGCCAAACCCACAGAGCCAGACATTGCCCACGCCACTGCATTCTGAGACCCCACCTTACAGGAACACTAGAACATTCCCTGACAGTATAATGTCCTTCTGCTCTTTACAGAATATGTTCATACTGCCTCAGAGGCAGAAACGCAGCCCCCTCACCTTGCTGATGAGTGTGAATCGCTCCACTAAAAGCCCCCAAACTGTCTAAATGACCCCCTTTTCACACGGACCACCTTTCTCTACGCTTCTCCTTCTCCTCACCCTCCTCCCCCTTTCAAACTGTTTTTCTCCTCTCCATTTTCCTTCCACTATTGTTTCACCATTTGTTTTTACCACTTCATTCTTCCCTCTCTCACTCCTGCCCCGTTGCTGCGTTCTCTCTCTCCTCTGCAGACACACGGAGGATCTCATCGTCACCCCGTTCGCTCAGGTAAGTCCGGTGGTGTCGGGTTCATGACCCGGGTGCCTCGGTAGCTGCGCTGAATCCCGAAGCGTCTTATTTCAATGCTGCTTATCTCTCCCTCTCTCTCCTCTGGCCTTAAAAGGTGTTGGCCAGTCTACGAACTGTAAGAAGCAACTTCACCATCCTAGCCAATGTCACCACACCTACCGCCAACAAGTCAGTACCTTCCTGTCTATCACGGAACCTGAAGTCCCACCCCCTCCTGTCACCATCCTATCAGCCTTGCTGTCCATGTCTCTCTTAAATCTCATTGGTTTGTCGTTGTCCCACCCCTTTCCTCTGTAGCTCCCCCACATGTGCTCATGCCATGGGCCAGTTGTTTACAAACTGTGTTGTGCATTTTTTTTTTCTTGGGGGGGGGGGAGGCAAATATTCCTCTATGTAGCAGATTTTTAAGAAAGGTACACACTGACGAACAACAGACTCACACAGAAACAGAGACCAAAACATGCACCAGGAGACAGCAAGAAAACACGGCTGATGTTCAGGTCGCTCCTGAATCAGACAGGCCTGCATACGGGACAGGCCTGCATATGGGACAGGCCTGCTGTGGGTCCCCAGCCGTGACACGTCTGAGTGCTGCTTTTGACGCGATGGGAACATTAATGCTGCGGTGCTCTGAACACGGAGCAGAGCTGCACAGAACCAGCGGGATTTCCCAGATGGGACTCTGTAAGAGCTGAGTGCCAAGACCAGCCAGAACCTCATTTATATCTGTATTTATATCTGTAATATATTTTAAAATCTAAAGATACTGTGTAGGTATTCTTCTTCTTATTATTATTATTGCATAAATTAAGGAGCATGACGAGCAGATATAGGCACACATCTCAGCCAACACAAGCACTCATAAACACGACAATGGTATAAAATTCTGAAAACTAACATGACCTTCAGAGACCGAAAAATGAGACACCAAAACAAGACAGCTGCAAAGGAGGAAAACGGCGAAAGCCAGGGATAAGGATCGGACCCGTAACCGGCCTGGTGCCGCAGAACTGGGCTCTCGCCATCTACATGCCAGCGGGGCACCAGCGTTATTAAACACCCCGCGGGGTGCCGCTAGGGGAGTGGGGGTTGACAGGGGAGCAGTCTACACCGCCTATATGTGGGACAGAGTATGAGAGGGTGACGGAGAAAAGGAGGAAAAGAAAAAGAGAAGGAAAAAAATAAACAGCAATGTAAATAGTAGCCAATGGTGAAATATGATGCCAAACTTAGGTGTTGGTTAGCTTGCCGCTGGGATGGGTCAGCCTGCCCTCTGGGGGGATTCTTTTACCCAATGGTGCTGATCCTCCTGCCCCATAGTGGTAATCCCCCCATCCACTGCGGAGATTCCTGTACCTGTTGGTGCTGATCCCTGATCACACTGCATATAATGTAAAATTATCGCAAGGCCGACCGACACATAACCCAACACCCACATTACAAAGTTTCACAGCCTTGATTGGCTCTCAGCCAAACCACCGAGGCAGCATCTCCATCCTTGACTGCCCCCCCCCCCCCACCAGCAGTTGTGTCCGCAGCATCGATTCACCGAAGCGGGGTGACGACCTGCGACAATGATGGGGGGAGGGGCGGGAATCAGGTGTAGGGGCCAAGCGTGACAGCGAATTAGCGTCTAATCAGGCTTAATGATCCGTTAGCGGTAGGCGGCTCGGGGGCAGCGTATCGGAGAGGGAAGGGGGACGCAGCCGGGACTCATCTAAACACCTGGTTCAGAAATGCTGGCTTCCAAGCACACTGCATGTGGACTGGAATATAGGGGTTTCCTGACCCTTTTCAGCGCCCAAAGCAAAATTTGATTAACCTAATTGTCATTTGTCAACTTCCTTCACATTCTCAAGGGGTGATCAAATGGAGTGGCGCCCTCTGGTGGCCTCTGGGTGCTAAGCAGCCACTAATGTCACTTATGACTTCAGCCAGTTCTGCCAGAGTGGCACAGAACCAGCTAAACTGGGTTTCCCTTGAAAGATTTATGTAAAAACTTTAACATCAACAACAAGCAGCTGGGTGGAACGTGACGCTTTTCACCGACGGTCACATTTGAGGGGAGAAGCAGCTTGAGGCACAAGAAGCTGGATTCTAGCTGTGAAACATGGGGAGTCCGTCGCCGCTTTTGATATGAGCGAGATGGTTACACAGTACTGCCGTCACTGTGCCTTTAAGTGGAACATCTGCAGATGCAGGAGAGCTGAAGCTCTGCAGAGACAGCTGGAGGTCAGGCAGCAAGGCAGAGCAAAGAGCAAGTGAACTATGAGAGGCCTGAGGCTGCTGGGCCTCTGCATTCCCCGACAAAACACGAAAGAATGACTTTCTCTTTTCCACCAGCAGAGGGAGACAAACACACCTACATCCCTCTCACATACACAGTAGTCACATCATAAACCCTTAGGGGTGTACATAGCTGAACACCTGACTATAAATCTGCCCTGCCCCCCTTTCATCCATAAGGTAATATTATGGGCTGCTGCAGCCTATGCATGCAAAACAAGCCAATGGTAAACCAGAAACTATTTAGCACATCAGTTCAAGCTGGTATTGTTCATATAAAGCAGTGTAGCATTAAAACTAGTTTAAATGATTCCCCCCCTCACACAAGTCCTTTAATGCAAATAAAAATGTCACTTGGAAGTATAAATTCTAGTTTCTGTTTGGTCTCCAGCATGTTTCTCTTTTTTTTTCTCCTCGGGTGTAATGCTGCTTGTGTCCACAGGAGGACCCCTCTGGGAAGCACACCTACAGTTCCCAAGGCAACGCTTTCAGGTAGGTTAACCCTGTACCTGTAGCAAACAGCACCCTGTGTCACACACACCTGTGCAGGTGCAGTCTGATATACAAACTCTCACACACATAATACACACTAAAGCCCCACCAGCAGATCATTCTCCCTGTTGAGAAGTACAATGTGTGTGTGTCTGTATGTGTGTGTGTGTGTGTGTGTATGTGTATGTGTGTCTGTGTGTATGTGCTATCCCATCGTGCCTGTCTCCCCCACAGAGAAACACCAGCTGGCATTGCTTGCGTCTGCGTATGTCTGCGCGTGTCAGTGTGTGTATTTTTGTGTGTGTCTGTGCTTGAGTCAGTCTGTGCATCTGTGTGTCAGTGTCCTTGTGCGTATCCGCGTATCAGTGACCCACCCCCACCCCCATCGGTGTTTCTCCTCCCCCCTCACAGAGGAGACGTACCAGCAGCTTGCGCGTGAGACACTTGAGGAGCTCGACTGGTGCCTGGATCAGCTGGAGACAATCCAGACACATCGCTCTGTCAGTGACATGGCCTCCACAAAGGTACTGGTCACTACGGTGGAACTGGACCACACCCTCTACCAGAACCACATACAGAACTGTATACTGGAACAAGTTTAGCACCCTCTATTGTACCCCCTAACAGAACCACATACAGAACTGTATAATGGAACAAGTTTAGAACCCTCTATTGTACCCCCTAACAGAACCACATACAGAACCATATACTGGAACAAGTTTAGAACCCTCTATTGTACCCCCCAACAGAACCACATACAGAACCGTATACTGGATCAGGTTTAGAACCCTATATTGTACCCCCTAACAGAACCATAACCGTATACTGGATCAGGCTTAGAACCCTATATTGTACCCCCCTAACAGAACCACATACAGAACCGTATACTGGATCAGGTTTAAACCCTATATTGTACCCTCTAACAGAACCATATCCTGGACAAAACCTGTCACCCCAAAGCTTCTTGCTAAGCAGAATATGACATTAACTGTAAGTCCAAAGTCCCGCTACATAAACAATATACACATTGAGCTTTCTAGTCACATGTGTGTGTGACTGTGTGTATGGGGGCGTGTCTGACTCACAATGTGCATGCGTGCACACATCAGTAATCTGTGTGTGTGTGTGTGTGTGTGTGTGTGTGTGTGTGTGTGTGCGCGCATGCAAGAGAGCAAGAGAGAGTGTGTCTGTGTGTGTGATTTTATTATGTAATAAAGAGAGATGTGATAGTATTTCTTTATGTATGTCTACATAATTGTGAGATGGAGAAGTTTAAAATATATGTAAGCTGGTGTGTGTGTGTGTGTTTGTGTGTGTGTGTGTGTGTATAATGTTTACATTACATTGTGGGGACCATTTTCCAGGTCCACACAAAGGTCTCTGAATGCAATCAAAAAAAGTAAAAATGCTAAAAGTCTTGTATTTTGCTTGCTTACTTATGGTTAAGGTTAGGCCTGGGTAGGGGTTAAAGGTCGTCATGTTGCAATTACAGTTTTCCCCATAGAAATGAATGGAGAGTCCCCACAAAGATATAATTACAAACACGTGTATGTGTGTCAGGATGAGATGCAGGTGAGAGCAGGCTTTATGGATGTGTGAGCCAGATACGGAGGAGGATGGAGAGGGGGCTGGAGGTGGAGAGACAGACAGGGAGAGTACAAGGAGTGGAGAGAAAAGGGAAAAAGCTGGGAGAGATGGAGAGGACAGGGGGAGGGGGAGAGGGTCCTGATGCTGATGTCTGACTATAACCTTGGTTGCTATGGAACAGTAGCAAGCTCTGCCCTTCCCTTTGAGCCATTGGCTGCACGCCACGGCCACCAGGCATGAGATCCGGACTCTGACCAATGACGGCAGAGCTACTCTCCTCACCGGCTCGCAGTCTTAAAGAGACAGAGCACAATTTAGTTGTGTTTTTCCGGGAGGGGGCAGGGCGTAGGCAGAGCCACAGTTTTGCGGGGGTCTGCCTCAGGACATAGGCAGGCATAGCGCGGCAAGCAATTACTCTGTGCCGTCGGCCGATCAGAGCCTCGTGGAGCCACATTGCGAGATGGATGAAGTGGGAGCGTGCGGCGGCAGGTTCACGCACGCACACGCGCACGCACACGCACACACAGCGGCACGCATGCACGGGCACGCTTCCTGAGCGCGCATCCGCACTCACGCGCACACACACATACACACACACACACATGCGCACACACACACACACACGCGTGCGCGAGTGCGCTGGCTGATTAGCCAGCGTTACAGCAGCGAATCCAGGGGAACGGAAAAAAACACATAAAAACGGAAGAGGAGAATCGGCCCTGTTGGGAGAAAGACGCCGTAGCGGCTCCAGGAGAAAGCAGGGTGACTGGCAGGAGCCCGACTGGGAGAGCGAGAGGGAGACTGCGGCAAGAGCGCGGGGGGAGCCAGGGGAGGATGGCGGGGAGGTGAAGGCCCATCCCCCGGCGGTGTGCTGCGGGGGGGGGAGACGCACAGAGGCTGTTTTTCCGGACCGTAGGTGCACCACCGCCTCCGTCGCTCCGTGGCCCAAACCCGCACCTCTCTCCTTCCGCGGTGCCCTTCAGACGCTCCATTCCTCTTGCCGCTGCGCTCCGTAACCCCCCCCCCCAACACCTGCCATACCCAGTGAGGCCTCCGGGAGGCGCCATTGAAGGGGGCAGCCGGACTTTTTTTCTGTCGGGATGCCGTGCAATGTCTTCACCAGCGGGCTCTGGAGGGGGGCCCGGCTTTCGGGTTATGACGGGGGGCCCCGTTCCTGGATCGGGGTCCGAACCCGGTGCTTGGGGCTGTGAGGTTCCCTGACGGCGTCTGTAGGGGGAGACTCTGAACGCCGTCAGGTTGTTTTTTTGCTGCCAATTTTTTCGATTCCTCTCTTGGTTCTCCTGCCTCTCCAACCCCCCCGGGGAGGCCATCGTTCTGGAGTGCCCCACCCCAGACCGCTGCGGCCTCCTTCCACGGACCCGGACCACACCCACATGCGGCTGGGGCCCCAGGACGGCCCCGCGGCCCCTGCACTACTGCTCTGTCTGCCTGTGTCAGTGCGCCGCCCCGCCGGGCCCCCAGAACATGGGTGTGGCGGAGGACCCGGCCGGCTCGCCCCGCACTTCCCCCATCCCGGAAGCGTATTCATCCAGCTGCAGCCCCCTGTGCTCCAAGGGCGGCCCCGAGAGGGAGCTAGGTGCGGCGGCTGGAGGGGTGGGTGGACCCCCGGACCGCATCCTGGACGGGAGGGGCCCGACCTCCGAGGTGCGCCGGATGCCCCTGGTGGACTTATTTTGTGAGACCTGCTCCAAACCGTGGCTCATTGGCTGGTGGGACCAGGTAGGGCTGGGCAGGGCGGGGCAGGGCGGGGCATGTGGATGGATAATGGCTGGAGTGGGTGGAGTAAGATGGAGTGGGTGGGGTTAGTGGGTGGGGGCGGGACCAAACGCCT
>JAODKE010000050.1:16600961-16615471 GCA_026779605.1 Mormyrus hasselquistii
AACTGAAAGGGCCCTACCTCAAAGAGTAACTGTGGTAACTGAAAGGGCCCTACCTCAAAGAGTAACTGTGGTAACTGGCCTCACGCTACACAGGCCAGTTGCCCCGGGAAGTATTTCACTGCTGTATCCACTTGCCTTCTCTTCTCCTCTTAGATGATGATGTCATTGGCCCATCAGACATTACAGGTGTCCTCAGCCTACTGAGGTCTCCCCACCCTCACACACACACAGGATGGATGGTTAGGCCTGCCTGCACTCCTCATACTCGACAGGAGGACAGCTGTGAAAAAATTAGCATGTTTCACACATCTCTTCTGTGCACGCGCTCGCTAGACGCCTCTAGTATTCCAGCATTGCCTTTTTTTTATTATTACTTTTGTATGACATCTATACATCTTCTAATCACTCGGCCAGAGTCATGCGGGGGGCATGGAACCCATCCCAGGCTGCATGAGAGACACGAGACTGGGGTACACCCTGGAAGGGATGTTTTTTTCGTAGCTGAAGGTGCTTATTTATACCAGTGCTCAGAAAATTTGAGCTGAGAAAACACAATCCAGGCAGAATTAGGACATTAGCTGCTATTGTTCTCCCCCCTCTCCAGAAAACACACAAAAATAAACCAGGATCTAGTTTGCAACATGAAATGATTCCTCATAGTCAGCTGATATGAGGGAGGAATGTGAACTAACCACTGTGGTCAAGGTTAAAGACCAGTCACAATTAAGGATAATATTTAAGAGAACTTAATTAGCAAAGACAGCGGAGAATATCTGATTGATGCTTTTAATAGCTGTAAATAATTAAATGAATTTGTGAATGTGCTCAGAGACAGTTCGTGAACTAGCAGTCAGGACACGGGGGACTTTTAATTGCTACTGATGTATCCATCCTGAGCCCGGGGCCCATGGGTAAAACCCAACGCCTTGTGAAATTGGCCAATCGGAGAGCAGCGACATCGAGACCCGTCCACCGATCCCCAGGGCCCTCGGGCACATGTGCGGTCACCCCTGCAGCCTTGCGTAGGCGACCGGCAGGCTGACCCCGGTCACAGCTAGAGGACATGGTGCTGCGAAGGCGTTCAGAAGGACCAGAAGCCGGATGCACCTCCTTCGCTTCGATTCCATAAAGACATTAACCCTTTTTGTGTAGTTTAATGGCACATTTTAGCATTTAGCATTAGCCACGTAGCGTCATTTTTTTTCCCCTAAGCAGCCTGTTGATGTGTTTACTGGTGATGATGATAATAAGGCACTATCTGCGCTGTTTCGATGCTGTCTCTCTCCGCTGGCCCCTCTCAGGGCTCCGAGAGCCAGTGTGCGGTCGAGGCGTGACCTTGAGAAAGGTCAGAGACACCCAGCTTAGCGCAGGTTCCGCTCTCAGACTGTCATCCAGCCAGCCAGCCCCTCTCCCAGCATGCCTCAAGACTGACTTTGAGGATTCGGTTGCTAGGGAAACCTGTCTGTTACCATGGAGATTATTCCGTGCAGATGGATCGGTCAGTAGAACAGAGAACTTGTCCAAGGGGTCTCGCCGAAACTCTAATGTGTGTGTGCGTGTGTGTGTGCGTGTGTGTGTATGTGATATTACAGGCACAGAACAAGACAGCAGAAACACAGTGTCCTCCAAATAAGGTGCAAATAAGGTGAAATTATGGCTAGGATGGTGCATTTTTAGCACGCAATGGCATAAGAATCTCGTCGCATTACTGCAGGGCACTGATTGTCCCCCTGTTGTCTGGACTTTTATTCTGACACGTGTAACTCCCAGCTGCGCCCGTGTCAGCCGCCGCCTGCTCTTCACATCTGGATCAGGCCATTTTGATCCATTCCAGAACAGTCCAGGCCTGGTCAGGTTACTGGGGATAGATGGTGCTGTGAATCCTCACTGCCTCTGATTGTTTCCTGTACCCTGACAGCCTGGAGATTGTGATGTACCGATTACATACAATATATTAACGCAGTATATGCAGTCATAGCACACACACAATCTCTCGCACTGATACACACTTTTCCCCGCTGCCATACCGCTGTTCATCTTGCCATCAGAAGCAGCACCAGCAGCTGAGTGCATTCCGCATTGGAGACTCGAATCTTAACATTTGGACAATGCAAATTAGGATTTTACCATCTTCCTCATTTGACTTCCTCTGCCGGCCCCCAGAGGTTGGACTCCCCCTTCGATTTTGGTTCCTCCCAAGGTTTCTTCCCTCCAGGGAGTTTTTCCGTGTCACTGTTGCCTCTGGCTTGCTCACTGGGGCCTCTGAGCGGGGATTACATAAGGCGCTTTGAGACAATGTAAGGTTGTAAGAATGCACTATACAAGTAAAATTGAAATTGAAACTGACACAGACATGTACCCCATTTAGGAGACTGACAGGCATGATATAGAGAGAGATAAAGCACACACACCCCCCATGGACCCCTTTAGGGTCTGACCATCCTGTTGCAGGGGCCCCATTTACATTCTCCTTGTTTTATTCATACCCCCCCTCTTGGTCTCCCCCAGTTTAAGCGGATGCTGAACCGCGAGCTCTCCCACCTGTCTGAGATGAGCCGTTCTGGGAACCAGGTGTCAGAGTACATCTCCAGTACTTTCCTGGGTGAGTCTTACCGTCTTTCCGTCCACCAGTCTGTGCCTCTGGATTTATACCCGTATCACTGCACCTGTGCATGACCCCTATACACCATAGCCTGTTTGACCTGTACCAGTACATACTGGTGTATATGATTACTCATTCACGCATATCTGGTGTGTGGTTTCTGACTCTATAATGTATCTATACCCAGGAGTAGTGTTTACCAGCAGTCAAAGTGCACATTGACTTGGGGCCCTCTGTTGGCCACAAATAGTCACTACATAAAATATTACATAAATTGCTAGCTATCATCCTCTGACTCTACTAACTAGCAATTTTGGGGGAGGCAGAGTAACTTCTAAAGGGATCTCCATAAAGGACAAACCCAGGCCTCCTATGATGCGCGTACCTGTAGCCAGCCATCCGTACTTCCACCACATGCCGCTGTGACCTTTCCCCTCCAGATAAGCAGAACGAGGTGGAGATCCCATCACCCACGCAGAAACAGCAGGACAAGCCCATGTGCCACATCAGCGGCGTCAGGAAGCTCACCCGCAGCTCCAGCCAGGCCAACCCCATCGTGCCCCGCTTCGGGGTCAAGACCGAGCACGAGGACGCCCTCTCCAGGGTAGGCGTGGAAATGCAGGACTAGGTCCTGTAGACGGACGCAAACGCCACGATCAGATACACGTGTGGCCTACATGCACTTGTCATCTGCAATGTTTCTTAATAAGTTTAGTTAGATCTTCACCATAGAGAAGTGAAGTGAGGTAGTGTGTGATCCTTGCGTGGGGGCAAAGCCATCATCATGTGTCTTTTTGCCACAGGAGCTCAACGACTTGAATAAATGGGGCCTCAACATCTTCCGTGTGGCTGATTTCTCTAGCAACAGGCCTCTCAGTTGCATCATGTTTGCCATCTTCCAGGTAGGTTGTCAGTTTGTGTGTGTGTGTGTGTGTGTGTGTGTGTGTGTGTGTGTTTACATGCTAGACAGAGTGTGTTGCATTATAATCATATAGATATCTATTCATTTTTACATCTATCTGATGCTTTAATCTAAAACAAAAAAAGAGGGAAGGGTTACGATTTACATGTGCGCCCCAACATTTGAACCCATGACCTTTATGTTGTTAGCACGATGCTCTGCGTGTGTATGCACTTATTTGAATGATATTGTCTTTGTGTGTAAGGGTTATATACTGCATATATATTAATAGGTTTGTTTAAATTTTAACTTGCATATTTCTGTTTTAATATTATTAATATTAATAATAATACATTGTTGTCTCAAGGAGTTTGTAGTTATTGAGTCTTAGCATCAAATCCGGCCAAAACCCAAAGCTTGACGAATGAACCCCAAAGCCGTGTGTGCATGTGTGTGCATGTGTGTTCTGTGTGTTTTCACACGTATGGGCATGTGCTCGCGTGCAGGAGAGAGACCTGCTGAAGACTTTCCGTATCCCGGTGGACACATTCGTCAACTACATCATGACCCTGGAGGACCACTACCACGCCAACGTGGCCTATCACAACAGCTTACACGCAGCTGATGTCATGCAGTCTACACACGTGCTGCTGTCCACGCCTGCCCTCAACGTGAGTGACCCAGCATTCCCTCCAGTAACCAGCCTCATGAGACCACACCCATATCTGACTTGGTACTGACCTTCAGCCATTAGCAATGCTGACAAACGTTGATATCCTGCTAGCATCACTCCCTTTCTGAAATAACAGGAAGTAGTTAATCTCTCCTCTCCAGGCAGCCAATCAGTATCTTTTGTCCATCAATAAGTGACAGACCCTAGTCCTGTGTGAGGACACTGCTGAGGGTGCTAAGGCTCCTCTCTCTCTCTCTCTCTCTCTCTCTCTCTCTCTCTCCCTCTCTCTCCCTCTCCCTCTCTTCCTCTCACTCTCTCGCCCTCTTTCTCTCCCTCTTTCTCTCTCCCTCGCTCTCTCTCTCCCTCTCTCTCTCTCTCTCTCTCTCTCTCTCTCTCTTTACCAGGCGGTCTTTACCGATCTGGAGATCCTGGCTGCTCTTTTCGCGGCCGCCATCCACGACGTGGATCATCCTGGTGTCTCAAACCAGTTTCTGATCAACACGAGTGAGTCTACAGGCGGAGCAGGACCACGGGGAGCTGTGACAGGGGGAGAGTAATGAAGCTGGGGAAACACTGAAGGCAGTGTGGGGGTCACTGGGGTACCGACAGGGACAACTGGGTAGCCATGGGGTAACTTGGTGTTACTGAGGGTAATGGTAGGTCTTGGTGGGGTCTCACTATTTTTTAACGGGTGTGTACGTATTGCAACAATAGGTTTAACTAGCAATGTCACACTATGCTTAAAGAGAAACATGGACCATGGAACGAGAGTTCGGAGGGTCATAAGGAAGGGCATGAAGTCGTGTCCACTTGTTTGTTTGCTTTTGAAAAACTTTTGGCCTTTTCTTAAGTTTTATAGGTTTGCATTAAATTTGTAGGTAGTGTTTTTTTGTGATTGTCCATGACACTCCAAAAAGTCGTCTCCCAATTGCACGGCCGATGAGGAGAACGCCAAACTGAGTCACCTGATCTGCCAACACAGACTCAGAGCTGGCACTGATGTACAACGACGAGTCAGTCCTGGAGAACCACCACCTTGCCGTGGGCTTCAAACTGCTGCACGAGGAGAACTGTGACATCTTCCAGAATCTGACCAAGAGGCAGCGACAAAGCCTGCGCAAGATGGTCATCGACATGGTGAGCCTGTCCATCACATAGACTGCCTGTCCATCGCATAGACTGCCTGTCCATCACATAGACTGCCTGTCCATCGCATAGACTGCCTGTCCATCACATCGACTGCCTAATGGAAGTCAGAATGTCCTTCCTCATCATCTCCACTGTTTCCTCCATGACTGCTCCTCCTGCAGGTGCTGGCGACAGACATGTCCAAGCATATGAGTCTGCTTGCTGATCTGAAGACGATGGTGGAGACCAAGAAAGTGACGAGCTCAGGAGTGCTGCTGTTGGACCATTATACAGACCGCATACAGGTGAGACCATTGGGCATATAGATTGTATGGAAGTCAGTCTGTCCGTTACAAAGTGTATATATGTCAAATTGTCCCTTACAAAGACCATTTGTACATTACAAAGACAGTTTGGAGGTGAGAATGTCCATCACGAAGACCATATAGAGATGAGACTGTCCATTACAAAAGTTGTATGGTGGTGAGACTGTCCAATAGAAATACTGTATGTAGGTGAGACTGTCCATTGCAGACCATTTGTAGGTGAGACTGTCCAGTACAGACCTTATGTAGATGAGACTGCTCCATATACAGACCTTATGTAGATGAGACTGTCCAGTACAGACCTTACGTAGATGAGACTGCTCCATATACAGACCTTATGTAGATGAGACTGTCCAGTACAGACCTTACGTAGATGAGACTACTCCATATACAGACCGCACGTAGGACCTTGTGTATCTGTCCACTGAGCATGTGTGTGACACGCAGGTCTTGAGGAATATGGTGCACTGTGCGGACTTGAGCAACCCCACCAAGCCGCTAGACGTCTACAGGCAGTGGACCGAGCGCATCATGGAGGAGTTCTTTAGGCAGGGCGACAAGGAGCGGGAGCGAGGCATGGAGATCAGCCCCATGTGTGACAAGCACACGGCCTCCGTGGAGAAGAGTCAGGTACTTACACATGCACACACCTATTCACTATATCAACTATCAACTGTAGCTGCGTTAGGGGGCACCTTCCTACAATTTTATTTAATCGTTGATCATTAATCCTAAATCAGCAGATGAATGACAGATGATGAGATTACACACTCACACACTCCCTCAGATGAGATTGCATTCTCACACACTCTCTCAGATGAGATTGCACTCTCACACACTCCCTCAGATGAGATTGCACTCTCACACACTCCCTCAGATGAGATTGCACACTCACACACTCCCTCAGATGAGATTGCACTCTCACACACTCTCTCAGATGAGATTGCACTCTCACACACTCCCTCAGATGAGATTGCACACTCATACACTCTCTCAGATGAGATTGCACACTCACACACTCTCTCAGATGAGATTGCACTCTCACACACTCTCTCAGATGAGATTGTACACTCACACACTCCCTCAGATGAGATTGTACACTCACACACTCTCTCAGATGAGATTGCACTCTCACACACTCAGATGAGATTGCACACTCACACACTCCCTCATACGTTCACAGAAGTCCTCAAAGAAATCTGTACTCACTGCTGACGTGTGCGCTTGTTGATGGTCCAGGTGGGATTCATCGACTACATCGTACACCCCTTGTGGGAGACCTGGGGGGACCTGGTGCATCCCGATGCGCAGGACATCCTGGACACGTTAGAGGACAACCGCGACTGGTACCAGAGCACCATCCCACAGAGCCCCTCGCCTCCACCAGACCTGGGGGACCCGCAGCTGGAAGGCTGCCTAGACAAGTTCCAGTTCCAGCTGACCCTAGAGGAACCGGACCAGAACCACCTGACTGAGGACTGCTGCGCTGAAGAGGAGGAAGAGGAAGAAGTGATGGAGGAAGAGGCAGAGGATGAGGCGGGCCCTGCACCGCCAGCAGAGTCCACGGGCGCTGAGGCAGGAAACACAAACTCCGACGGTACCCCTGAGGAAGAGGAGGTATCTTCCTCCCCGCTCGATGACTCATGAGGACCACCCTGGCCCCCAAACCCTGATTCCAGGGGTGCGAGGGGGATCAGCCGTCACGCCGTCATTTCAGTCCACGTCCCTATGCTTAAGGGAGGAGAAAAAACAATAACAGGAACAAAACTTAATAACAGACGCTATTTTTTTTCCAGAAAAGGGAACAACAATAATATTGTTAATATGATGTAATAGGATAGAAATGTTATTTACACAGAAACTGTAGAAATAATATTAATAACAGAAATGTTATTTACACAGAAACTGTAGAAATAATATTGATAACAGAAATGTTTTTTTACACAGAAACTGTAGACTTGGAAGGGACTTGGAGCCCCTCTCGCAGGCATTGGGAGGGACAGCCGAGAGAGGAGGTTTCCGAAGGACCTTATTTTAAGGGGAAACTGAAGACATTTTAGTGCAATGAACACGACACTGATACATACAGTGCACACACACGATCAGGCAATACCGGTCACATACGCACATACATGCATTCCCACACTTTTAGACACGTGTGTGTTTGTGTGTGCATGTGTATCTGTGTGCGTGTAGTGTGTGCGCAGATGAAGTTTGCACGTGTGTGTGTGAGTTATTGAGATTGTTCAAATCGGATCCACTCATTTGGATAAAGCCATGTCTATAGGGACTATTAATTAGTAGTAATTAATGGGTATTATTGGGTATAAACTAATATTCATCCATATCTTACCTTTAAACTTGGTTCCCTGCAGCAAATCAATTGTTCGACTTTGAATGACAGATTTTATGTATCCAAACAAAGGAAATAACAACTAAGGCAGTAATGAACTGAGGAAGACTAGGAGAGGGAGGGGCCTCTTTCCTACCCCTGGAGAGCCACCCGATTGGACGGCCATGTGCCTTTCTGACCACGCCTGCTCGACCTCCGACCCCCTGCGAGGCGATGCTCGTTGGGGCAGAGGCGCCAATCGTGCATTCCCCATTGCACCCCCAGACACCGTTCTTCATTGTCTGTGTGTCAATTGTGATGCTTGGTCTCCGTGACGATGTCGTCACAGGTGACGCCTTTCACCTGTCCGCTATCACCAACAGGCCGTGCTCTTTGACAAAAACGTGTTTTCCATGGAAGCTCTATTTAAGTGTCCAGTTACAATTGTATTATAAAGAGTGGTGTCAGTTGTCTTTTAGCAATCAATCATTTTATTTAATATTGTCGACTTTGATGGGCAAGTAGTCTCAAACGCAGTTTTCCCAGATGGAAATAAAAAACATGGACTACCAAAAAGGGATAAATTGACCTTTCTATGAACCTTGTCGAAAAAAACAATTTAATAGTATTGTTAGAATATGTTAGCTTTAAAATGTACAAAACACAAGATTGTACAAACAAATAGACGTACAAGAGTGTTTTGATCATCGCAATTGATTGTGACTATGGCATTATTACCAATTGGAACAAGATAAGCAGTTATCAAGCAATATTGATTCGGACACGTCCACCCAGCCCTGTCCTCCAGCACAGCCACTCAGTACATGCACAGGTACACACACACACCCTTTCTACACACCTCTACCGACCACCACGCAGACAGAGGTCTTGAGAACCTGGGAAAGATACGTCGCGCTAGCATGCCTGAGTGGTAAGACTGTTTTTGGTTTCTCGTCACTGACGTGTGTTGTATTAATTGCAGAGTGTTGGGTCAGTGTCACAGTGTGTATATACCGATTTTGTACGCATACGTCTGTTTACACGCCATGTTGTGTATATCCGCTTCAGAAGGACAGACACGAGGCACGTCAGGACATGGATGCTGTGCCAAGATGCTGTTAGCCTGTCACTTTCTAAGGAGCCCCCGGGTACAGTGGTGGAGGGGGGGATCTTATATTTGAAAGGAAGGTGAAAATGTCTGGCAAATGTTAGTCTGTCAAATATCAGTAGTTCTGTCTATCACTGCCGCACGAGTTAGCCTATCTGGCTTGTCACGTAGATGATGCTTAGAATATTAATATAAATCATTAGAGACTAAATTTCCTGTCGGAATGTGTAGTTTCACTCCCATCAGTTCTATTCCATGGCTGTGTATCGCCGGTCAGGCCGATCTCGTAGATGTGTGTGTTTGGTGTGCATGTGTGTGCGCGCGTCTGTGTGTAGAGAAAATAACATCATGGGCCATCTGTTTTCAGCTGGTCAGTGGCTCATCTTATCTGAGCAGGTCTGTGATTGGTGGAATGGGATGCCTGAGTCACCGCTGGCTCTGTGATTGGTGAGGCGGGACCCCAAGGTCACCACTGGCCTGTGATTGGCAGAATGGTGATCGATCCCATGTGTACCCACCTGTCGTTCTATGGAATGTCGCTATGTGCTTTTGTGGCTTTTTCTGTTTATCTTGTGAGCTATAAAAACAAACGAATATACAAATTGCCATTTAACACAATACTGTAGCAATTGTTTCTTACAAATCGATAATTAATTAATTGATTGATTAATTAATTAGTTATTGATGTTCTTTTTAAATTACGAAAAGAAGACATGTTAAATGCCACAATACTTTTATTTGGACAGTTTGTGTACTTTTTTATTTTTGTATTATTTGGTTTAATGGTATGGAAGTTATTCAATTATTATGGTTGATATGAATAGTATCCTTATTACTGCTTGTTTGTATATATTGTAATAGACTGTAAATGAATAACTCTATAACTTCAGTGAACATCTATAACTATAGATTCAGTCTTTTTCTTCAGTCTGGTGATAAGATGGGGATTAACTATTGACATCTGAACCCTCATTCTCTCTGTCCTTGTCCCTCTTTTCCTGATCTTTAACAGAGTATTTTTAATTTGTAAAAAAAAAATGAAGAAAAAACTTAAAAAACAAAGATGATGGAGTCACAAAACACTTTCTCTGTATCAGCACTTTATCCTCTGCAGGTCGGGGGTGGAAGGTGGGAGGAGTTTGGAGTGATGGAAGTAAGTGGGTGGGGCGATGGATGGAAAAGGTAGGTGCGTGGGTGGAGCTTGCGCAAGGGCGGGGCCACAAAGGACGGGAAAGGTAGGTGTGGGAGTGGTCGGGGGCGGAGGTCCGTCGTGTCCTGCGCAGTACACACCTCTCGTGTGTCTCGCGGTGACACGCCCCCCAGCTCCGTGCTCCCAGAGGACCGCGTCTTAGCCATCTTTTTTTAAATAATTGTTTTACTCTAGCGTTCCCACATGATCTTAACTTCAGAGTTCCTCCATAATTGTGGTCTACTTGTCGAATTTGAGCTTTTGCTCATGTGTTACTTGTTCACGACTTTAAAAAATTACAAAAAAGCCTAAAGATGATTGTAATATCTGTAAATTATACTGCTTTAATGTGTAAAATGTGTTCCTGTTATTTTTTATTATTCTATTTTTATGACAATATTTTGGTTTTCTTTTGAGAGAACTGAGGTGTCATTTTGTGAATAAAATGCATCTAATAAGCTAATATCTATATGAAATAATGATATATCTGTATATTTTTTCTTTGATTTCACTGTACGGTACTGTAAAGTGTGTCAAAACTACAAATAAAGGATGATTTTTATAATAAAATGATAAAATAAAAGGCATGAAGACATTTATGCAGCAGCTGCTGTCCGCACAGTGTGTGCATACGACTTCTGGTTTTGTATTAAATTTGACATCAGTGTTTTTTCATCTGCACCATGTACAGGATAGCGCATGTGCTTCTGCTGAGCACAAAGCCGTCACCACAAACCACCCCGCCATGCGGCCAACTCTGTTATTTTTCGTATTTATTCATTATTTAATTTAGCGGCAAGGGCAACGGATATGCATTTTGATGTTTTAGGTAAAATGAGTTAATCAAGGGATAATATGCATTATCAAGGGATCCGTGTTTAATAAATTATTTAAATAGGTGAGTGCCGATTTCGTATGTGGGACGAAAATCGAACAGGAATGCGGCGATGTGTTTTTCTTATCATTGACATGAAGAGAGCCGCAGCTGATCGATAGGCTATATTTTATGACTTTATAACTGTACATAACAAAAGCAGGTTGGGCCCATCCCAGCGACTTTCTCCATAATAAATGTTTCAGAATACATGGATAAACAGATAACATAGTTATAATGAGGCTTAAAGGCGAGAAGTAAAAAAAAAGCATTGACCTTGGACTATACAACCATGTACACGATCACTAACCCGAAAGCACAAAAATTACAAATCCCATAATGCACAATAAACTTCCGCTTGCGACGCACGTGTTTCCCTTTTTCCTCCAATCAGGTGAGAACACACTTATGCGCTGCGTTGGACGGGTTTTTGTAATAAGACGGCTGGAAGAATAAGGTAATAAAACATTTCGGTACTTTTACGAGACTGCATGACGTTAGCGTTCATATTATATTTAATTAATATCCGTACATATCCTATGGCTCTGGGTTCATGCTTTGTTAAAACGCCCGATGTCTGAGTACGTGCCCTAGACAAAAAAACACTTTCTTCCTGTGTTCGGAAGAGATGCATCTATATATAAACGGTGAAAACACATGAACAAATAAAGCTGAATTTAGTTTTTCTCATTACAGTATATTTGCATTTAGATAATGGTCTTCTAATTGTGGCATTATTTTAATGCTGCTTACAGCACCGTCCATCTGAAAATACTAGCGAAATTGTCCGTATATCACAGAGAAATATGGTGTATAATTACGATTTTATACAAAATGAACGCAGCTCGAGTAAAATCCGGCACTGTAGGTGTTAACTAAGGTGAGTGAAGTGTTTCCGGTCTTTGGGAAGCTACAGCACGGGAAAGTGGGTTTCCAGTTTAAATGGGTAATATATCTTTAGCTTAGGTTCATTTTCCAGTATGAAAACCCACATTCTTCCTACCCATGATCTCATACAAATTTAATTTAGCTACATTCATTTTTGTTGTTTGGGTTATATCATGTTAAAATGACTTGTGCTCCATCCTTCCTGCTAACGGGGTTTACAGACGGACCGCATGATGTTCCGGCTACAAGTGTTTCTGATCGTGAGCCTGGGCGCTGCCTTGGTGGCTGCGGTGGAGGTGCACCGGCCTCGGGGAGTCCCGCTGGAGAGTACGTGGCTGCCAGTTAATCCACAACCTAATTTCATTTTAATATGAACGTTACTACTGCAGGGTTGCCAGCTTTGGTCAGCAAGCTGGAGTGAGATTTTCAATTCGAGACCAGTCTGCACGCGCGCACACACACGTCTTTACATGTATGTAACAGTTTTACTGCCTTTTGTCTGTCTGTAGGTTTTGCAAACTACACACGTGGTTTTTATGTAGCTAATTTTAGGTTTGTAATGGAATATTATATTTTCCGTAAGATTTTTTGCATGAAATGTCAGCTAATACAGAGATTTTGTCCTCAAGGTGGCCAACATTAGGTGCTGATCTCATTATTAAATCTTATAAATAAGCCACATGACCCCCTCAGCCCCCCATAACTCACTGTGTCAGTTGCTCCCTGACTTTGAACAGAGCGACACTTTTATGATGAGAGCCGGCCCTTCACTTGCCTGGACGGATCTCGCACCATCCCCTTCGACCGCGTCAATGACGACTACTGCGACTGCAAGGACGGCTCCGATGAACCAGGTACCTCGCTTAGCGCTGAACTCCTGCTGTAGACGCCACACTTGCTTCTGCACAGCAGCGCTCCAGGTGGTGGTCTGTACACAGAACAATCGTGTGGTTCCCACCAGACTGATATCAGTGTAAATGCGTCCTGCATCATTCTGTGGGCGGCTGTTTTTTTTAGATGTAAACATTTAATCTCCAACTGCTGCGTCTCCTGCTGTCTGTGTGATAGAATTGCACTGAGCCTGAACCTGAAATTTTGGTAAAATTGACTGCATGATACAATATAATGCGAATGAACTGGAAGCTGCTCGTATGTTTATAAAATGGGGCATGCTGGGCGTTGAATAACGATTTAATAAATGGGTTTTTAAAACGATTCTGTCCGCCAGGCACGGCAGCCTGTCCCAACGGCAGCTTCCACTGCACCAACACCGGCTTCCGGGCTGCCTTCATCCCTTCATCGCGGATCAATGACGGCGTCTGCGGTAAGCCAGGCCGCATCATGATCCGGGGGCCCCGTGGCCTCCCAGATAGCTCTGCTTTTGTAAAGTCTACTTCTGATTTCCTTATGCATCAGACTGCTGTGACACGACCGACGAGTACAACAGCGGGGCTTCCTGTCAGAACACCTGCCGGTGAGTCCCGCCCCCCCGCCGGGCCCCCCCACCTTCCTGTTTTAGACCCGGGGGGCATTCCTAACAAGGGCATGTCTGCCGAACAGGGAGCTGGGCCAAAAAGAGAGGGAGACCCTGGAGAAGATGGCTGAGATCACGAGGGGGGGCTTTCTGCTGAAGCAGCAGCTGATCGAGGAGGCAAAGCGCGGCCTGCAGGAGAAGCAGGTGAGGCCAAGTCCATCAGCTCGAAAAAATCCCCCCCCCCCGTCCTACACTCACGGCTCTGCGGTGGGGGCTCCCCGCAGGGCAAGCTGTCCGAGCTGCAGGCCAGCAGGAAGGAGCACGAGGACAAGGTGGACGCACTCCGGACTGTGAAGGAGAGCGCAGAGCAGCCGGAGAGAGAGGCGAAAGAGCGCCACCTGAAGGCATGGGAGGGTAAGCGCAGGCTGTGAAATGATTGGAGCGGCATCAAAATCATGCTCTCTAAGGTATTCTACCAGCTCATAAATAATGTGCTAGACTCGTGTAATACTTAATTAGTAACACCTAAAATAGTTTAATTATCGAAAAACTCATTTAATTATGGCTACCCTTTCCCCTAGGATTGTAGCCTTGTATGGTCCTTATAATGACATGCATGCATTTATTTCTGCTGTGATGTTTTAGCGCAAAAGGCAGCTCTCCAGCTGGAGAAGGAGAAGGCCAAGATGGCTGAGGTGTTCCTGGAGCTGGATGATGATGCAGATGGCCTGTGAGTCCTGGGTTTTCCGTGGGGGGAGGTGTAACGCTGGTGTGGGTCTCCCGCTGTAACCTGGTCCTCTGTGGCCCCCCCCAGGGTGTCTGTGTCAGAGCTACAGACCCACTCAGAGCTCGACCCCGACGGCGACGGCGCCTTGACCGACACGGAGGCTCAGGTGACCCCCCCCCCCCCCCCCCCCCCCCCCCCCACCCACCACCCACAACACCACCTCGGGTTCTCTTGTTGGGACCGGAGAATGGATATAGGGGGTTACAACAGCAGAGTAAGAAGGATGGT
>JAODKE010000050.1:16615571-16638527 GCA_026779605.1 Mormyrus hasselquistii
GTCAGCTGGTATTGCTAACAGTCAGCTGGTATTGCTAACAGTCAGCTGGTATTGCTAAATGGCTCGCCGACATGTCACACACAAGTTGACCATGTTTCAGTACATCATTCCCAGCCCCGACTTTCAACATCTGATGTAAACGGTACGCAGCATTAATCACGGGTGTGTTTTGAAGTAGGGGATTCTGGGAGCTGTAGTCCTCTGTGATTGTTGCCTGCTGTTACTGTGAACGACCAATAGCATGGTAATGGAATTTAGGAGGGGTGCTTTTTTTGAAACAGGGGCTGCTGAATGGGGCTGACAAGGTGGACTCTGCTGGATTCCAGAACATCTGGAGTAACATCAAGGACAAATATGTTTCCGAGGTCAGGGGTCCTTCTTCATGCCTTTTACCTGAAAGTGGTGAAACAGACTTCTGGCTAGAACTTTGTTTGTGTTCACTGTGTGTGGTGCCCTCAGTCCCAGCCAGCGCCTCCTCCACCACAAGAGCCCCAGGACGCCGCCGAGATGGACCAGGACAAGGATTCCGACAAAGATGTGGACCAAGCCATTCCTGAGGATGACCCTGGGGATGAAGAGGATGACGAGGAGGAGGATGATGATGACGACGTTCCCGAGGAGTACGATGACAAGGTGACGTGTCACGGCTGCAGGCCAGTGTGTGCGACCTGCTCTTCCTGCCTGAGCTCTGGTCTCTAACAATGTTTTGTTTTACTGACAGGCGCCCCCTGCTGGTCCGCCAGCAGAACACGGCGATGACAGTGATGGGGCCATGCCGTCGTACGATGAGGAAACGCAGGCGCTGATCGATGGTGGGTGGTCCTGGGTGCGCTCTACTGCACGTGTGCAGGTGCACGTGTATGCATGCATGTTGTTGTTAAGTGTGTGTGTTTTTTTTTTCTTTTCTTACAGCTGCTCAGAAAGTCCGGGATGAGTTTGATTCAGCAGAGAAGTCCCTCCGTGAAGTCGACGATCAGATCAAGTGAGTTGTCTGACGCCCCTCCCCCACCCGCGCAAAAACACAAAAAAAACTTGACTCTACCATCCCTCCAGCTCCAACTCCCCGGTTTCTTCACTTTCACAGCTTTGACACCCCCAGGGTGGAGGTTCTTGGTAGGGGGGGGGGTGGGGCAAGCTCAGTAATCAACAGCTGGGCCTCACTGGATGGTACCCACGCAGCCACGTGACATTATCCTGTTGGTGTTTCTGCTTCAGGAGCCTCGAGAAGGAGATCTCATTTGACTTCGGCCCCAGTGCAGAGTTTGCCTACCTCTACAGCCAGTGCTATGAGCTGACCACCAATGAGTATGTCCCTATACTGTGTGTGTGCGTGTGTGTGTGTGTGACTGATTCTGATTTTTAGCTTGTGTATGATTGATCCACGTCCCAATTTTTCCTGGTCTTCAGATACATTTACAGGTTGTGTCCCTTCAACCGCGTATCCCAGAAGCCTAAATACGGTGGATCGGAAACCAACTTGGGGTGAGGATCAAGCATCTGTGCTGCGATTCGATTTGCTGCAGGGTTTTATTTTTTTTGTTGTTGTTGTTGCCGATTGTACGTGTTGGGTTTTATTTACGGCTTTGGATCTCTTGCCTTTCTGTAGGTCGTGGGGCTCCTGGAACGGACCAGAGGGCAGCAAATACTCCATCATGAAGTACGAGCATGGGACGGGCTGCTGGCAGGGACCGAACAGGTCCACCACGGTTAGTCTCACACCGATTGAGATTGGGTGGACTCTGGCCCATCGGACATTTTGGTAAAAGGGGAGGAAGGGAGCAGTGAACCCATCATTTACACAGATGAACGAATATCAGTGACCACATGCCTCTGTGGACATTTTATAATGCGTTTGAGTGCCTTCGAAGAACTCCCTAGTTAAAAATCAGGAAGCGTTATGGGAAGGGGAGCACCCGCATGAGTTTGTGCATCCACGTCTCAGGTGAAGCTCACGTGCGGGAAGGAGACGGCAGTGCTGTCCACCTCAGAGCCCAGCCGCTGTGAGTACCTGATGGAGTTCTCCACTCCAGCCATTTGCCAAGAGCCTCCCAGCCTGGAGACTGTCGCCTCGGAGACCGATCCCCATGACGAGTTCTAGAACTGCTCCTGAGGTGAGCTCATGCTCGTGCACACGCACAAACGCTCACCACCAACATCACAAACTGTGTGCTGATACTGTGCAAAAACTAAAAAAATAAAAACTCTCTCTCTCGTCAGCCCCCAGGTCTCTGGGACCAGATCACTGCCCTCCTGTCCCAAGGCTTCCTGCTTCCTGGTGCTCTTTTCTTGATGTGCCCTGAGCACTTGCTTCTTTCGGACCTGACAAGAAAATCCTCACTGTTGGATCTGCACTGTTCCCCTCACTGGTTTTGAGCTGACGGGTCCTTTCTTTGCGCCCCCCCTCCCCCCCAACAAACACACACCCATCAAGATACTGCTGTGAAATGCCCATCTCGCCCACCCCCCAAAAAATACAACCAGATGTCTTGCTAATAAACTGTAAGTGTCCTGTGTGAGAGTGAGTGTGTCACTTTTTTTTCCTCCTTATTTCTCGTACTGTGTTGAGCCTGCTTTACCCGCAGCATGGTAGGTAAGCCTGAAGGTTGCTTGTTCGCAGCCTAAAAGGGGCTCTTGTTCTGAAGAGCTCCAGTACATTTATACAGTTCAGCTAAACTAATTTACTGAGTATGAACGTGAGGTGAATTTACAAATGCATCTTTTGTTTTGAAATGTATCATAAAAGCCAATGAACTGCATAAGGTTATTAGTGTTTGCTGTCACCACTGGGCCTGTTTACTGTACCATGTGAACAGTAATTCACTCTGATGATCCTTTACTGTCAGCGGTCTGCTTTGTGTTCATCCGTCACTGTCAGTGGTCTTAAGAGTAGGGCAGTTCTGCTTCCATCCAGTCTGCAGCGTTGCATTTTGATTGGTCGGAGTGATTGTCCTGTCTGCAGTGATTTGTGGGGTCTGTGATCATGTAGGTCTGGTGTGCATTCCTGTCTGCAGTGATTTCTGTAGGCTGTGCTGTGTGGTCTGTGATCATGTAGGTCTGGTGTGCATTCCTGTCTGCAGTGATTTCTGTAGGCTGTGCTGTGTGGTCTGTGATCATTTAGGTCTGGTGTGCATTCCTGTCTGCAGTGATTTCTGTAGGCAGTGCTGTGTGGTCTGTGATCATGTAGGTCTGGTGTGCATTTCGTTCAGTACACAAAACAAAAGCGTGTAGGACCAGTAAGATTCGTAACTTTTATTTTTTTTTCTCGCAAGAAAAGTACAAATAATCAAACAATTCCATGAAAAGTTTTCAAGCGTCTTCAGATGATACCCAGTAATAGATAATCTAAGCTAAATCAAAAGGTGTTTTTGCTTTTTTTTAATTTTACCCCGGTGTCACATTTATTTGAATCATTCTTTATCATGTTCAAAGTTCAAATTTTTCTGTTGAAGTTAGCTTTGTTCTTCTGACATTTTATTCTATCTGGATTGGTAGTTTTTCCCTTTTTTTTGTTACTATCCCCGAAAAACTATATATAAATAAATAAGAGAAATGGCAACGGAACCCGCTCTTTCCCCAAATAAATAGAAAGCGCATTGTTGTGAGAAAGACACACCACTGACCCCTACCGGCCACAGCCATCCTTTTTCTTCCTCTCCTCTCCGTTATCTCAGAGGTTTTTAATTCTCCTGCAGGAGCGCAGCACTACTCCCGAAAACACAAGTCCAGACAAGTGGTCCCGACCCAGAATTTAACCACCGCTTTTGGGGTTCATAAAGTGGTTGAAAGATTGGACAGAATCGATAATCCATACAACATGAAAGATGAGAAAAAATCAAAGGTTTTTTTTTTCTTTTTTTTGTAACAAGACAAACAGAACACAGGCAGTAAACATAACATCAAGCAAGCCATTTTTGTTGTCTACACATCAATTTATTTTCCTTACCAGTGCACTCTTCCTACGGATAACTTTTCGCAGTTATTTCTGAATGTTTTTTTTTTCATTCCCGTTTATAAAAGAAAAATATGGTATAGCCACATTTCAGCAAAATTGAGAACTCATTTAAACTAGCAAATATAATGAAATAAAGCATAAATATACACAAAACATACTTTTATACGAGGCAATAATAGTAATAAATAGTTTTAAGTTAACAATAAGTTAAATCTACAAGTTTAAAGTCGCCCAAATAGTACAAGTTTGTTGGCGCTATCTTATATTTTCACGTTTAATTTTTTTGTTGCAACAAAAACTACCACAGACTTTTACAAACACAATCGAACACATTTTGATTGAAATAAAAGTCTAACTCTAAAATCTGCAAACACTAAGAACTGCAACTAATTATTTTTAAATAAAGAGACAAAAATTATTGAAAATTTGTGCCCAATAAAAAGCAACTGAGTTGAGTCTTCAACCCACATGTGTCCTCTATGTTAATCTCAATGACACAAAAACGCTTAATCAACGCGTGAATCTGATATGTAAAACAAACCAATAAATTAAATAAAAGGAGTTATATTCTAAGATTGATACTGGTGGAAACCTAATCACCTCAGATTTTTTCCATAGAATTTCATTGTTGCTCTTTCAAAAAATTTGGATTCTGAAGCCAACTAGCCTATTTGTGTTAGTAACGCAGTCAGAACGAAAATCAACGGGCCAACGGAAGGAGTGTTGTATATTTCCAGAGATCAGAGTTTAGAGTGCTTGTTTGTTTTTTTGTTTTTTTTTTTTTGTAATGAGTCGACATTTACACATTTGTTTTTTAGTTTTTTTACATTTGATCCTTTCACTTTTTTGCAAACGATTTCAGTGTGACGTTTAATTTCTTTTTTAAAAAATATATATTATGTTCTCAGTCAATATAAAAACAAAGCACATTGCACTTGCTGTTCCATAAGAAAGTTTTTTTTTCCTTTTGAAATGGATTATAACGAGCTCATGCGGTGCGTACCTGTGTCTCTTATCATTGTCCTCGGTGCTGTGTGCGCACCGTTTAGTAGGCTATGTGTCATACTTTGTGTCTGCATGTATGTGCAGTCCTGTGTTTTGTGTGTGGGCGTGCCCTGGCCCGGTGTGTAATTTAAACAACCTTCAAGTGTTTGAATGGTGATCTGCGCATACCCTGTGTGTGTATGTGTGTGCATGTGTTTGCTATGTAATTGCCGCTGTTTTAAAAAACAAAATCAGTCTCTGCGAAGATGCAAGCAGCTGTCTTACTTTATAATATGCATTCGTGTTCGTGAGCCCTGTTTGCATGGAAGTCGTGCTGTCACTCTGCGAAATCATCTTGGAAATATAAAACTAACGTAAATGTGAGTTAAATGACGAATGTTCAGAAATAGTGATATTTAGATTCTTCAGTATACGTAGACCTACAGAGCAGTATGCATAAAGATGTCGAGAGCTAGAAGCAATTGAAATGGGAGGGAAGATCACTTTGAAAACCCCCCACCAAATCAAATCGCCCACCCTTCCCTATTCACAAGGTTTATCGTTCTAAAAGCCAAATGTTTTGAGGCATCAGGAGCACTCAAAGCTTTTTTGTGGTTTTGACGTCACGCTGATTGTATTTGCATCATTTCCGAGATGCGTTAAAACATATTTAGGATATGGAAAATCGTAGCCTTATTTTTTCATTAGTCCATTAAACCGATTTCTAATTTCTTGTACTCAATCGAAGCTAAAATGACATTTTGCCAAACAAAAGAATTTAAGGAAATACACCTTAGATAGGTTCCTGAAGAATTCTATGCGTCTTTATGCACACTGACCATGATATGTATCTTCACAGCCATCTAAATTTTGAGGTGAACAATCTAGAATTTGCGCAAGACACAACATCAACTCGCCCCATTGAATCCCTAACCCCACCCTCCCCAACACACACAGACTTCCCTAAATGAAAAATATGAAAATTAAACTATATATGTCTGTGAAAATATTTTAAGCTCAAGAATCAGTACAAATTCTGATCAAGGACTTTTTTTCCTTTAAGTATAAAAATAGATTTGTTTCCTTCTGAATCCTCTCACATCAAAGAGACCACTGTCCTCTTTGGCTAAGTAAGCATTATCTAGAAAAGTAATTTTAAAACACAGTTCACCTTTTATTTAAGTCTTTTTTGCCAATATTTAAGCTGTCTTATTGTTTCATCTATTTTTGTTACTCTCTGCCAAAGTCCGTCTCATTCTAAACATGGAAGATAATATTTCTGATATTTTTTTCAGAATGAGTCGGAAATTTGGCAGATGATCACACTGGCATATGAAATCTATTATAATTATTGTTTATGTTTTAAGGATATCCAAATTTAGCATTTGTCATTCTTATAATGTTCAGGAGACAAATGTCTTTTTTTAAATACTGGGATATAATTTCAATGGGAGTAAAGGAGTAGGGTTAAGACTAGGTCTAAAGGGTTTGGATTTAAATACGGTGAAGATTGTGTTCATTGACTCTATTCCGGGAAACATTTACTCGTCCAACCGGCAGTGCGAAGTAAACACTGCGGCTTTTTCCGTCAAGTGAGTTGTTTTTCGCCATCGTACCATAAAAGGCGCATCTGTACAGTACAGTAAGGTTGAGTCGATGCTGCGTGCCAGTAGGTGCCATTAGAAACCTGCATCTCATGGAGGGTACTTAGGCAGGTGTCCTGGGGCATTAAGTAGAACAGGAGGGTACCTGGGGAGTGGGAGGGGATTGTGTGAATGGGAGGGGCTACTACAATGGGCGGGGCTTTGATGAACAGAAGAGGAGAGCCGTGGATAAAGCACTCCAGGTAACACGTCATATTGCTCTTCTGGGTTGCAATCGGTAAGAGGAAAAAAAATAAGGAAACCTCGCCCAAAGTGTTAGTTTGTTCTGCTACGGCTGCTGTATGTTCTTGTTAAACTCGCCACAGACCTGCCAGAGGCTTCTATGCAAACACTGTAACCATGGAAACACTGTCGCCATGTTCAAAGTCAGAAGACAGCCACTTTAGGTAGAACCTAGTCTAAGTCGCTAAGTAGAAAAAATCAAGCTGAAAAATACAGAGAGGTTCTCCTGTGAGTCAATGATTTCCTTTTTGCATCCTCGATAGAGGACATTTGAGTGCGTGCGCGTCAGTGAGTCTCTTTACTGGTGTGTCCTCTGGGTTTTATTGGGCTTACCGGAACTCGGCCTACTTTGCGACATCTCTTTTGGTTGTTCGTTCCTCGTGGTGCGCGGGTTTACGAGTGTGCGCGTGCAAACGTGCATTCGCCTTTTCGCGTGAGCGAAAGGCTCCCTCTGTCGGCTGCTTTCGATCCTCGCGGCGCGCGCGCGCGAGTCGCGTGATTCCTCTTCCGTGGGTAGGAGTGCAGTCAGGCTGTGCGTGCCTGCGTGCGTACGCGTGCATGTGTGCGGGGGTGCCTGCTCGTGTGTGTATGTCCGTGTTTGCTTGTGTATGAGACACTGAATGGCCTGGGGACAGCCTGCAGTACAGTCAGGTTGCACCTAGATGAAAGAGCTCACGAATAGTAGACAAAGTTCTCCCTAAAAAAAACTGCTTACATACTTGGCTATTATAATGACCTTAAATATTGAATAAATATTTATATATTTATATTATATATAAGCGAACACTGTTTTTTTTTTTTTTTTTTTTTTTTTTTTTTTTTTTTTTTTATTAAAAAAAATCCTTGATTGAAATGCCCACACGTAAAAAAGTGATTTCTCGCTGTTCTTTCTGTCTTTGTTAGACACAAGCAGAACACAAGGTGGAGGGCTGTGGTTCCATTTTCTTGGTTCCGGTTAGGGTGAGTCGCACATATTTATAATTCATGCTTAACTTTTGACTGTTTTTTTCATTCGTGGTACTTACTCTTTGCCTGTGTTGAATTAAAGCCTCAGTACATTCCGCCCCCGCCGTGTCAGCTTGCCCGGTCTCCCACCTGCCCCCTCCCCCATCCTGGTTAATTCAGCACAGGCAAGCGAGGGGAAGAACTGTCGTGATTGCGTGGATAGGAAAAACACTAAACGTCATCAGTCCGTGTGAGTGTGTCCGCATGTCAAAGTGTGCCCCCTTGATCCGTGAGTGTGGCTTGGACACTTGTGTACGTCCTGCGTGTGTTTGTGTTTGTGAGCGTGTATGAGAGAGAGAGAGATAGAGAGAGAGCGAGAGACTCACTCCCGGTCCATGGTTTCGTGAATGTTCGGGAAGCTCGTGAGCTTCCCCTGCGGGCTGAACCAGCCGTTGCGACGGGGCGTCTCCTGCCCACACCTCAGGCCTTGTGCTGCTTGCTGGTCTTGAAGGAGACTTGCAGGACGCGGTCACCCAGTCGGTAGCCGTTGAGGCTGGCGATGGCCATGGCCGCCTCATCGTAGTTGGTCATGGTGACAAACCCAAAGCCTTTGCACTTGTTGGTGGTGAAGTCGCGGATGACCTTAACGTTGGTGACAGCACCGAACGGGCCGAACAGCTGCCACAGGACGCTCTCGTCGGCCTCGGGTGACAGGTTATAGACGAAGATGCACCAGCCAGCCCCCGTCGGCCCGGTCAGATTGACCCCGGCCAGGCTGGTCATGCTGTCGATGGTGATGGGGGAGAACCTAGGCAGGAGAGATGGAGAGCTACCATGGGTGTCACTCTGAAGTCCTACAAAGCATGGAGCACAGTGGCCCCCCCGGCGTGGGAGGGAGCGTGTGTGTGTGTGCGTGCGTGCGTTTGTGTGTGTGTGTGTGCGTGCGAGCGCGCGCGCGCGTGTGTGTGTGTGTGATTGGGTGAGTGGGTGTGTGTGTGCGACATAGTCTGTTCAAATGTGATCGAATGTAGTGTGAATAAGTGAGTGTCTCTGACAGCCAGCTCTCTTTCCAAATCAGGGTCTGTGTGTGCGAGCTTGTGTGTGTGTGTGTGTGTGTGTGTGTGTGTCAGTATGATTGGCAAAAACGTGTGATGTGTGATGGTAGACTGTCCATGAATGCACGATTAGAGTGAATGTTGTGTGTGTGTTACCATCATTTTGTGCAGGTGTATGCGTGTGTGCGCAATTAATAGTCCGTGTGAATCTGTGTTTGTGTGTGCTCACTTGAGAGTCGGTGTGGATCCATGTGGGTGTACGCGCCGTTTGCGTGCGTGTGCGTCTATGTGCTCGTGAGAGTCTGCAACGTGTTATATCGTTCTCTGCATTAATTAGCGTCCGTTATCCATCCCTCGTTTTGCCGTAAGGCCATGTGGGGGCCGTGTGTCGGCCATCGGCAGTGGACATACATGTGAGTGTCGACAACACAGAATCCCGACCACTCACACACAATGAGGGACCTTAAGTCCCTGAGCAAGACAGACACTGAGAAATACAGAAAATACTCCACTGCTGTCCAAAAGCGTCTGCTGATAACACGATCTATCCAACAAAACACAGAACCCTAGAGGAGGAACCAAAGAAAGCCAGACAGAAATTAATGCAAAAAACTGTGGCCAATCGAAAAGAGACGCACAACTGAATCTGGGTATGTCCATGCTGGTGGAAAAAGGGAAGGGGAAACCAAAACAACGGAAAACGAACGTTAGTCGAACGCGGTGCCAAACAAAAGTTAGTGCGAGTAAGGAAATTAAAAGGAACTGAAAGGTCCAACAAAGCCAGGCCAGAATTTCCTGCTGCGACCAGCTTCTGCCTGCGTGGGTCGTACCGGCGACAGGGCTGCCGTCAGCCTGTCAGGGTTAGCGAAGCTCGCGGCGCCGGATGGCTACACTCGGCGGTGAGCTTAGCAGCTTAGCGACTTAGTTCTACGCCAGCAGGTGGAATTCCAGCCGCTTTGTTTGCTCTTTGACATGGATGCTTTTGTTTTTTTGTTTTTTTTTTTGTTTGTTTTGGACGTGAACCTTTATTTTTGTTTATTTGTTTATTGGACTTTACCTCTTCACTCCGTAGCTGGCGTTTAGTAAATTGTCGAGTCTGCAACGCAAGAGGGGAGAGTTGAGGGGGGTGGACACGTTAGTAAAGAGACGCGAGATGTCGGAGAACAGGGCTCTCGTTTCGCATGCAGCTCTTCCGTCTGTCAGCCTCCAGGGGACGCTACTCATTGCAGAAAGGGAAGAGGGTACAAAGAGTTGGCTGGTGTTAGACAGCATGACTCTGGGTGGAAGCACGAGTGTGACTGTGCGTGTGTATGTGTGTGTGTGTGTGTGTATGCGCAAATTATCGGTACAGAGTGATCAGCTTATCCAGCTTTTTGATTCTTATTCTGTCAAACTGGGCTTTTGTCTATAGTTAAAACCAGAGAACTGCAGAGAAGGTGTCAGGGTGAGGGAGGTGGGGGTTTGGGGAGGATAAAAGAGGCCATCGGGACATCAAAGCGATGTTGGGAGATTTGGAGAGGTGGAGGAGAACTAGACTAAGGTGCTGCTAGGTAAAGCTCTGGGAGTCTGGTGCGGTGTATTGGAAGACTGGTGCTGTCAGGTGACTTGATGAAGGTGTGGGGAGTCCAGGCGAAATGGTACCTGAAGCGTTGGGTCTGGTGGTGCAGCGGGCCAGTGTAGCGACGGGCCGCCGTCTGGTACAGCTGGGTGAGCAGCGCCTGTCCCGTTTTCTGGCTGGGGTTGTTGGCGAACTTGACGGTGATGGGCTCAGCCGCGCCCAGGGGCTTCTGCCCATTCAGGCCTTTGATGGCTTCCTCTGCCTCGTTTCTCTTGTCAAACCGGATGAAACCCACTCCCCGTGATACACCTGCTCCGGGACACAAAGCAGGCTCATGTTAATACCTAAGATCAGGAGATAGACCAGATTTCAGATCCGCTCCTCAGAAAGTCCTTGGGAACTATGGCTTTTAAAGACTGGCAGGGTCTATGGCATGACCAAGAGGTGACGTAACATATCGACCAGCACAGACTGTCAGCTTTGAGCAATGGAACTGCCCTTCCACGATGCTCAGGGTCAAAGGTCAGGGGTTAAGGTTAGAGTGTCCAGCATCCAATGTACAATCAACTGGCACAGTCATTGTCCCTGGGGGAACGGGAGTGTCATCGCTGGTTGGGGGAGAAGGGTAAGACTAGGTGCGTTTGTCGGGGCAGCTATGGACTACGGAGCTATGAACGGCCTTCATCAAGGAGTGAGATAAGGCTGTACCTGTGACCTGGTCCACCAGGATGCGGGAGGTGATGATGCGGCCGTACTGGGAAAACAGCTGCTCCATGTCTTTCTGACTCATGGTCTTCGGAAGACCACTGACGTACAGGTTGGCATCTCTGATGGAGGCAGAGCTCGGCCGGGCGTAGGACACCTGCAGGACAGCACGTGCCGGCGTGTCAGTGTGTGTGGGGTGAGGTGCCGTTGTCCACTTGTACCCCTGGTGCTACACGCTCAGCATGCACACTTGTTTGCACGCTGAGGTTACGCACTAAGACAGCCTGTGTGCACACGTGCTGCATGCTGTCTGCCACACTGGCCAAAATTTAGCTCGACTAATCGTGTGTTTTATGTGTTTAAAGCCTTACAGGAAGAGCAGGAATAAGTGTGTGTCGGTGTGTCTCTGTGTCTGTCTGTGTTCGTGTCTGTCTGTGTCTGTCTGTGTTTGTGTTTGTCTGTGTGTGTGTGTGTGTGTATCTGTGTTTGTGTCTATCTGTGTTCGTGTCTGTCTGTGTTTGTGTCTGTCTGTGTCTCTTTGTCTGTCTGTGTTTGTGTTGGTCTGTGTCTGTCTGTGTTCGTGTCTATCTGTGTCTCTGTGTTTGTGTCTGTCTGTGTCTCTCTGTGTTTGTGTTGGTCTGTGTCTGTCTGTGTCTCTGTGTTTGTGTCTGTCTGTGTTCGTGTCTGTCTGTGTTTGTGTCTGTCTGTGTCTCTGTGTCTGTCTGTGTTTGTGTTGGTCTGTGTCTGTCTGTGTTCGTTTCTGTCTGTATCTCTGTGTCTGTCTGTGTTTGTGTTGGTCTGTGTCTGTGTGTGGGGTTGTGTTGGTCTGTGTGTGTTTGTGTCTGTGTGTGTCTGTGTGTGGGGTTGTGTCTGTCTGTGTCTGTGTCTGTCTGTGTTTGTGTTGGTCTGTGTCTGTCTGTCTGTGTCTGTGTCTGTGCGTGGGGTTGTGTTGGTCTGTGTCTGTGTCTGTGTTTTTCCACTTTGATTTGTAGGCTCCTGGGATCTCAGCTGCTCTTAGCAACCGTCACAGAGTGTAAACAGCCACATCTATCTGGGATCACGAAGCAGTGGCTTCTTAGTAATGCACACAAAGAAACACACGTACAGATTCATGCAGTCACAGAAACATTAACACACAAATACAGGTAAAGCCCACACACACGCTACACTCACACTAGTACTCGTGCTTTCCTTCAGGCCTGTAACTAGCGTATGATGCTGACACAGGTCACATGACCAGCTGGGCACGACTAAAGAGTCCCGTAGGATCATGCATTCTGTGATTGGCTGTATTATGGATGGGGATGGTGCTTGTATCCAAAAGACAACAATGTGGAAATCAACAGAGACCACGAGCACATTTGTCTGAGTGGTAGGTGTTCAAAGGTGGTTAGGCTTATGTGAGAGGGGGTGTGGATTTTAATGGTGCGGATGGGCTGGCAGGGGGTGGGGTGGGGTGGGGAGGTGAAAGACACTGGGGGTGGGGGTGAGTGCTTTGGGGAAGATGCCCTGTTATTAACCCTCTCTCCCTCACCATGGTACAGATGGTGCCTGGGGGCCATATGGTCTTTAATCCTGTAATGGGCATTCTGCTCTGTGAAAGAGCCCCCCCCCCAGCTCTGCCACCCCCGCCAGCAGCCCAGCAGTCATTAAGACGTGCTCCTTCTCCCCAGCTGTGTCGAACACAGCACCCCCAGCCCACAGGTCCACGCTTGTCCTGAGGGAACCGTCCTCAGTGGCTATGTGCTGTGTTTACTACTCCCATGGTCAGGACACATTAGCCAATCACAGCATGCTGGTCACTCGTGGTCAGGCTGCATTAGCCAATCACAGCATGCTGGTCACTCATGGTCAGGAGACAGTGGCCAATCACTACGTGCCTCCTGGCGTTACCTCTACTAGCATTTTCATCTGCTTTGATCATCTTTATGGTGGAGGAGAGTGGGGGTTTTTGAACGGGATGGTTTAATCTTCCTGTCTGATTTCTGTCTTCCCTTTGAACCCCAGGGGGAGAGCGGCGACCTCCGATCCCGGTTCAGGACAAAGGAGTTCCCTAATTATCCCACATCGGAGGCAGATGGGGTTCAGGCGGATGACTCTGCCTCCCCACAGCGACTTGCTTTAATTACATTTCCATTACAATCGCTCCTCTATGCCGCCAACCTCCTGCCCTCTGACTCCTCTTTCTCTCTCCCTCTGTTCTTCCCACTTCTTTTCATTCAGCAGTCACACATCTCTCCCCCTCACCCCCCCCCCCGCCCCGATCCCTCCTCCCACAGCCCCCCGATCCCTTTCGCTCCCTCACATGAGCCTGCTGCACATGCCATTGTCACTGGCCGCCCCCCCCCGAGCGCATGGGGGCTTGGGGGGCTTGGGGTGGGGGTAGGTGCATAGGGGCAGAGATCTCCTCACCTTTATTGTTTTCGTTTGCAGTTTGAGTCCGTTGAGGGTGTTGATGGCCTTGTCAGCATCGTTTGGGTCAACGTAGTTCACAAATCCATAGCCTAAGCTCTGACCTGCATCAGCGGAAGTTCTGGTTCAGTCCATGATTTATACTGTCTGTCATGCTGGATTTCAGCCGTTCTTTCGTGGGGATGTTTTATGCAGAATGCCAGCGATGGCTATAATTTACAATTTCACATCCAATTGAATGTGATTTGGGAATGCACACATTTATCCGTTTACAGTGGATTTTCTAGAATGGGTCTTATTTCTTGAGGAGTTAGGAATCATTAATTGCATCAAAAGAACACCCAGCGGTATGTGTGCTTGGTGAGCCCAGGCACATTCTAGAAGCAGTACCTGTGATCTTGTCCCGGACCAGCTTGCAGGACTCGATCTCCCCGATGCTGCCGAACAGGCTCTTAAACTCCTCCTGGGTCATGTTCTGGGGCAGGTAGTTCACTATCAGGTTGGTCTTGCTGTCATCCGTGGAGCCGTTGGTGCTGATCACTGGGCCGTTGGGGAGGCTGTTTCCGGTTGGACCGTTGGACACCTGAGTTTCCATGGTGCTGATTATCTGCTGAGGAGAGCAGGAGGACAATCAGACACGACGTCCACCGCACGCACACCAGCACTCGGCCTGCAAGATCACAGGAGGACAATCAGACACGACGTCCACCGCACGCACACCAGCACTCGGCCTGCAAGATCAGTCAGTCGCTTCTGCAAGAATGACACGCCTTTTAACGGAACTTACTCAAGTTTTACGTTTTCCAACATTTATAAAGTCAGCGTTACATCACTTTAGTCATTAATCTATTTCAGAAAAGAAGAGGCCGGGACGAGGAACGCAGGTCTGCCTACAACAATGTTACTGTGGTACAGCTTTAACTTGACGCTGCTCTATCACGCTGTGACCTTAATATTCTCCTTGTTAATGTAGCGGTGATCCATATTGCTTTTATTTTTAAACGCATTGGAGATTATGCCCCCCCCCCCTTTCCAAACTTCGGTTCATTCCCAGTATTCCGCCACCTCCTACTGTTTTCCATGTTTGTGGGGACTGCACCGCCACCACCCACGCTGCGGGGGCAGGGGAAGACGGCTCCCCCCCACACACCCCCTGCTCTCCCACCCCCCCCACACTTCACGTTATCTCGGTAACACGGTTGTCGAGGCTGCTGAGTCAGGCCCTCCCTGCGTGGCAACGCTGGTTACTGAGGGACGTGACAGACACGCCTCCTCCTCCTCCTCTTCCTGGGATGCCCTGATCACTGCGCATGAGCCTCTCTACTTCCTACCCAGGATTTTAATAATTCGCAGGCCCCTTTCTAACGTAGCGTCGGGCCTGAAACCCACCAAAGAATGGAAGACGTGGACAATGGAGGGGGCCATTAGGGGCTGGGTGCTGCAGCAGTTAAAGGACCCGGCTATTCAGAGGCGGCCATTGAACCTCAGGAAGGGCAAGTAATTATACCCTTGAGGGAGGTACTCAAATGTACCTGAATTGCTCTGACAAGGATCTATCTTTATAACTGAGAGCAGTGTGACCAAAGGTTGTACACATTGCCCTGAGTGAGTGTTTGCCAAACAGGTGATGCTAATGACAACATATACTGAGCAAGGGTGACATATAGCAACTGTCTTCTCATTCGTGTTGCTTCAGGATAACTCACGGGCTTCATGTGCATTTGAGCATGGAGGATTGTGGGGGATTTTTCAGTCTGAGGTTGGACCGTGAACCGATGCTACTGGCTGCAACAGGGGCCTCATGCGGCCGGATCCTGGCCCACTAGACGGGCTGGGAGTCTGAATAGCCTCTTTTTTTATTTGGTCCTCCATGATTGGCCGGCATCCATTCTGGGGGTGCTGGGATGGGGGGTGAATGACATCGATTGCTGTCAGACCTTCTATTTCTTCCCTAATAGCTGCCGCCCGCTCGCGGTCACATGACGAATGGAGGTGTTCCCCGTTTAGCACGTGATAGTTCCCTGGTTGCTTTGGTCCTGATAGATGGCGAGAAGCTCTCCAGGACAGGGATACGTGGAAACGCAGGCGAGCTCTATGCAAAGCAGCACAAAGCCGACAGCCTTGCTTCCTGCATCAGGGGCCTAGTGTCCCAGTTCGTTGGCTCTCACTGGCAAGCTTGATAAACCGAAATAAAAACAAAGCCCGCCGTTCTACATTTAGGTGTTTCTGGAAGTTAAACAGCAGTCATTAAGCGGCTTTGAGTGACAAGCTTTCCTTTCGTCTTAAAATATGTTTGGCAGATTTTAGAAAACTGATGCTACTTACTGTTTTCCAAATCTCGCTCATTCCTTCTGATGTTGTCCTTCCTCACTCTTTTCTCTTTTTTCTGGTCATCTGTCTACCTCCCTTCTCTCTCTCTCTCTCTCTCTCTCTCTCTCTCCATAACTCCTTTCTTCCCTTGAGTTTTACCTCTAGCCAGGTTGTCAAGGTAACAGTGGCCTGACAACAGTTGCCATAGTGGCTGGCTTCCTGACTTTCAGTTTGACAGTATATGTGTGTGTGTGTGTGTGTGTCTGTGAGCGCGTGCTCGCATGTGTGCGTGTTTGTGAAAGAGCAGAACTATCCGGGCTCCGGGTTAGACAAAGGATTATCAGTTGCATTGTGAATGGAAAAGGAGCTTGAGGAACAAAGGCAGAGCGACACAGGGCCGGCTTGCTTTCGCTGTCTGCAGAGGATGTTTGGAGCAAGATAAATGTGATCCTGCACTGGCAATGCGGTGCTTTGTTGGGCACGTTTAAATGGGGATTGGTCGACGGCGACACGGACAGGGATGGGGCGGGGGGGGCGGGAGGGTGGACAAAGGAGCATTAAAAACAACACGTGAGGAAATGAGAGCAGCTGTTTTTCAAGGCTCCAAAATAATGAAGTGAGGCGAAGAGTCCAGAGCAGAGCAAAGAAACCAGCATGATAAAAAAATACTATTTCAAGTCTCTATGAGATATAAGCAGGTGTAAGTGAGGGTTAAGATCCGGCTAAGATTTATGAAGCAAAATACCCGATGACATTTTTCAGGGACATCATATGAAAGCATGTGCACAAAAGTAGTACCCTTAAAAGCTTTGGGGGGGGGGGGGGGTAAGCTTTAAGGATCCTACAGCAAGGACACAGCGCAATCAGAACCAGAAGAGGGGGTCTTCTGGCCCACAGACACCACTGTCCCCTCTCTGTCTCACTGCCTGTCCCTGCCCTGCCCCCCCCCCCCACACACACACACACACACACACACACTCAGCCAGGTAAACTGGGGACTGCCTAGTGCAAACACTGTCGATTACAGTCAATCTAATTATAACGCGACTCAGGTGAAGCGCCACCCAAGTGGGCCACGCAAACACGGGGGGGACGTGGAGTAACGGAAGCTTTCTTACACATCCTCAACCCCCGGGGGCTTCAGACAGGCAAAAAAAAAATGCTATCGTCTATTGGCAGAGAAGCCTGGGTCTTCAGCGCTGCCATTTCCCATGTTTGTTTAGAGAGAATGTGCTCAAATGTCAAGATATTTCCAGTTTAACCAAAAATACAAAACAACCATCGACGTTAGCCAGCTGCAGTAGCAATCTCTCCCAAGCTAAAATGCTAACCTGATTGCTGGATGGCTGTTTATGCGCGTAGAGCTCGATATCCCCGTGCACTGTGGTCACCTCGCCACCAATTACGGTCAACATTTATTTAAAAACCAGAATAGCAATGTAAATTAAACCCCGTATATGTTCAATCACCTACCTTCTTAAGCACTTAATTAAAACACCAACAAAAGTTATCAGCCTGGCAATTAGAAAACACTGAGGCGAATATAGAAATCTGATACGTGACCCCATCCAAACATAAGAATAGCAGCCAAGAAAAAAAAAAGTATGATTTTGCCCTATATAACTGCTGGGTTCATGTTTTGTATTAAATTATCCTGGATGTGAGAACAGCAGCGTAAATCCTGTCTTAAATGTAGCCTGTTTAACACTACAAAACAGTTGATAAATCTCCCAAAATTGATGTTGTAGTATTGAACCCATGACCTTCCAGTGCTGGGGCCCTGTACTCTAACCGAAAAACTTGTGGGGAGCTTGACTGCTGATGCCTTCAAATGTATGAGACATTGAGAGCCCAGCTCGGGGTGACACCAGAAACACCTGACAGATCACAGCTGACCCGGCCTGGGATGTGGTCACGCTGGGGTCTGCAAGAGGGCGACTCACCCCCCCACCCCTTAAAGCACGGATGCTTTGCACGCTTCACTCATCCAGTTTGTCTTCTTGGATAAATATTTGGAAGTACGTGGTGCCCGTCTCTGCCGGGGGTGGGGTTACAGGGGAGGTGGAACACTCAGGTTTAGAAGCTATCTGCAAAACAGAGTCACCAAAGGCCTTGTATGCTGAAGGGTGTTGGTTCAAGTTCCCTAAAGGGGTCTTGCTTACACCCTGTAAGAGAGTGGACAATATGATTTTTTTTTAGTATAGTTTAAGCTATGTGAATAGCTAAGAATTGCAGACTGTTTCTGGATGAGGTTTGGGGCCCGCTAAGTAATTAAGTAAAAAACATTTATTTGCAATGTAATTGTTTTGACATCTTTTTGTGTAATATTGCCTTTTCTTTCTCGTGCTGCTGTCCTTGTTCTTAAATCAGATGCCGTTCCCCTCTTGTACCTTGGCTGCCCCTATGCGTTTCCACCATGTCAGCAAGGCGATGAAAAAAAAATCCACGATGTTTGGCAGCTCGGCAGACGAAAAAGCAAAACTATTCTGGGATCACTTTGCTGTTTGAAGGCTGCGGTTTGTAGCTTTTTATAGTCGGGTTCCTCTCAGCACGTGAACAGTATTAAGGTGGTTGCACTCGTTACCTGGAATTTCTGGTAACGTAAATTTGGTTAATGTAGATTTCAAGTAAAGAAAAAAAAAACTTAGATTCAGTTTACAGCTAATTGATCCTATGATGTTGGTTTCTGGCTTTTGATTAAGTCTGTGGGCACTAGGTGGCGTGCTCGTAAGGCGGTGCATAATAAAGACGTTACATTTAAACTGTCGATGCACATTAATGAGGGGGGCAGTTAATTCGTTCTACGATGTGAAGTTTTATTTTTCAGCATTTCTCTCTTGTTTTTAAATAACACAATTTCCCAGATATTAACCGGCCATCAGGTGGAACAATGCTTCCCAAAATGTAGCGACTGGTCGGTGGCGGGCTGCGGTCCAGGCCTCGCTGCGCAGACCTCGGCTATGCAGCTGCTCCCGGGTGTGCTTCCCCATCATTGTTATGCCTCCAGTCACGCGCAACGCCAGGCGATCCTTCAGCTATCTTAAAACAAATGTGATCAAAGTGGCTGCTAAAACTCGCTGATTACTGGATAAGCCCCCGTTGAAGGATTCAGCCCTGCTCCCCTTTTATATGAGAGATCAGCCTGGAACCAAAGCTGTCGCTGATCGCACCCCCAGCGCTGGGAATTAGCGCGGCACCAAACATTTTTCACAGTTCAAGACATAACAGGCCAGTCAATACTAATCTGCCCTTGTAATGATATTATAGGGCTGTTGTTATGAGTAATAATAATAATAATAATAATATTATTTATACAGCATATTTCCAACCGTAATAATATAGCCTAGGCCCAATACATCTGCAGCATAACGTGTCATTTTATTGGTATGGCAGCTGATTGTGTGACAGACAGTTGCAGAAAAGTAAAACGAAACGATGAAAGCGGTTAAAATCAGTAAGGTTAGGGACGCGCAAGGCCGGGTGCTATCCGTAGTGCTGAAGTTAGCAGCGCCCGCCACTTCCAGCGGCCCCGCATGCAGACATGGCTTCGGCCATTATATAACATGCGCGTTAGCCATTTAACATCAGTGTTTTTCTAACAAATAGAGACATACTATGAGTTAATTCCTTATCCGCCGACGCTAGATTTTTCTTTAAAAAGTATTTGTAAGCATATACTTTTAGTAAATGTCGGCAGTATACGTGTCTCCAAAGCCGGGCGTGTGTTTTTTTTATTGCTGAATAAAGGGATTGACACGAGCAAACAAAAGAGCCACCCGTTCCTTCTGTTTCGGGCGCTCGGAGACTATGCCTGCATTATGAATATTAATGTCAACAGTAGCGCTTTGTGTCCAGGCAGGAGGCTACGGGACTTTCGGAGAACAATGAGCATCACAGTCGCCAGCGCTCCCTTATGCGAGCGAGTCGAGCCACAATAGTAACCATCGTCATCGCCGTCATAATTACAGCAGTAGTAATTCACACGACTTGGTTCTTTAGTGAAAAGAAAAAACTGATAAAGTGTAGCCTTGGGAGAGACGAGGTCTAATTCTGTCCCGCTACACCTTGATTAAATATGTTTTACCTTATTATTCCGCAAACGTATTGAAACAATTTCAAATAAGCGACTCTCTGTTGTGTTTATTATAGGTTACAGCTACGATTTCCCCCCAAGCACTATGCAGTGATAAATATATTCAAAGCTAGGTAACCGTGCAAGTTTTTGCGATATCCTACCGACTACTTTTTCTCTACGATACATTTCTCGAAGTATAAGTAAATCAGTAGATAATTCGCCTTCAAACCCCCATCCGGTTAATAAATTAAGGCCTGTATTGTTTATCAGTAGCATAGCATTGGAAGTTAACGCTTGCAATAAATCGTACAATGCTCTCGATGTCCTTGTCCTTAAATTAAGCAAGCTACGCAAGGGGACAGTTATGTGACTCAACGCTTTATAGGGTGCAGGGTGTGCTTGCGGCGGATTGCGGAACCGAGAGGCCTGCTGCCCACTGCCCAGCCTGCTCCGTGGCTTTTCCCATACCTTTCTGTGTCTACACGTTATCCCCCATTTGGCATGTTTCGCTGTCCTTCGTGTGCATTTAATTACACGTTCCGATTCAATCTCCACTACCTCTTTGTCAAACACTACGGCGGATATTCAAAATTATTTTTATTTAGCCGATCCATTTTGTACGCCCGCGAATCCTTCCCTGTATTATTACGTATTTTGTCATTACTGTGATTTTTTTGCCGAAAGCTGCATCTGCAGTGGTTTTGTAAACAATAGCAATGTCCTTGAAAATGGTGTTAAGTCATACTTTGGAAGGAAGGTCGGTCAACTTAACAGAAAATCCAGTCGTGTTTAAAATCAACATCAGGTACATAATAAGGAAGCCAATTAAATAAATCCTATTAATATATAGAGATATCCGATTATTTGCCATTCGAACTCATGCAGTATACAATGATAGCTGTTTTGCAATTGCGTTTCATTGTTATATTCAATATAATATGGATGCGTGCCGGAAAATGATTAATAAATTGGATCCATTTGGTTATCTCTTTTATGTAGCGTTGTACACGTGATGATGGACATTTTATCATAAGAAAACGGGGAGTTTATACGACTCTTATACGAATTCTGTAGGTTCTCCGGCAGGGTGTATATCAACCTGCGTTACTTTCCTTGCATGTATGATTAGGGGTGACATCGGCGGACCGCGCCCTGCATTGTTATATTCGAGAAAATGTTGGTGGTGGTGGGTCTGCGTGGACACACCCACCGAAGGAGCACACAATGCTCCCCCTCCCCTTCCCTTTCGACGGTGACGGTAACACAGGGCTCCGAGACGTCCGCTTTGAGGCCGCCTCTCGCGTTTTCTGCGGGGCTTGTACATGTGCCCGCACGTCTAAGGACACGGCCGTAAACAGAGCGCTCCCTGAAATTTCCACTCCATTTCCCTGGTTGCGTCGCAACGAGAGCCCTCAGGAATTCTGACTTGCCTGATTCAATCCAAACCAATAGATGCGTAATCTCTCTCCCTCACTCCCTCGCTCACTCCCCATCTCTCTCTCCCTCCGTCACACTCACGCACTCTCGCTTTCTTTTTCTCTACCTCCCCCCACCTCCCTCCCTCCGAGTGACTCGACCCTTTTCTCTGGCTTGCTCTCAACGGGCTTTTCTCCGAGCCATCATGTTTTGTCTCCGAGATCCGTCTAGAGCATCCTTCATAACCACGACGCGGTGAAAGGCAGTCCAGTCCTCCCCCATAGCTGCTCGACAGCATGCGGCCTCGGTCCGTTACCCCTCCCCTGCTCTCCTCCCTCCACTCCCTCCCCCTCCTCGCTTTTTTTCTTCCTTTTCACATTTCAACACTGACACCTTTTATTCCCCGCACCGTTTAACCTTCCGTAAGCTGCGTTCAGACAGTAAACGCAGTGCGTTTTCGGGTTGAAAAAAAAGTTTCTAAAATCAAAGCGAATAAAAAATTCGTCGTAGTTCTAGGTCAGTATACAGTGTCCGGAAACAGGGAGGGAAGGAGTTTAAATCCTCCACAGAAAGCGGCGAAGACGTACACGAATGCGGCGCGCAGGACGGCAGCTGCATCGCCACATATCACATTACTAATTCTCCAGACTGCACGCTAATCTGATCAACAATGACGATTAGCCAGATATCCATGCAAGCTGAGTCTTATTGTATCAACATAGACTATGCATACCACAGAATATACACACTATCTACGTAAATGCACAATCACTGAAATAAATCAACAGATAAAAATCAACCAACCAACCAACACTCTTATTTGTTGTTCATAGGTATGTATTAGCTGCAGCCTTGTAAATATATATCTGATATAGATCTGCTGGCATTTCGTATCCCACATAGAAAAAAGAAGGAAAAAGATATACGCACAGTGACCATTCTTGATGTACAAAGATGGTTGAGATCTAGGTCCTTCAATTCTAGGTCTTGAAGCCTTGTATTGGATGTTTCGGTGTTATGTAGTCTTTTTGTTTGTTTGTTTGTTTGTTTTGATTTGATTTTTTTTTTTTTTTGCAACTTACAAGGTGAACGGTGCAAAAAAAAGGAGGATGACGACAGAATTTCCAAATTAAAACAGAAAAAAAAACAAATTCTCTCTCAAGGGGTGTCAGCCCTCAGTGGGGCGAAGACGAGGAGAGGAGGTTTGGAGATGATAATGAAGGAGAGATTTCTCTCGGAGCAGCGTGGGCGATGTTTCGTAAAAAAAAAAAAAAAAGGAAAAAAAAAAGAGAAGACGTGTTCCCCCAGCAGGGTGTGTCCAGAGCCTTGTGTGAAGGTTCTTGTGCTCAGTGTGTAATTCCCAGCTTCTCTTGCACTCTCCTCAGTGCCTGCGATGCAATGTTCTTCCTTTATGAGCTCCTCCGGCTGGCAGAGAGTGCCGCTGATTGGCTAATTTGCGCAGGGAGGGGAGTAGCAGTGGGGGCAGCCTTTGCGGTGTAGCCCTCTCCCCTTCAGGACGTGCAGAGTCCCAAGCCTCTCTCTGCATCCCTGCTGCCCCAGCACCCACCCAACCCCCCCCCCAGCCCCACAAAGGGTACCCTTTGGTTATTAGTCACCTTAAAAACAGAACATATACATATAATATCAACAACAAAGAA
>JAODKE010000050.1:16694962-16707399 GCA_026779605.1 Mormyrus hasselquistii
GCACGACTGCATGGTAAGGAGCAGGAGCCCTACTCGGTGGAGACGCCCTACGGCTACCGGCTAGACCTGGATTTCCTCAAGTACGTCAACGACATTGAGAAGGGCAACACCCTCAAGCGGCTGCCTGTTCAGCGCCGGCCCCGTTTTGGCTCTCTGCCACGGGGCTATGGCTACACGGGCTCCTGGTGGACCTCCACCGAGTCGCTCTGCTCCAATGCCAGCGCCGACAGTCGCCACTCCTCCTTCTCCTACTGTGCCCCTGGCTATCACGCCCCCCCCAGAACGTCGGCGGGCGGCACGGCCTTCAACTTCAGCGCGGCGCGTGTGGAAAAGACCCTGCTGGATGCTCGGCGCCGCCTGGAGGAGGAGCGGGAGGGCCAGCGGCTGGCAGGCTTGGGGAGCATGCACGGCAGCGTGGCGGGCTCCACCAGCTCGTTGGCCAGCACCCGCAGCTTCACCCGTGGCACTGCCAGCGGAACCTACACACCGCTGGGCTCGGGGCTGTCCACACCCATCTCACCAAGCCCCGCCCACCTGCAGCATGTACGAGAGCAGATGGCAGCAGCACTGCGCAAGATCCGCGAGCTGGAGGAGCAGGTGAAGACCATCCCTGTTCTGCAGGTGAAGATCTCTGTGCTGCAGGAAGAGAAGCGGCAACTCAGTGTGCAGCTCAAAAGCCACAAGTTCCTGGGTCACAGCCTGGGCTTTGGCAAGGGCCGGCCTCGGGGTGAGCTCTACATTGACATCCCTGAGGAGGAGGTGGTGACCTCAGCGGCATCGGGCGCCCTCTCGCCCACCACACCCGATGGCTCGCGTCAGGACTCCGGCTGCGAGATCGAGGACACGGTGCTAGTGGGTGGCGGCCAGCCCGAGAGCCACAGGGAGGTGCGCTCCGTGGGCGTGGGCCCCGAGGGTGAGCGGGGAGCCCGGCACGTGGGCGTGGGCGTCCGGGAGGAGGACCTGGGGCTGCCTTTGGGAGCCGAGGTCCTGAATAGGCAGGTGGAGCAGCTGGAGGAGCAGCTACGCAGGGCCCTGCTGGAGCTGCAGGCGGCACAGCAGCAGGTGGAGGCAACCCGGGGGCAGCCGGAGGGCCCAGTACAGCCCCCCCGTGCAGATCACCCCATCAGGGCCACCAGCCTGGGCTGGCAAGGTGGTGGACCAGTGATGGCCGTCGCGGGCCAGGAGCTACAGACAGTGGTCAGCTTCTCCCAGCAGCCCTTGCAGCGGGAGCAGAGGACGGTGGGAATCCAGGTGTACACCCTGGAGAAGCCCACGGTGGTGGGAGTGGGCACACTGTTGCGGGCACAGGGGTGCAACTCCCATTCTCCAGCTGGAAGAATAGAGACCTCCTCCGCAGTGCGACCCAACCCGGCACTGGAGGGGCAGCACAGACACGGGGAGATTGAAGGTATTGGGGCTGCGTGTATAGTCTAAAAGCAGGACTGTGTCAGTGCTGGAGACTGTAAGACAGATATTGATAGTGTGTGAGTCTGTATCAGAAACTTGACGTGATTTTTCCGTTAAAAATGGTATAAACCCCACATCTTAATCTTTTTGTTTCTGTTGTTTTAAAGCATCCTTTGAATTTCTTCCCTTCTCTCCTTTCTCTAGAACCTTCCCCAGAGCTCCCTATAGCCATCAGCTCCAGGCAGGTGCGAGAGGTCCTTCAGAAGAGTGAGGTGTCCAGCTCCGTGCCCGTGCCCAGCCCTGCCGTTGCCATGGAGACAGCGTGCAACCCGCCACTATCTCAGAGGTTGCGGGAAGGGGAGGGGACATCACAGCACCAGCAGATGGGCGCAGAAGCGGCACAGGCACAGGAAGACACGTTGACACCAGGTGACTTTGAAAGTGAAATGAGGGCAAATGTCATAGGACTAATGACTCTAACTGATCAGATTTTAGTTACAGTTTAATATCATTGTGATATGACTTAAAATCCTTAAATGCATAACTTGCATCAATGACATACAGAACTGCTAACTGATTAGCAACTAGACCTACTATGAAAACAGCATGTGCAGTGTTTATATAGATGTCATTTTTGTCACTTTCCAACTAGCCGGGGCCGCATGTTCCTGGGGGCAGCACAGAGTGTCCTCACAAAAAAATAGTACCACTATACTCAAAGGGACACAAATATTTAGTAGTAACTCAGTTGCTACTGAAGTAGGGCCACAAATCATGAACAAATATAGTCACTACTTAAAATGAAATGACATAATTCATTAATGATGAACAAACATGAGTCTGTAAGTAACAATTTGTCATAATTTGTGATTAACCAATACATATGTAATAGCATAATACATAATACATATGTAATAGCATAATAGTGCATTAATTGTATCCCTTCATGTAAAGTGTTACCAAACAAATGGTGGTATTTGTGCAGCCAGTTTTCTATCACACATTTGCACATCACATCAATGATAATCATGCCACCGTGTGAGTTGATTAACTCACAAAGTGTGCACCCTGATTCTAGTCTGTGTGCTAGGCAGGCCACCGCAGCAGATTTATGAGATGGGGAGGGGGCGGGGCGGGGCGGGGCTGACCGCAGATTGCCTCACTGGAAGCAAAGGATGGGGGGACCAGTGGAATCTGTAAAATAGCTCACCGCTAACTTTACAGTATTAATGCAATCGGGTAAATCAGTTTTAAATTTTATCATCATTTATTTGTATTGTTCCAAATGTCTTAATAAAAATGAGAGTTAGTGCTTAATGCTGTTCTGTCTTGCTGGGGGGGGGGATTTTTGTTGCCGGGGGGCAGTCAGGGAGCTCAAAGGGTGGGTTTGCAGAGTCGCCATACAAGCTAGAAGCACCACTGAGTTTTATAATATGTTGGTTGTTGACTATGATCATTCTGTTTTTAGCCTCTCCCCAGTCCAGCCTGAGGTCCATCATGAAGCGTAAGGCAGAGGGGGAACCCGGATCTCCATCCACCAAGAAGAACCTCCAGTTTATTGGAGTGAATGGAGGGTGAGTGGAGGCGTAGCATCGGGGTTGTGGACTGTCACCTCCGGACAGGAAGATTTACGCAATCCTTGTCTGGCAGGTATGAGTCTACCTCCTCAGAGGAGAGCAGCAGCGAGAGCTCAGAGGACGAAAGCGACGCCAGTGAGTATCACGAAGCCATCGAGAGACTCCCCGAAACGAAAGCTGAACCTTCAGAAGAAGGAGTATCGGAGAAGGAGAACCTTCCTGACCACGTGCCTGAAATGAAGATGCCCTCTGAGGCGGAGGGGACCAACCAATCGCCAGCCTGCGGAGCCGCTGAGGCACACGGCAGCACCAAATCACCAGCCTTAACACCTACAGAGGTGGACAGTACTGACCAATCACCAGCTGCAGTCTCCACTGCTTTGCACGTCACAGAACCCTCCCCCCAGCAGAGTGCCAACCAATCACCGCCCGTGGCTTCCGACCCTCAGGAGAGCAGTAGCCAAACAGCAGGCAATGCCAATGGACCTCAGCAGGCAACAAGCCAATCAGAAATGCAGGTGATGCACATCCCTCAGCGGAGCAGCCAGGCAGCGGATGATATCAACGCAAACCCCTCGGTCACACAGGAAACCAGGTATTCCAAAGTACAGGCAGATTTTGACGCAGCTGTTTTTATCTGAATCTTTTCTATAACTATTCAAAATCAAAATGCAGATGTAAGATCTACTTGATGTACTTTCAGACAATAAAAAGAGAGTAAAAGCAGGAGAAATGGAATAATGACACATACCTATTGTGTATCTCTCCTCCAGGCTGGAGTTGAGTGACAGTTTGATGACAGCACTCCTGACCGTGCAGAGAGCCCTGGGCGAACCGAACGGCTTCAGCCAGCAGGAGGCGGTATGCTCCCCCCGGCGTCCTGCCAGCGCACAAAGAGAAGCAGCCTTTTTTACACATATTAAATTTTTATTAAAGGAAAAAAAAACCCTTAGTGAGAATATGTGGCTTTTTGAGAGCGTGCCAGTCTGTACGTCAGGAGCTGGTGCGTCACTGCTCTCTCTCCCCCCCCACAGAGAGCCGCCTACACCACGGTGCTGCAGGAGTGGCTGCGCGTCTCCTGCCACAAGACGGCCAGCGCCGCCATGGTCAGGGCCCACATGGAGGCGTTCACCGGCATCTCAGCGCAGCTGCTGGAGTTTGTCATCAACATGGCCGACGGCAACGGCAACACGGCCCTGCACTACACTGTGTCGCACTCCAACTTCCCCGTGGTCAAACTGCTGCTCGACACCGGTGTGTGCTCACACGTGTGTGCTATGACATGTACATGTGTGTTTATTGTAATGTGCAGTGTGTGTTTGCATGCGAGCTGTGTGTGTGCTGAGAGTGTGGGTATTATAGCGTGTGCTGTGTTTATGTTGTATATGTATTATAATGTATGTTGTGTTTCCTCTGTATGTGTTTGTGCTGTATGTCTGTTATAGCATGTGCTGTGTTTGTGTTGTATGTGTATTATAGCGTGTGCTGTTTGCATGCATTATATCATGTTCTGACCACGGCCAGTAGCTCCCACCCTCCTGCCTCCTCAGCCGTGTCTGTTTCTATTCCACGCAGGTTTGTGTAACGCCGACAAGCAGAACAAGGCTGGCTACACGGCCATCATGCTGACCGCCCTGGCTGCATTCCACTCCGACAGCGACCTTCAGACCGTCCTGCAGCTGCTGCGTACTGGCGACGTCAATGCCAAGGCCAGCCAGGTGCGCCCCCTGCCGTCCACTGCATGATCTGCACCCACGTCCCATGCAGTGTTACTGTGATGCGTCTACCGGTGGTTTCCAGTTGCCGGAGCTGTGCTATCTTTGTAGGCGGGGCAGACGGCCCTGATGCTTGCCGTCAGTCATGGCCGTGGGGACATGGTGAGGGCGCTGCTGTCCTGTGGTGCGCAGGTGAACATCCGCGATGAAGATGGCTCTACCGCGCTCATGTGCGCCTGCGAGCACGGCCACGTCGACATCGTCCGCCAGCTGCTAGCTGTGCCGGGCTGTGACACGACAATCGCCGACAATGTGAGCACCACCTCCTTCTGATTGTCCCCACCCCCCCAGACCGTTTCAGGTCTTAGAACCTGTGACTTTCTTATAGGACGGCAGCACTGCCCTGTCCATCGCCCTGGAGGCCAGTCAGAATGACATTGCTGTGCTGCTGTACGCTCATCTCAACTTTGCCAAGCCACCATCCCCTGTGAGTATAACTGTCCATAGCTCCGCCTCCCCTATTAATGTAACTGTCCATAGCTCCGCCTCCCCTATTAGTGTAATGATCCATAGCTCTGCCTCCCCTATTAGTGTAACTGTCCATAGCTCCGCCTCCCCTATTAGTGTAACTGTCCATAGCTCCGCCTCCCCTATTAGTGTAACTGTCCATAGCTCCGTCTCCCCTATTTATGTAACTGTCCATAGCGCCGCCTCCGCTATTAGTGTAACTTCCCATAGCTCCGCCTCCATTATTAGTGTAACAATCCATAGTTCCTCCCTTTCAGTGAGTATAACTGTCCATAGCGCCTCCCTTTCTGTGAGTGTAACTGTCCATAGCTGTTCCAGTTAGTGTAACTATCTATAGCTCAATCTCAACTGTGAGTGCAATTGTCCATAGCTTGGCCTCCCCTGTGAGTGTAACTGTCCATTGGTCATCTCCCCTGTGAGTGTAAATGTCTACTGTTCTTCCCAAGTGAGTGTAACTGTCCATAGCTCCTTCCCTCCTGTGAGTGAAACTAAAGCAGAATTTCTTTGTGTTGCCATCTTGTGTTTGTTCCAGGTTTCACCGAAGGCATCTCATTTTGGATCTTCTCCAGAAACAAAGTAACTGTAATGCAGAGAGTGGCCAGCCTTCCTGCAGACCTTCAGCCATAAACACACAACTGTAGTTTCCACCTGTGTGTGTGCGTGCGTGTGGACCTGTGTGTGTAAGTGTGCACATGTAAGCATACTGTACCCATGTATCTCGCACATACCGATCCGTGCACGAGTGCATGCACATGGAGATTTTATGCACGCGTGCTGATGTATGCATATGTCTGTGAGTGTGTACGCACCCCAACACAGTGTCACAGCACGGTTAGGTGGGATGACGCACACTGCAATCGGATGCAGTGCGACTGGTGTGGACGAACCCCAAAGTTTCTTAAGTATTAGGACGTGTTTCATGTAGCCTCATTAGAACACTGTCATCTGTAATGCAGCAATCACATAACTTTAACGCAGATTTGCAGTATCTGTCAGTCTGTGAGGGCTCTCTCACACACAGCCCTCTCCGGCAGAACCAAGCTCAACCGGGGCCTTTGTCTTCAGAGGACCAGGCCTCCGCAGGAAATGATGCAAGCCATTCTTTGCCAGTCTTATTCCGTTCACATTTCTCCAGTTGAATTATAGTTTTAGTTTTCGCAATCAATACATGTGACCTTCCTTAAATAGTGTCTGAAAGCATGACTGGCCAGCCATCCACGTGCTTCTGAGATGCTTAAAGCATCACACTTGCTTGTTAGGGGCTGTTGCCTTGCCAGTCACCAAACAGAAAGGTAACCCCAGGAGGTGCTTCTTATATGCGCTGCCTGCAGGACTGATCACGGTGCGCCAAGAACACTTCCTCTCTCTCAGCGTTTCTGGGGACCTCTGTCTGTCTGAGAGAGGTCCCAGGCATCACACTGAGATGATGAGGACTGTTACCAACATAATTAACCTAAGTCGCCTTGTACACAGATAGCACCTCACTCTGACAGGGCACTTTGTAATAGGTTAATCTTTTAAGTTCCTGAGACATCTTCTAAACATGTAAAAAAAATGTATTCTAACTCCCATTTTCCCATAGAGAATTGGACTTAAAGAACATGGCATTAGGTCACAGTATTCGGCCCAGTGCATGCTGGGTCATGCTCATGGCTTTTCCCTATGGCGTCTGACACTGCGAACACACCCAGGCACCCTCTGTGATCTCAGGAAGCAGGCTATCTTTGCGATCCCATGCAATTGCTGAAGCTGGCGAAGGCCACAAAGTTGTGATTAAGCTGAAAGGCATGACAATATGTGGCGTGACCTAACACTCTTCAAAGCACTGTTGTGGAAATGTTTTGGATATATATCGTGGGAACTGTGGAGGGGAATATTGATGATCTGCTTAAATTTTGTCTGGAGCATCTGGTGGAAAAGGAGAACTCGGAGATGTGGGATAATTCAGGGGAGGGTTATAATTTGAGAGGCTGGGTTGGCCTGTGTTAGGTATAACAGAAGGTTTCAGAGTGGGGCTACAGTTTGTTAGTGGAATGTGGCAAACTGAAGTTGATGACAGAGTAAAATCTGGAGTGGCTTATGATGTGGGTAGTGGAGCTAGGGTCACGCTTGATATGCTGCTGTGGCTTGTGTTTATTTTGGCCGTCCACCAATAACACGAGAGCGTACCAGCAACCGGCATCATAGAATGGCCAGAGTTCACCAGCAACCAATAATGTAGCAGAATATAGTAGCAATGGCCAAATGAAACTTCATGGACCTTTTTCTGTATTTTTGACCCCACTAGATACTGCTCTTAGTTTCATTTGAAGCATGAATTGATTCTTTTTTTTGAATAGAGAGCACCATCTGGTGGTGTTAGAAAATACAGCAGCTGGTTCATGAAGCTTCTTCTGGCCATCATTAGTATATAGTGGCCAAAATTAACCGACAACCAATAGCACAGCAGCATATAGTGGCCAGTATTCGCCAGCAACCAATAGTGCAACAGTAATCATTGGTGACCAAAATTTTACACCCCAAAAAAAGTGTTCAAGTGACATCCTTGATATCTACTGGTTTCCCTCCAGCACTGTATTTCAGGAAAAAAAATGCATTGGATGTTTTCAAGTTTCTGGAGCCATGTGACTGCACGGCCCTCATATTTAAAGCTTTTTCTGCCTTCAGCAATGACGGGATCCGCTGGTTAGTCTGTGTTCTTAAACGGACGCCAGAAACATAACAAACCATTAACAACTTTTTATAACACTCTGCATTTGTTCATATAGCATACATGATATTCAGGTAGATTTTTTTAAATGAAATGATACTAGTTAATGTTGTGGCTTTTCTACATAATATAACTTTCTTAAAAAAACTGTTCTCATGGGGAGGAAGGGGGGCACTTTAAATGTAGTTGTGAGAACTTGTATTCACTTGTTCACCGTAAACTGCTGCCACGCAGCATTAAGTACAAATTTAGATTCATCACCAGTCAAGCCCAGTACATCAGCAACAGCACAGAGTCTTAGCGATTGATCACAACATTTACATTTTATGAAACACGGTGCTTATGTGATGTATCACACTCGTTTCCTGAACAAGAATTATGGCGCACACGCCGTGTGTTGGTGAATACTCCTGCTAATTAATGCGAGGCTGTCGACATTCCCCCTGTATGATCTACGTTATTCTCTGCCTGAATGAATCAAAGTCGTACGCGTCCTGTACAACTACCAGCAAGAAGAAGCGTATTATATTAATTAGCTTATTACCGAAGTATATTAAGCATAATTTTCCTGAAGTTACAAGTTAATGATTTTTTTAATGAACAATACTAAATGTTCTTGCGAAGCGTACAAAGCAATACGGAGTATTACCTGTTTTGAAAAAGAAAACGATAATGAGCGGGGAAAGTCCCGCCTTGTACGTTTCCCACACGCCTTTCCTATCAATGAATTTAAGAGATTAATTGCGTTTTATAATCTTTTGTATTTGTTTTATTTAACTTTATATATCTATATTTGTAACATCTGTACACAACCACATTTATCAAGCATTATGTAAAGATGCTCATTTTATAAATTGTATTTGTGTTTACTGGTGTCTTTTAAATAAACTTTGCCTTCATTCCATTGTGTATGTTTTTCTGAAACTGAAATGTTTCAAAAAGAAAATGGATGCTGTCCCTTAGCCATAAGACACATTGAGTCCAAAATATAAGTAATCCAAATCCTTTTAAAGTGAATTGCACTATGAATATTAATGAACTGGATTTGTGATCCAAGAGTGGACGTCACTTTCCATATAAATATGGCTTGGAGGCCTGTTTGAAAACTTCCTACGTGTATTTCAGAACCAAATGTTTAATAAATAAAAAAGAAACTGCAGTTTGGAACATTGCCCCATTTTAAAAACTGGTGTTTTGTATTTGGATTGAAATATTACATCAGTCCTTAATGATAGTAAGTCAATTTGAAGCACCCGGGTGTTTTAGACTAAATATATTTATATAATGTTTACCGTTCACCACAAGTAAAAATATTTAGACTAGAGAGAGGTCTGTTGGGAAAGGTTTGTTTACATACTGGCTTAAAAATACTTTAGGATATTTGCTGTCTTCAGATCAATTAAAAGCTATTCAAAATAACACGCAACAATTAACATAAAACGCTCCAGAAAAAGTCAGTGCCATGAAGTACGTTAGTGGAAAACAGTTTTACAGAAAATGTAGGCTAAACAACGAGGTAAAACGTATGACATTGCATTAAAACGTCAATTGACCGTGGGAAACAGTTTTGCGCTGCATACTGCCACCTACTGTATCCTTTATGAAAAAATTATGGTAAAATAGACCGCCACCCAAACCGGGCTGTACCCCCGCTTTGTTTCCTAGACTCCAGGCCCAATCCATCATCCCCCTCACCACGAGCCAATCCGGGAATAGCGGTTGGAAATTTAATAGAAATTTGGGAAGCGCGATTACTACTACATTTTATGGAGCATATACACGAGTTACACTATTTACAACGCGACCACAGCACGAATTATGCGTGTCAACAAATTGGCTGGGAATATAGCTGACATAAAAGTAACTACGTAACTAGGTTAACGGTCCTTGTTACCACTAGATGGCGAACCTGTACTAAGTGATGCTCGTCTTACGATAAACCTCGATCAGCTTCAATCCATCTTCCAACCGCGTATCCTACACAGTGGAGTCCATCCAGGCATCTTTGGGCACAAGGGGAAAGCGTACACGCCCTCGATGGGACGCGTGTCCCTCAGAGAGGAGGAATACGCACACATTAAGGAGAAATCCCAAAATTAGCCCTATTACCTTTATAATAGATTTAGACAGTATTATAAATCAGAAGAATACTCCACGCTTCATGCTCGTGAGTGAATTTTTGCCGTTCTTGTATTTGTGTACCGGGTTTATGTTTCAAACAAAATTCCGTAATTCACAGCACATACTGCTTCATTTTAAACCAAGGCTTTCTTCACACGTCTTTCCTTGCGATCTCGGTTGTTCTGAGTTGGAGTTGTTCGGAGCTGCTCAATCTCATAGCTGCGGGTTTTCATCATACCTGGTAACAAACTAACAATAAAGTCAGCCACTGTCCTCATCTCCATGGTAACAGTCAGATCCCCTTCCTCGCTCCCTTCATTTCATTGATCACCACGCGTGTGCACTTGTCAGTTTGAACTCGCCCCCCCCCAGCGCACCTCCCCAGAAGGAGCACTGGAAGGTCGTCCTCCTCATTACAGTGATTCATGGCACTTTCCCGTGGCCATCGCTAAAAACCGTAAAAAAAAAAACACAAGGCGCTAAAATCTCCCGTGCCCCGCAAAGGTGCGCAGTGAAATTTGCAGTCACCTTTCCAGGTTTTCCCCAGCTGTTTTTCCAAGTAATTGCTGCTAGTTTCACCCTTGCGCCTTATTGGTTTGTGCGCTGAGGCAAAAAAACAGCGATTTTGCTCTGGAAAGTTGGATGTTTATGGCACTGGTGTCGAATTTGTGCGCCTTGTACCCGGCAAATGAAGCTGCGGTTTAGAATGGCAGCTGCCTGGTTCGTATCGGCGGATAATGTGTCCTTCACCATTAAATATTCTTCTGGACCAGCTTAATCAGCGACCACTTACCAAATTAAATATGTATAAATGCAATATTGCCCAAACTTGGGGGAATCGACTGACAGCACGCTCTAACTGCGTCTTATCTCAAAAGCTGCACAGGTGTAAACTTAATTTAATCTCAGGTGTTTACATGTAATTTCACTAAATGTTGCCCAAACAAAGAACCGATGCCATAACCTGTTTGCCGCCACTTTTACATCACTGTTATACAAAATGACGCTGAATTTAATTTATTACAAAATACATCAAGCCATCAAATTGAGACTAGCAATTTGTTAAATTAAAAACATTGTTACATTACGGACTAATTTATGGATAAGTAATTTGTTTACTTTTTTTACTGTCTGACAGTGGATAACTGCATGGTTAATTACATATCCTAGTTTTCAGAAATGGTCTGTAAATAATTTTTCTAAGTTATATTTTTTGAGCACAATATTTTTAAAGCTGGTGATTGAGGGTAAAGTATTCATTCATCACATCGTGGTGACTGTTTCAAGCTTACAATTAAACATTATTTTGTTGTCTGGATCACTCGCAGAAAGACCATGGGGAAATTTACCACGTTCCGTTTTGCTTTCAGTATAAGGCCACGTGACCAAACACGTGTTTAATTTACCTGATACGCACCCGAAATAATAAACAGCGGGTTTTAACTGTGACATCATTTAAGCGCAATAACGGTTCGCAGGCGCTCGGATCTGTTACTGTTTAGTGTTTCTGGTCAAAGTTCCCTCCCGACACTCCGTGACACCGTAATATCACAATGAAATTCAGCACCTCTGATTCCTATTTACACTGTAATGGCGTTTAACGTCAGCTCCAGCATGACTGGTAATCATAGATCAGACCACTGTCCGCCTGTCTCTATGGTAACAGTCAGACCCCCCCGCACACACACCCTTTTCTTCTTCATGGATCACTAAGCGGGTGTTCTCTCTCTCCCTCACCCCCACCACCCGTTCGCTCTGCGATCTGCTCCATGATCCATGTCTTCAGTTGCACATGTATGTGCATCGCTTGTTCGGGTCCTATTTAACATGTAAAATTTAGTAGATATGCTTCTTTGGTTCCCATATTGTCAAGCTACCTACACCTACGACTCTTAGACATGATAAAACAGTAAATACAATGACAGCTGCATAGACGTGTGCTTTATTCTGATACTTTGCATTTGACTAAATCTGATGCGTAGGTTTATTCGTTAGGGTACTGTTCTAAGTAATACAATGATACATCACCGGTTAAACAAAAATACAATACAACGTTATGTGAACAGGAAGAAGATTATTATTATTCGTTGGCAAATGAAAAGGCAGGTTAACATAAAATTCCAAACCGGTTTTCTACCGTTTGCACAGAAGTGCAACTAGATTTCTTGAAACGTCCCACCAGCCGACACGAGCAGTTTCACGATAATAACAAGGCCGGTCAGTTTCAAAAGGCAGCGCGGTACAGTGATCCCCTGCTATATCGCGGTTCAGCTATCGCGCCCCTGCTATATCACGGATTTTTCCCCGAAGCGTCACAGTTCTCTGCGTATCGCGTACCTAGTGATCCGATTGTTTTCGTTTTGTTTTAAGACCTACGAT
>JAODKE010000050.1:16724639-16746648 GCA_026779605.1 Mormyrus hasselquistii
GCCCCCGGTGACCGTCTCCTTGTCGGTGCCCCCGGTGACCGTCTCCTTGTCGGTGCCCCCGGTGACCGTCTCCTTGTCGGTGCCCCCGGTGACCGTCTCCTTGTTGACGCCTGACTCCTTAGCAGCACCCTCGGCGATCAACTCTGTGCCAGTGCCCCCAGTAACTGTCTCCATGACACTTGTCTCCGTGACACTTAAAGCTTTTTTCTCAGCCTCCTCATCATCCTCCTCATCATCATCCTCCTCGCTGTCCGAACCCCCAGAGGAGCTGCTGTCAGAGGCCACTAAGGGCGCCTTGAGGTTGGAGCCAATGGCCCATGTGCAGGGTGCCCCTGTCAGAAATGTGGAGCAGGGTGAGATACTGGCACTGACTTCATACGCACTGCATTCAACCATGCATCACCTGCCTGCATTCAACCATGCCGACTGGTCAGTGCTGAGCTCACACTGACCAATCAGCCAGGGCCATGAACCCCAGGGACCGCCCACACCCTCTGACACTCACGGCTGGTATCTGCATCGTGCTTCGGGCTTCCTTCTGCAGGGGGCTGGCACTCCGAGCTGCAGAAAGAGGAGCCACTTTATCACCCCACGGCACCTTCATTCAAACCACAAACCCAGAAAGCACTTAATTCACCTCAAACAAACATCTACTCGGCCAGTTCTCCCTGGTTTTGTGGACACTATAGTTTGCTGGGATATAAAGCAGCATGATACATCTACCAGTGCTGAAATCAGAGCTTCCTGCTTATGTGTCTGCAAGCAAATCCGTGTTCTTCAGCAGCCCGCTAACACGCCTGTCCAGAGCTCGAACCTGTGCCGGACTCACCGCTGGAAGGACCGAAAGTCTGTGAACTTGGCCCAGCCTTGGTCGTCGGCGCCTCGCTGGGGGCTGGCTGCCTCCCATGTGCCTGATTCCATGTCCACCGCTGCCCGGCTGAGCGGCGCCTTCGAAGTCAGGAGGTCCTCGAAGCTGGCTGTCCATCCCGGGCCTGCTGGGGAGGGTGTGTAGGAGGAGCCGTGGGTCAAACACAGGCGTACAAAATGTGGGTGTACCTCAGACCAGCAGCCCGACCATCTGTTTGCAATAAACTAATGATGATTATGGTGATGAGTGCTACCCTACTGCTGTAGCCCCCCTGTACGCATTGCCATTATCTCCACCAGGAGCTGGGGTAATATGTCAAACTGACTGCTCATACTGGACAAATGAGAACAAGAGGCAGTGACCCAGGCTGCCGCCTGCCCACTCACTTTCTGGGGAGTCCATCTCCGAGTCCTGACCGTGGACCCTGTTCTTGTGATTCTCGTCGTGGGCACTCCCCATTCGGGACTCCTTGCCCTCTTCCCCATTTGCAACGTCACCCTTGGGAATGTGGGAAACTCCAAACCTGTGTGTGTGTGTATGGGGAGGGGGGGGAGGGGAATTCAGTTTGGGGCCAGTTGGACAATGGAGCACCATAATACTGGGTCATGTAGCATGAAGCAAGCTGTAGAGGGTAGAGCAAAGGCTGCAGGGAAATGTAGTCCGTGCTTCAAAACCACGACTTCAAACACAAGCAACGATTTGGGTTCGCTGCTTTGTGGTGACTCGCTTTCTACTTGGCAGCCAACATTTCACTCATCGTGGAAAACAAAGTTAAATCCAGTTCAGATCCTCTCCGACACACAAAGCGAAATTCTCTGTGATCGTCAAACACAGCACAAATATTCTGTGAGTCTTTAAATGTTGCCCTTCTCCCAGTTGATACCTCATGGTGTTTCACGGCTCATCGCACCACAAGACTATCATGGAAACACCCATTGAACGGCAAAATGACTCCCTCTAGCTGAGAGAAAGCGAGGTGGTTTTGAGGCAGAACGGGATGAAGCGGATATTGATGCAACAGCCAATTCGGTGCTGGAACTTGAACAGAAAGAAACTCGTCAATGAAAAATGCCAAACGCGAAATGGATTTCATTAACGATGTTTTGACTTAAAAGCTGAGGCCTCTGGCAGTGCTCTCCTGGCACGGGGGGGGACGCCGTCCTTCAAGTGACATCGCCTGCTGAAAATGAGCCATTACATTAGGCACTTTCACACAACGGGAACTTTTTTCAGGAACCAGAACCAGCACCTTTTGTTGTATTCACACTGCAGGAACTCGGCCCGATCACAGTTTCTTGGAGGTAGTTCTGGAACCCTTTTTTTAGTACTTACTCCAGACTAGGTATTTGAACATAAACTACTGGAAAGGTGCTTTCAGCAATACTTGCCGATTGACTAACCACAAGCACTGGTGTTAATTTGGATGTTACGTGGATGTGTGGGAAAATGAGATGCAAAGCAAAAACTGAGCACATAGATTTTATTTTTATAGCCCAATTATATTTTATCCATTAATGAAGAAAAAAAAATTATGTTGCCTCACACCTCTGGGACCCGGATTCGAGTCGCTGCCTGGGTTACATGTGTGTGGAGTTTGCATGTTCTCCCCGTGTCATCGTGGATTTTCCTCCGGCTACTCCGATTTTCCCCCCCACAGACCATAGACATGCTTAGGCTGACTGGAGTTACTACATTACCCATAGGTGTGCCTGTGTGAGTGAATGGTGTGTGAGTGTGCGCTGTAATGGGCTGCCCCCCCCCCCATCCTGGGTTGTTCCCTGCCTCGCGCCTGTAGCTTCTGGGATAGACTCCGGACCCCCCGCAACCCTGAAGGATAAGAGGGTTGGACAATGGATGGATGGATATATATGTTTATTTTTATTTTGCATCTCCATATTTCTGCATCGGAAAACTCAATCGCTAACCAACGTTAGTGTCACATGTGGGCCCGTCCGGTTGCTCCAGAATCAGCATGCACACACCTGCTCCTCTTCTTGACCTGTGCTGCATAGTCCACTTGTCCCTCCTCCCAGATGTCCTCGTCCTCGTCATCCTCCTCGGCGTCATCAAATGGTCGTATCCGCTCCTTGCAGCAAGCCTCAAACATGGTGACGTTGGCCTGCTTGGTGCGGGAAGAGGTAGTCAATCGATATGCTGTGACACGGCTGGGGTTCACGTGGCAAAATGTTTTCCTCGCAAAAAACTCGGTACATGTTGGAGAATGAGAGACACTCACGGTGTCGTCATCCACATCTAAGCTGAAGTTTATCTCCGCGATCCTGTCAAAGGTGGCACTGAAACAAAAGGGGAAGACTCAAGTTATTCTTAAGACATCAATATCACTTACAAAATCACTTTGGATTTCAGTGTCTAACTTAACTGGCCAATAGATATTCCGATTTCAAACCTACTTGATATTGTCATCGTGCTCAGCGAATTCCTCATCGTTGAAGCCAAACTGATCCACAAAATTAGCCGTCATCTGTTGGATCTGATAGTCCGAGAAGGCCTGTGGAGAAGCGATAGACATGTGTCCCGATGATGTGTGGTGACCCTCCACAGCCCTACCCCCCCCCCCCAGCCCTTACCCACCTACCTGCTGCAGTGACAGCTCATTGGGGAAAGGACCGTCCAGGTCGTCATCCTCGCTGGAGGAGTGCAGGTTATGTGTGCTCACCTGAAATGAGGCAGGCAGGGAGTCAGGGGAAAGATCGTCTGTGATCAAAGGGCCGCCAGGTCAAATCCCAGGGTGACGTCACTGTTGGTCCCCAGAGTAAAGCCCCTTAACCCCCAAATTCTCCAGGGACTGTCTGACCCATGTCCCTTCAGATAAAAGTGTCTGTCAAATACATAAAACGTGTCTTACAAACGTCGCCCCCTGCAGGCCACATACCAGGTCTGCCGTGTTTCTCCTGTTGGTCTCCGCCAAAGTCTCATCCACGAATCTCTCCCAGCGTCCCCTGCAGTCCTCGGGCAGATCTGAGACACAGGGGACAGAAGGGCGACAACATGTCACCTCGGATCCTGACAGCAGCCCAGAGATGGTCCCATGATCCCATAGCTCATTCTGGACCCTGAATCACTGAAATCCTGCCCCTTCTGGGGAATCCATTAACCACTTTTGTCAGCTGGCTCTGAGTGGGCATGTACGGACGGACCCACATCTGGGCTGAGGCCATCAGCACAGAGCCCGACTCCAAACAGACTGAACCGTGGGGGCCGAGGGAGCGGCCATCCTGCAGGACGCAGGAGGGTGGGAGAGACAAGAGTGACTGAACTGAAACCATGATGGCCATATTCCACGATGAACGCAGAAGCTATGATGGGGCAGGCAGGGTGGAATTGCCTCTGTGACTCACCCTCGTCAAAACAGGGCAGAGCGGCACACGAGGTCAAGCCATTAATAATCATTAATTAATAATTAGACGCGTTAATAATAAAAGCATAGAAGCACTGAAGCAGCTGCCCAGAAACAGCCAGAAAAACATGCACCTGTACAGTAGGAAGCACTCGGCGTGACCAAGCTTTCTACCACCTTTCCCTGATGATAAATGTGCAGAGCATGGCAGCTTAAAGCAAGAAAGAAGTCAAATAAAGTAAAAATGCAGCTCGCTCTCATCGCTGGCAGTGCAGGTATACAAGAGAGAGTTGCTTAGAAAGACCTAAGTCTGCTCAAGGTGACAACTACGAACGTGAAGAACATGGACAGTAAGCTCCTCACACACCTTTGATGATGTCGCTGATCTGTACCTGGGCGCGACCTTTCTCCATGTTCTGCACCACACCATTGGCTATTCTGGTCAGGTGGCCCATGTAGCCCCGCCTCATGCCACCATCTGACCTGCAAGACATATCCCCTTTAAAAAAAAGCCTAACAGATTATGACGACAGCAGGGAACACCGTTCAAAATACCGCTTCAACACTGTTGTATGTCCACCTGATCTACTTTACCAGACACTGGACACTGACAGGTCTGTACTGTAGCACCACTGACACAACCCTCTACTGCAGCTGCACTGATGCATGGTTTTTATAGTGGCAGCAGAGACACTCATGACTATCAGGCCTCTACTGTTACCGCAAAGACATCTAACAGGTTTGCACTCTAGCGGACATTAGCTATGGAAGTTGTACTGACAAAGAAGGTCTCCACGCACACAGTCCACCTTCTTCACCTATCTGGGACCAACAGAGGAAGCCTCCACGGCGACGGCACAGAGAGAGGAGGTGTCTGCAGTGAGACGGCGCTGAAAGTGGTCTTCACGGCCAGGGTACTGACAGATTAGGTCTCCTAAGAGACGCCACTGACGAAGGCGACTGATAGGCTGTGCGTCTCACAGGCCCTGAACGACGGTGAGACTCTTACTGTATTTTGTCATTCTCTTCCCAGGCGTCAAGGATCCTCTGCAACAGGCGGCATGTCTGGAACAGCTGTGGGAGGCACCAGGAACCGTGGCAGGGGTCAGCTGGAAATGTCACCTTAACCTATCCCTCAACAGTCACACGGAGTCCCTGAGAAACACCCGCCCACTGCAAACAGAAACACACCCACCCAAAACACAGCCCCAGCAGTGCCTCGCGTATTAGCACTACATGAACACCACACCCCTCCTGAGTTTGTGAAACCACCTTTTGTCTGTGGGAGTGCCTAAGTGTTACTGCAACAACGATCGCTCAAACAGAAAATGAAACATGAGTCACGGCAATAAAAACGTAAATATGCTTCCCCATGCAATACTGAGCTAGTACCCACTGTGTTTAATAGCTGTTCTTAGATCAGATTTGGGTGTGTGCATTGATAAATTTAATGAAATGATGGCATAGAGCTATGGGGGCAATGGGGGGGGGGGGGGGGGGAAAGAGGTGTGCTGTCCCTAACGGGGGTCCCGGCAACGGGGGGGGGGGGGGGGGGGGGGGGGGATTTAGCCTCACGGCAGCTTTCCGTCTCGGCGACTCCTTAAAGTGAAAGTTAATTACGGGGAGGGGTGCACGACCCTGACTAGCCCTGAGTGTCAGCTGAACTCTTCACACATGACGCACTGTACCGGGGTGGGTGTGAGGATTGAGAAGTCAGGGGATGTCATGGGGGGCGGGGGGGGGTAGCTGCTACAGGGGCTGTATGTATTTGGCCATTTAGAATGAGCCCAATTGTGGACTGAGTATCAGCCTGGCCAGAGCAGAACACTGTGTCATGCAGGGGTCCTATAGTAGCACCCATTTTTTTCAGCATCTTTGAGGAATGGGGGGGCAGTGGGTGCTGGAGGACCTTAAGTGGGTTAGTGCCTCCCCTCCCCCATCTGCTGGCTTGCTGATCCTTACGTGTGAATTAGAGGCTCCGGCTCACTGGGGCATCATGGCCGTAGCACTTGGCCAAACAGATGCATTGACGAGAAAAGCTGCAGCCCCCACGGGGGGTTCTGAACCCAATCCCTCCCTCCTCCCACCTCCTTTTTTCCCTCCCTGCCTCTCACTTCTCCTCCCCTCCCTCCCCATGTTTTATTTTTAGAGGACGCACAATGTCAAGGTATTCAGCTATCTGTCCTGATTCCTCCAAGCGCCCCCCCCTCCGATTTCACACAGCTCCTGCGTGCAGCACTCGCTCTCCGCGGTTGTAGGGCGGGTCGGTCATTCGAGGCGCGGTCATTCTGCAGAGGAGTGGTAGCACGGCGGGGACGAGTCGACTGTCCAGCCCGTGGCGGGTCCGCGGCAGCCTCCACACCGGAAACCACACCTTCTCGCCGGTGGAAATTTCCGGGTCTTTGCTGGTGATTCTGAGATCATTCCACTACGGGCAGTCAGGAGCCAAAAATGCTCTCACTCCCGCCTGCATGAGAAGTGTCCGTCTGATCACCTGCCAAGCCTTCGTATTAAGGCACGTCGCTACCTATAAAGGGCATTTTGGTTATTGTTTGGGGGGGGGGGGGCATTCCTTTCCACTTTTCAGGAAAATTAAAAAAAAAAAAGAGCGAACGTCGTGTTATTGTACCTCCCGTAGGACGGGCAGCTCAGAATGAGCCTGGCCGTTGCCATGGTTACCTCCCCGGAGACGCGAGCCCGCTTGTTTATCTCCGGCCAGCGAGCGCCGGCACAGCCATCCCGCCGGGCAGCAGATGCGGGAGCCGGCGGCACCGGCGGCCCGGAAGCGAGGAGCGCGACGGCGGACAGCGACGCGCAAACACACTAAATGTCTCCTGATCGTTTATGCGACTAACGAAGTGGCGCTCAGATGCAGAGCGCGCGAGATGGGGGTCTGGCGACGCAACCGCGTGCATCTGTCTGTGACTCCTTTGTACGCCTGACCGGGTGCAGACCTCCAGCTTCTACAGCGCTCTGCCAGAGTCCTCTGAAAGCTGGCCTGGGGCGGGGAGTGTGTGTGTGAATGTGGCAAAGGGGCCTTTTCCAGGCCATAACTGTCTCGATGATTAAAGCTCCGTGAAGCTGGGGAGTCACACGACTGGGCTCCAGATCTTCCTCACTGTAATCTTATGGCGCTGCTATGGCTTTAAGGTTTAAAACGCTGGTATCGGGGGGCGGGGCTCATTTTACTGGGGCAACAAATACCAGAGAGGTTAGCTCCTCCTAAAAATAACCCCCCGCCTCTGGCCCCGTGCTCCCCCCGGAGCCCGCAGGCTCATCCTGCGATGCTTGCCTTCCAGGTGCTCCACTTCGACTGCCTGACCCTCAATTTTGGCCCCCCCAGTGTGCCCCCCCCCAGCCTCGCATCATGGCCCCAGGTGCTCTAGCATGTGCTTAAGGGATGAAAAAAAACAATAAAACACAGAGAGTAACAATAATAATAAAACGTATAGTTTCCGTCATTCTGGACCCAATAGGCTTTACTTCATGCTTCTGGGTTCACTGGTCCAGCCCCACATACTTCAGTCATCGCTCCGAAAATAGCATTTCCTCGGCCAGTATGAAGCAGTGGTAATGGGCAGGGAGGGTGGGGCAGGTATGGTGGGGCTACTGTCACAACACCAGCTGGAGCGAGACGCAGGAAGGCCAGTGGCTGGGCATGCCTCCCCGCTGGCAGAGGCTGTATCGGACCAGCCCAGGCCTCGCCCGCCCCCCCTACACACATCAGTATTCCACACTCCCCACTGAGTCCCTGCAGACGGCATGCAGCTAATTGTGCAAGCTGTGCCCGCGTCGATGAGGAATGATCCGCCTCTGATGTCATGGCTAATAAATGCTGGCTTAAGGTGAGATGGGGGTGGGTGGATGGATGCGATAAACCCCCCCATCACACACACACACAAACATCCCCCCCTTCAAGCTGTCCCCACAAGTCTTTCTCCACATGCCCTGACTCTACAGAGGGTGCAGCGCAGTGCTGGGGGGGGGGGGGGGACACGGACACAGTGTCTTACAACTACGCTGTAAGATCAAAAGACAGGAAGGGGACACGGCTGGTGGGGATTAGTGTCTACAAAGACACTCACTGTCCCAGTGCAGGTAGAAATAAAATGCTGGGCGCTGAGTGCATGTGTCTGGGGGGGGGGTCCTCTCTCCCCAGTGATCTGCAGACACGGTCTTTTTTTTCCTAAATGCCATTTGGGTCTTACACACCATGCAGGGAAGCACATCTGTGAGGGAGGGGAGGGGGGTGTGTGGGGTGCACTGTCCTTTGTGGTGTTATGCCTGGTCCGGTATGGGGGGGGGGGGGGTGGCTTCAAAGCGAATCAGAGCAGTGGAACCAGGGGGGAATGCGGAGAAGTGTGGCAATGGGGCCAGCTGTGCCGAACGCAATGGGGGTTAGGGTGGATCCAAGGCCGGGGGGGGACTTTAAACAGGAAGGCAGGACACGGGGGGGGACCGCTGGGTAAAATGACAGAAGCTGAAAAGGCCTGAGACTCGGCGTCATTAGACACCTTCATATCTGCGCGGAGCAAGCCGGCGCCTCGCTCATATATATGCAAATCAGGCCACCTATGCAAATGAGGCAGCGAAGGAGGAGAAGTCACAGCAGCCTCTCAGGTCGCAATTAGTCATCCGCGCGAGGCCACTGGCGCCGCAGCCGATTGGCCGGCCGTGCCGGGAACCTGCCGTGGCCCGGGCGATAAGCGGCTCGAGCGCACTCCGCCCGGAGAACAATGTCGGCCATCCGCGCCAGCGTGAGTGTGCGCACCGTCCGCCGGTGGTAATGAGTGGCAGCCATCCCGCCTGGGGTGGGGCGTAAACAAACAAATATATAAATGAGGGGGAGGCCGGCGGCACTTTGCGCACGGCCGTCCTGCACCGTCTGCTCGGGGACCCGGCACTGCAGCGGTGCCTTTGTTGTCCTGTCTTGGCGACGGGCTTCCTTTGGTGTTCAGGGCTTGGAAGTGGTTCAGATTTTTCAGTGAGGAGCCGCAGACGCGCGTGAGGCTCCCGGCATCTTCAGCCACGCTCCTTGGTTACTAATGAGCAGCTCTAATGATTAAAGTGGTGCCCCCACCCTAACTGTTACACTTTGTGATGGAGACGAGTTCTGGTGCCAGACCACCAAGGTCTACAGCATGGGGCACTAAACTGGTTCGGTGGAAGCAAGAAAGAAAAGGAAAGCAGGGACGTGCATTAGCAGTGGGCAGATAGCGGAAGTCATTGACCAGTTAGCAGGCATTACGGTGCATGTGTTAGCAGTGTTCGGTAAGCAGGATTCGCTGATTGTCCGTTAAGCATTAGGGTGTGTGTGTGTTAGTGGTGCAGAGCTATGAAGATTCACTGACCATCCACAAAACACAAAAGAATATGTATTAGCAATTCACTAACCTTCTAGCAAGCGCTAGAAGAGCATACATGTTAGCGAACCATGGGCAGCAAGAGTCACTGACCGTCCAGCCAGTGCTAGGGCGTGCCTTTAGCAGTGCGCGGCCAGCAGGAGTCCCTGTCTGTCCAGCGAGTCCTAGGGCGTGCCTTTAGCAGTGCGCGGCCAGCAGGAGTCCCTGAGCGTCCAGCGAGTGCTAGGGCGTGCCTTTAGCAGTGCGCGGCCAGCAGGAGTCCCTGACCGTCCAGCCAGTGCTAGGACTTGCCTTTAGCAGTGCGCGGCCAGCAGGAGTCCCTGTCTGTCCAGCGAGTGCTAGGGCATGCCATTAGCAGTGCGCGGCCAGCAGGAGTCCCTGACCGTCCAGCGAGTGCTAGGGAGTGCCTTTAGCAGTGCGCAGCCAGCAGGAGTCCCTGAGCGTCCAGCGAGTGCTAGGGAGTGCCTTTAGCAGTGCACGGCCAGCAGGAGTCCCTGTCTGTCCAGCGAGTGCTAGGGAGTGCCTTTAGCAGTTCGTGGCCAGCAGGAGTCCCTGACCGTCCAGCCAGTGCTAGGACTTGCCTTTAGCAGTGCGCGGCCAGCAGGAGTCCCTGACCGTCCAGCCAGTGCTAGGGCGTGCCTTTAGCAGTGCGCGGTCAGCAGGAGTCCCTGACCGTCCAGCCAGTGCTAGGGCGTGCCTTTAGCAGTGCGCGGCCAGCAGGAGTCCCTGACCGTCCAGCCAGTGCTAGGGCGTGCCTTTAGCAGTGCGCGGTCAGCAGGAGTCCCTGACCGTCCAGCCAGTGCTAGGGCGTGCCTTTAGCAGTGCGCGGCCAGCAGGAGTCACAGGCTGCCACCAGAGATTAGAAGAGGCAGACAAGCGGCGGTGAGACAGGAGCCTGAAGGGCACTGTGCCCCGGAGCTCGAGTCCAGTCTCCACACACACAAAGGCAGAGTTCAAATGCATGGGCTGGTCCAGACTCACGGGAGTGCTATGGGGGGAGGGGGGGGGCTCTTCACTTGCCAGCGCTAACGTTGTGTGGCGGCACAGAAAGAGGCTCTAACCATCGCCGTATCTGGGACTGTTCCCTTCGCTCCCAGTCCTCTGCGAAAAAATAGGAGACATTTCCCCTTGCAGCAGAAGGCGACCTTCAGCCCCCCTCCTTGTCCTAGCCCTACATCCATGGCTTTTTACTACCGCCGCGCTACGGTCAATTACATTACAGGTAATTTGCACGTACTGGAGATTGAAGTTTAATTAGACAAACTGGAGTAATTAAGGCCTTCGTTTAATATAATAACGGTGTGCCCAGTCCCCCATAATGTGCCCGGCGTAAGGGGGGCGGCAGAAGGATCCAATTCCTTTTTTCATCGACAAAGAACCAGATTCCCGCTCCCCCCCGCCAGCCTGGCTGCCGTCCATAAACACATTCACACTTGCCCATTCCTGTCCACATGCTCACCCCCCCTAATCAAGGCACACTGCTGGTTCAGCAGGAGTTTGGTGTGTGTAGGGGGCGGGGGGGGGGGGACAGCTCCACAACATCCTTTGTTTCTAATCGACCCTCTTTCCCCTGAAAGCTGGTGACATTAGCAAAGCACTCTCCTACTCCCCGCCAGCCTCATCACCTGACACATCCCCCCCCGCCCCCCATGACAGCGGTGCGGCTCTCAGAGCATTTCCCGCTGCTGTCCCTAACGGGGTCACGCCCATGGTTCCAGCTGCTGTCTGAAAGCCCGACTGCATTTGTCAGGGTTCGGGGGTGGGGGGGGGGAGCTTGCAGTGCCACATAACCCCACAGCCGTTATTATTTTAATAAGTAGACCAGCTAAAAATAAATAATAAAACACGTCAGGGCGGCTGGTGCAGCCTCTGTGAACGAACCCCCTCGCCCGCGCCGGTGACCTGGCCTAATGACTATCTGCAGAGTCCCAGAGGGAAATGCCGCTTGGGAATGGGGGGGTCAGCACTCCGTATGCTGGATGCCTCGCTGAACGGAGACACACAGGCACAAACTGCATTTAAACTTTCCGTCTGCTCCCGGTCCCTCAAATTAAGTCTGCCTTTTTCTTCCCCGCAAGCCTTTATTTATACCTGATTTCCCCTCATTCTCGTGGCCATTTTTAAAGCTCCTGAACCTGCACTCTGAGCAGAAGAAACAAAACAAAGCAGAAGCGCTGTGGAGGACTTTGTCAACAAGCCTCAGTTTGCACAAAGTCGTAAACGTTCGAGAGACGTTCAGCTTCGTGGAGGACAGGAGTGGCGACAGGAGGTTGGATCCCGGCAGACTGCTATCAGACGTAACCAATCATCAGTCTCGCCTTGAGCCAGCTGGCTGAGGTCGCCGGCATGCGGCGAGGAGAATTCTGCTGAGGTCGCTCTTTCGCATCCGGACGCGCCCTTCACGCACACATGCTGCCCGGACACATGCGACCCCCACGCCGGAGGGCTGGAGGTCAGGGGTGAAAGGTCGGACAAAAGAAATGGGAGATTGGGAGCATCGCTGACAGAGGCCGGACAAAAACTGAAAGGAGGAGGAGAGAGAGAGAGAGACAGCATGAGTGACATTGCGACCACTCTGCATCATCAATTAGCCGAGCTGAAGTGGCACAGAGCAGGAACAAGTGCAAACCAGTCCGGCTCACGGGGAGAAATAAATGACTGTGCCCTTATTGAACGCAGCAAGGCATATAGTATTTCAGACTACTAATGTCACCGCGCCTTTGTGCCAGCGTTATTGATGAAGTCTGTTTCAAAGAAAATAATCCCCCTGGTTTACCAGCGTTTGAGATTTCTTTCTCAGTTTAGAAGATCAATAGGGGGGGGGGAGCAGATAAAATGCAGAGAGCAGGGAAGTAACACGGCACACGATAAAGTCGGCAGGGCCACCATGGCACAGATACCCGGATCAAAGGCTCCAGTGAAGCACGGGACGGAGGCCCGGCCTCCTGTCACACCGGCACACGCACCCCCACCTCCCCGGGCCTGCATGGGAGGGGAGGACGGTTTGGAGGCCGGCCCGGCTCCCCCTGAAGCAAGCCGCTCGGCAGCAGAGCGTGCAGGCGCGCAGACTCCCCCCGCAGTGGATGAGAATGGCGGGCTCCGCGGGGGGGGGGGGGGCTGCTCCGGCAGTCTGCTTGCTCCGCCCGTCATCGCCATGTCAACAGAGCCAGCTGTAACGATAATGGTTTAAAGGGCTCTGCTCTTCTGTTTACCGGCTGAGGGGACAAAAGGCACATCTGACACGCGGGAGGGGCGACGTTAAAACCCCGCACTCGCTATTTGGGAAATCTGTTCGCCAAATAGACGTTTTCGCCATGTATGATTAACCATTGCGGCAATATGGATAAGATGTACCTGTCAAACAAGGCTTTAGTCCAAAAGACCTTTCAGTATTCAGTATGTCACGGAAGAATACCTGCTGCTAAAGGCAGAAACTTTGATTTGAAAAAGCCATGTTACCGCATGTTTTTCTTGTTTTTTTCCCTGCTTGATCTACAAGTCAGCCGATACTTTCGCACCTAAACCTTCGAGCAGCTGGGACACAAAGCATAAGCCTGCAAAGCTAATGCTGCACGACTCACACATGGCCAGGCGACTGCAAGCGAGCGCAGGAACCACACCCCCAACGTTCAAAGCGATAGACGTGATGTAACCGTTTCACTGGTTTAATTAAAGGCACGCGTAATCATCAGCGTGCTGGCAGCCATGCATCTCTAAAGGATGCGGTCGGCATGTCAACGGGGACTATGACATCTCTCTCCTGCGGGCACCAGCGATCCGGCTCTGACCTTTATAGGAGTGGATTTTCAAAAAGTGCGGCATCATTTGGTCCTTTGGAAATAGATTTAAGGAGGAGCTGTTGCTCTGAGGGGCAGGACAAGCTGCATGCGCATGCATGAGCCAGCCTGTTGGGGGCACCATTGAGCGGCATTCTGAAAGGAGCAGGGGAGCTTGGGGCGGGTGTGTGTCAGTCCGTGTCTGCATCCCCCCTGGGAGCGACAGAGAACCGTCCTCCTGTGAGAGACAGTATCCGTGTCCAACTCGCACGACCGAGCAGAAACGCGGGACGTGGCCAAATGCGCTTGCAGTCAGAGCCGTCTTGTGTTGCAGATTTCCAGCTTGGCTCCTCTCCGCTGCAAGCAATTACCGTGAACCGACCTTCAACCTCCCAATGTCACTGTTCTCAGATACTCACCCGCGGAAGATTCCAGAAAGATACCGGCTCTCTTTTTCTATGGCTCGCAAACAATCAGGAGAACAATGATCTGTAACGTTTGCTTATTTACCTGTAATAGTGCACCCCTTCTCAGACACAAAAGAGGGACAGGAAAGGTTGAAGCAATCTAATTGGGATTTCATGCTGTCGTGTTTTTTTTTTCATTCCATAGTAATAACATAGGTGAGGAATCAGAGTTGAGCGAATTAAATATGAAGGCACTTATTCTGGGGTTAATAATGTGACATTTTATGTATAGCGGAACAGGAAAAAAGGAGGGGGAACACTGTGAGCAGCCCGGCCGTCTGAGGGAGGAAACGTCAAAAGCCGCATTATCAAATGTCAAGGTCTTTAGCGAGGAGAACAATGGTGGGGCGCGCTGTCCTCGGTACGGCGCGCGGTGGGGCGCTCTGTCCTCGGTGCGGCGCGCTGTCCTCGGTGCGGCGCGCGCTGGGGCGCGCTGTCCTCGGTGCGGCATGGACTCTTTTCCAGGAGCGCCTCGCACCCCCGACCAGCTGCTCCGGCATGCATAATGAAGGAGCTCGGCATAAACACAGGGAGGGGCGAGTGCGCCCTGACCCCGACGCCCCCCACCACCACCACCATGATTGAGGGGGGAGAGAAGCCCCTCTTCAGCTGCTGGCAAGACGATGATGAGATGGAGGGGGAGGGGCGGGGGACACGGTGGCTGGTGTTCGCTGCGTGTGGGATTAGCCGCTGTGCAGTGGAACAACCCCCCCCCCACACACACGGAGGCAGCTTATTATTCAGCTGCACACCCTTTGCAGAGGATCAGCAGCAGCCCTTTGTGTGCGCCTGTTTACGTTACATCGCAGTCGTTGCTTTGTATGCACCAGCCACCAAATGGCCGGAGCTGGCATCTTGATAAAGGCAGATGCAAAGCCAAAGCACCTACCCATTTGTCTCAGAGTCTACCTTCACCTCTGCAACCAGCTCACATTCCCCACCATTCTGACTGTCAGCTCCTTTGACGGTCTGGAGATCTATCCTTTGTGCCAACCCATAATGCAGTGCAGCAGCATTAGCTGGTAAAGGCCAAATAGGACATTACAGTGCTTCAGAATTAACCTCATCCAATTAACAATAAACCTCATCCACATCTTCCCACCCATCCTCCCCAAACCACAGCTCACCCAGCATCGGATGGGTACCAAAATGCAAAAACTCATAAACAGAGACATTTAACCTAAGGAAAGATGAAGACTGTCGCTTCCAGATGTGTAACAGCCCCCATGTCTAACGCCCCCCCCCCCCCTCCGATTCTGACCCTGATGTGACCCGGCTTGTCATGAGTGAGCTGTGCTGCACTGACTGCTTTATGGACCATATCTGTACAGAAAAGCCGAACCAGACCCGGCTCTGTCCTGACCTTCAGCCTCTCCGCTAATCATGAAATATCAAACCCAGTTCTCATCCCATATGTACGGTTGTTTTAAATTAACACAAATAAATGAATTCAGCAACATTTCCAGCAAGTCTTACTATTACCTGCTGCAAAATTTTGAAGGGTTTTTTTCATGCCTAATTTTAAGAGGAAATGTTCTGATTGTGTCTGGTATACACCTACATGGTGTGATGTAAGCAGTGTTTACAGTGAAAACTGCGAAAATGGAGCAGCTTCAATACGCCGCTGAAACCAGGTTGGGGGGTGGGGGGGGGGGGATTAAGACCTGGTTAAGGCTGTTACCAGAGAACTGGGAATCTGAAGGGTCTTAATTCTGCCACAGAATAGTGCGGCGTTGGTCAGGTGATGCAGGCTGCCTGCTGAGGGACTCCCGCGCACCCTAAGGACATGCAAGCTCTGCCGACACCCAAGTCGCTGTGGTCGGGAAGGAGCAGAACCAGTGACGGGTCAGGGTTTCCACAACAAGCAGAACCTCCTGGCCTCAGCCAGAGGCTCGGCTCGGCTTACCGGCGGTTCGGTACCGCCCGATTGAAGAGCTTCACTGCTCGATAAGGTTTCATTCAGCCGGGATCCATTTACACGAAGAATTCATGCATAAAAAGGAACACAAAGCACATGCACAGCGAAAATAACAGTAGATGGATTATTACTGTAAGACTTGCTTAATATAAATTATATTAAACTATTTGATGGACTATGAAAATATGAGGATCGACTGCCGCAGGTCCACCGATACTCACACCCACGCAGAGCATCGCTGTGACATCACGAGACAGACAATGCGTTTTAAGATATACTGCTCGTCCTACATTGTTCTCCTGTGTTTTAGGGAAACTGCACCCCCCAAAAAGAGGGGAGAGATACAACCTAGAAGTTATCGAGTGCGAGGTTAGGCGTTTAAATCGCCGTGACTCATCTCATTATTTCACCGTGCTCAGAAAACATACCGTCGAGATTTTAACCTTGATGCGTCGTTAACGTGGAAACCTGGCGCTAACCATGCCGACGCACAGCTACGGAAAAACATCACAAAAATCTCTGTTGTGGGCCTATTTATAATTTAATGCAAGGAATTTAAGAGACATTAAATGGAACAATGCTTTAATATATCCAAAACAACACAGTGATACCGAGGGCCGATGCATTAAAATGAGCAGAATGATGGGTGTGATGGAGCAGGAAAGCACTGGCATGTTTTGCAGTTTGCTGAGAGCCAGCTTGGCCGAAATCACGGAGAAGGGCAAAGCGTATCGATTTAACTGCACCCAGATAAAGCAAGTCGAGATGAAAAGCTAAATGCAAGCGGGGCACTAAAGCACATGCTCTGTTTTGTTTCTGTTTTTTTTTTTCCCCTCTACAGCCCCTCGTTGGAGTCATGCAGTCCTTCAGGGAGCGGAGCGGTTTCCACGGCAACCAACCCTGCTACCAGCAGGAACCACATGAATTATCACGCCTTGAGAATTACAGACATCATCACAGCCAGGCCAGACAGGGCTACGAGACGCACTCCCTCTCAGCGCCGGCCGCCGCGGCCGCAGGACCAGGATCTAAAGATTGCTACGGCCAGACGGCTTACCAGGGCTACGGTGCCAGCCCCGCACCGGCTAAGAAACAGTACAAAGGGGGCAAGATTTCGGGCCAGCCCCTGCCTGGCGGTTTTGGCAACCGTCTGGGTGCCGCCTACTTGGCCCAATATTTGAGTGAGGGCCACCTGCAGCAGAAGTGGGAGGACCCTACTCACCTGCCCCAGTACAAGCAGGACATGGCGGGCAGGCTGGAGGCTGCCGCGGGCCCAGGGGGAACCACCCCCCAGTATCTCGAGCAGAACGTGCAGCCCATTTCCCAGAGTCAGTGCTCCCATGCTGCCCAGCCTTCAGCTCCTATATATACCAGCCACCATCAGCAGAACCTGCCCCAGAATCCCTCCCCCTCCCCTCTAGCCTACAGCCAAGGGCACCTGCATTTCCCTCAGCACTCTCAGCCCCTGTCGACTTCCGCACCTTCCTACATGGAGAAATGCAGCTCCATCCCCCACTGTTACAAAGGCTACGCCATGCCTCCCAACTCCCAGTTCAACCGGCCAGTAGGAAGCAACAATAGCCTGAAGCAAAGTACCTACATATCCCAGAACAGCTACACGTATCAGCAGCCTGCTTCCAGGGCTGGGTACGACCAGCAGGCCTCCCTTCAGGGCATCTCCGGCAGCCAGGATGGCCTTTCAAAATACCAACACTTCAGTCAGCAACAGCAAAACTACTGCCTTTCAGATATGGCAGTGAGGTCACCAGAGCATTACTACCAGAACTGCAGTCCCAGCTCCAGCCACTCACCAGCCCGGTCGGTGGGAAGGTCTCCTTCCTATAGCTCCACCCCTTCCCCCCTGATGGTCAACTCCGAGACATTCCAGTACAACCAGCAGCCAATCCATACAGGGAACCCCTCCTCGGCAAATCTCCCAGAACAGGGCCTTCTGATGCCCCCGCACTCCCACGCATCCCCCAGCATCAACCATCCCACGGCAAGCTATACCAGTTCCATGAAGGACAGATTCTCAGAGAAACTGCTGTCCAACCCAAGCCTGTGGAGCCTCAACGCCTTGACATCTCAAGTGGAGAACATCTCTAACAACGTTCAGCAGCTGCTGCTCTCAGAGGCTCTAATAGCTAACAAAAAGGGCAGCAAACGCAATGGTACCAAAAAGGGTGACGAGTTTAAGGGCCAGCTTGGATCCCTTGAGGAAAGATCATGCTCAGATATACAGCAGGGCACCCCTGTTCCGGAGACTTTCAGTACCCCACAGTCGATCCACACCGAGATGCAAGAAGGAGGTTACTCCAGCAGCTCCGAGGATCAGATGGAGAGGAACTATTACTGCTGTGGTCAAAACAGAAGCCCAGCACAAGCAAATGCCAACCCACAGCTCACCCAGGACCTGGTGTCCTCCTGTTCGCTGACATCACCTAATGACATGTCCAAGTCAGAGGACTGCATTCCCAGCTTGCAGAGTGCCCAGACCGGAGATAATCTAAATGCTCTCCCGTGGCTGCAAAGCACACCGGCCCAAGAAACTGTCAACGCCTCACTGACAAACACAGCAGAGAAGTCACCTCAAAGCACTGTCACTCCCAGCCCACAGGAAGCAGGGCAGAATTCCCCACCAGATAGGCAGGGTCAAGAGGACCCATTAAAGGAGAACTTCGAGGAGTTAGCTTGGTCAGAGAAGCAAACTCATGAAAACAAGGTGAAGGAAATTGCCACCGCCGACTACAACAAACAGACTGGGGTCTCTCAGGCAAGTGAGCAGGGGGCACAGAAGACTGAGCAAAAATGGCCTGAGGAGGACAAACGTCAGGCTTTGCTTCATACGGTAAGCAAAGCTCTGGCAGAAAAAAAATATCACAACGACATGGAGAACAAACCAAACCAGTACTATCTGGCCAGAGAGGATTCTGCAGAAAAGTCAGATGGCGTCACCCACCTCACCCACAAAGGAGCCACAGATGCTGGAGAAATATTGATGAAGTCGGAAATGTACAGGTCAGAGATGCCCAACGATTCTGACACGCCAGAAAAAACAATGTCATTCTTTTGGAGAGATGACCTTGTACAAGATCAATATTTAACCGTGAAGGAGGACAACTCAGAGCTCCCGCAATTTACCACCAGGAGGGAGCTTTTAGAAGAGAGGCTTTTAACTGTCGAGAAGGAGACACAGGAGGCACCTGAAGCGCAGCCCTCTGTCCTCTCCCATCAGCCCGCTGAAGTGAGAAAGGAGAAGGAGACTCTTCTACCCTCTGAGGAGGTCATTAATAATACAATATGGTCACGGGAGTCTGGAGACTTCTGCCATCTGGCTGAGGAACATGGAGACAAACCTCCAGTGAACACAGAGAACGCGACGCAAGATGCAGTGCTCACCAGAGCTGAAAGGAGGTCAGTCGCTTGTGATTCTGTGTCCCCCTCACACTCCGTAAAAACAGCTTTTTCTGCCCTTGTGGAAAGGGCCACGCCTCCGGGTCAAGCCAGGGAGCACATCGACCGTCGCGATGCAGAGGTGCTAGAGCCCGAGTCCCCCCAGTTGCCCGGCAAGTCCATCCTGCACTCAGCACCTTCCTGGGCCGACACCCCGCCTTCCCCGAAAAAAGGTGACGAAGACATAGAGCCAGGAATAAGCAGCCCGAGTGCAGTGACACCCTCCACCCCTCTGGCAAACATCAGGGTACTCAACAGAAAACTCGGACGGGGAAGGAGAAGCCAGGCAACAAGACGGATAGAAGCAGGAGGCCGAATAAGAAGGCATCCCGGAATGGAGGCAGAAGGGGCAACAGCCTCTCCCCAGACAAACACTCTGCCATGTACAGAAAGTGGGCTTTTCCCAGATCAGCCCAATTCCAGTCAAACACCCAAGCGGTTTGCTGAAAACTTCCCATCCAGGATGTGCACCCGTTCTGTTACTGCTTTGGCTGCTCCCAAAGACTGCCACCACTTAAAAAGGCAACTGGGACAAAAGATCCCAGAGAGAACAGCTTTGGAATCCCCTGGTCTCCCCAAGGACTTAGTCACTAAGATCAAGTGGATGAGGCAAAAAGGTCCAGAGCACACGACTACGGATGAAGCGAGCTGCATGGGAAGCTTAACAGGGAGCAGTCAACAAGATGACAACCAGGACACTGCTTCACATCTACCCCCCTTGACAAAAAACCAGAAGCCAATGGTACTTAGGTCCCGGAAGTCCACACAGGAGAACCCACTTAAAGAAAAGGGAAAGGAGAAAAAGATACTGTGCCACCTTCCCAAGAAGATGAAGGAACCTAAGAGACCAAAAGACACGTTGCTGAATGATGAAGGTTGTTTAAGTCCAAAGCAAAACCAAGCCAGTGCATCGAAATCTTACAGAACCTTGACTACCTACCCTGATGTGAAGACTGTATCCCTCAACAAAAGAAAATCAAGCTTCCATTCAAGCATCCCATTAAAAAAACACAAAGGAATGAAGCCAGGCACACCTGAGACAAAGGAGCTTCATCTGCCAGCTACACTGATGACCATGAAAGGCCCTAAGAAGAAGCTTAAGCAGGTGGAGCACCTTCAAGCATCTCCAAGCAGCTGCCTTACAAAAGACATACCTATTGTTAGCAGTACAGGTGAGATCCACTCTACTCCTCCTCAGTGTCTGACAAAAACAAAGTATCTACCACCAAGGAAAGGCAGAGGTCTAAAGTATGAGGCAATGGTGCAAAAAATCACGTCACCGGGATCGAAAAAGCATGTTCCATTTTCTCAAGCTGAGAACACTCCTCTAGAAGTGACCTCAAAGATGACACAGCAAGATCTAGTGCCAAAGGAGATGGAGAAGCCCCCAGAGGTGATGCCAGAGGACAACAACATGTGGCGCATTGTTCCAATGCCGGATACCGACTGTGCCAAAGCCACGATCAGGAGGAGGAAAGGGGTATCCAACGAGAATGAGGAGGAAGTCAGGGTGGCGGCAGAAGCTGGGGTAGTGGCGGAAGCCAACAGCCCCACTGTCAACACACCTAGGCTGGCAAAACAGCGAGCAATTAAGAACAACTATGAGATGCACCTGAAGCAGAGGAGGAAAAGGAGAAAAGGCCCCATTCTCCCTGCGAGTGTGACCAGCGCCGAGCAGCAGGGACCGCACCCTGCCTCTGTAGTGCCCGACTACACGGGGGACCTGACAGGCAGCTTGCAGGCAATCACAGCAGTCGGCGCATGCAAAAGGGGAAAACGCCAGATACCCCCTGCAAGGAAGAACCTGGCAAAAGTGCTGGGCAAAGACAACAGCAAAAAGCAAAACATTATCAAAAAATCAGGGCCCAAAAGGAGGAATAAAAAGACTTCAAGACCAGGGAAACCTACAGAAATGGGACGAAGAACTAAGGCAAGGCAGATGGAGCAAAACTCTCCGGTGGTGCAGGAGAATCAGCCAGAGATGACTTTAAAATACATCTTGTATAAGACTCAGAAAAATGAAAGCAGGTCCTTTTTCAGCCCATACGTTCACATTGACAGCTCAAGAAACTTTGCTTCCCTTTGTACCATTGTCAACAGGCCTGAGGAAGAACTGCTTCTTCTTCAAACCATGAAAAAGAACTCTGCCAAAATAAAGAACTCAGTTACTGTTGCCAAGGCAATACCGAACTCCTCAGTCATGCTGCAGGGGCCCTTAGTCAATAAAAACCTAACTGACAGGTGTCTAACTTGTTGCCTGTGTGGAAAGCCAGCAAATTACAGAGAGCTCGGGGACCTCTGTGGGCCATATTACCCTGAGGACAGCATACCAAGGAAGACTCTGTCTCTCAGACACAAATTGGAGCCCGCAGACGACAGAGAGAAAATGAGCTGCACCGCGGTGCCAAAAAGCCCTCCAAAGAGAGAGGCTGTGAGTGGCTTTAGCTGCTGGGGCAGCCGCGGGCTCCAGTCCGGGCCGACCAGGAGGGCTGAGGGGCTTCCGTGGGGGAGTGGCACGCCACGGCCTACCTTTCGGGAGCAGTACCGAAAGCTGCAGCGGCTCCAGAGCTACGAAAGGAGAGCCGGGGAGGGCGACAGCTCCTCTGTGCTGCTGCAGAGGATACAGCTGGAGACGGAGGCAAAGGAGCACTGGGCACACGAGGCCTGCATTGTCTGGACTAATGGCGTGGTTCTGGTTGCGGGAAAGTTGTATGGCCTGAAGGAGGCTGCTCAAGCTGCAGCTCAAACAGTAAATGGCCAGTTCCCCCGCCTACCCTGCGCCATACAGGCACGGAGAGACTATGAG
>JAODKE010000050.1:16768779-16783647 GCA_026779605.1 Mormyrus hasselquistii
GGGGGGTGGTGGAGTCCTATCATATTTGGTTTTCCTGAAATACTACTAATTATGTATTCTAAAATATATTAAAAGAAAGCTTTATTAGTATTAGAAAATAGATTCTTATGCCAAATGTGCTCTTGCACTTACAAGCAATCTGATAAACAGGAACCTTCAAGCAGGACAAGTATTTTTTAACTTTAATGATACTGGTTGATCAATATTACATTTTTTTAATTTCAGCAAATAAAATTTACAGTACATTGTACAAATTATTTGTTAATGAGCCTCACACCGAGAGGATAATATCTTTATACACGTCTAAATGCTGTGTCAGTGGGGGGGACCATCAGCTTCTGACTGAATGGTGAGTTTCGGAAGGTAACGCTACCGCTTAGCGCTGACGCAAGGTAATAATACTTTTACAAAACCTGGAATGGCTCATGAGGGCAGCAGAGGTCTGCGCTCCAAGCCACCGGTGCCTTTCGGCCCAGCAGAACTCAGCAATAAGGATGTCAGTTTACAGCCCTCCACGTCTAACCGGAACCTGCCAGAATTAAAATGAATGAGTATTCTGGCACACCCCCCTCCCCTCAAAAAAAGAAAAAAAATTAACACACACAGGGATACGCTTGGAATAGAGAACTAGAAACTTACAGGGGAGAAACTTGCATGCATAAACATCAAAAATCCGCAGTTGTTGCGTTCCATCAATTCTAAAGAATTCATAAAAAAAAAATAAAGATGGAAAATAGGAGGGTTTTCTCTACTACAGTGGAAAAACCACCACCAAAGAATGAAAGCTTCTGCGGGAATGCTGGGTAGTTAAGTGATGGCGGTTTTCTTCAATGATAAATACCACAATTATGTTACAATTGTACATGTGTTCAGTTACTTTTTCCCATACTGTATAGATACACAATTATGTATAATGTTACAACAAACATACAGCCAAATCCAAAAATAAAATGAAGGTCTCGATGTACAACCAAGCAGACATAATTCAGTGCTTTTAGTCTTGTTACATTCTTTGCCTAATGTCATTATCTGGGAAGTCCCTGCGGCCCGGTGACATTCCAGACGTGTGCTTCTTTTTAAAAGTCCAGAATACTACAATGCATTGGTGGCAGAAGAAAAAAAAACAATAAAATGAATGTAATACTTGCTAATCTTTAAGAACAAACATTTTAAAGGGATTTAAACCAATATATCAATACTAAAAACACTGGCTGTAAAAGCAGGTAATCGAACGCTGATTAAACATTTCATACCTGGCAAACCGGGCACCACCAAACTCCAAAAGGGGGCAGTATGGTTTGTGAAAATAATCTACCAGATGGTTGAGGCAAACGTGAGTTTTTAACGAGCACTGGTATTAACGATAATACTAGGGCAGATGCCAGGGCTGGGGAACACCCCCCCCCTCCCCTCGCCCCCTAACAAAAGGAAAAGGGCTGTGCTGTTCGCTTTTGAAACCTACATACTGGGCCAAGCCATTTGGTGAAGTAGGCGGCCGCCTAGGGCACCGCCATCTGGGGGGGGAGCACACTCAGTAAGCCAATCTCACTTTGTCTCGCACATGGGGCACCGGGGGTGATACTCGCCTTTGACCTGTACCGCACGTTTCTCTCATTACTTGCAGACAAGCTGAATCTGCATCCCGCTGCCGCACATGCGCTCATTTTTCCCGGTTACGTCCAATCCTGGCACAGCAGAACCTAGGAAGACTCGAGCGAGCGTTAAAACGAGGTCAAGGCGCCAAGCGACTCGGCGAGCTCCAACTCCTGTGCTGCTGGTAACAGAGGAATAGCGTTCGGCAAACAGTCCTGCTGGTATTTTTCCAGAATGGGAGACAGCACAATGGAGAAAATGTCCCCCCCTTTCTCACAGTGCTAGATAACACCCCCCTCTTAAATGCAACCCCCTTCTGAGAAAAAAAAACCCAGACACACACATATACGTACACACAACCAAAACACCACCAAGAATGTGTCGCAGGTGAACTCTTCAGGCCCCCACAGAAATGCAGAATGGAACAGGCAGCTGGTGTCTGTACTCCACCCCCAGTAAGCTGGGCCAATGTGGCAGTTATGCAGGGTGGCAGGAATTAGCTGGGGGGAGGGGCTGTTGTTCTGTGTGCCAAAGCAGAGGTGGCCAGGTGGCTCGGGGAGGGGGGGGGGATACTCAGGGCATCCTACAAGGCAAAGAGGGCATCCTCAGATCGTTCCGCTTTCTTGCGGCTGCCGCTGGGGGCTCTCGCGGCAGTGGCGGTGGCTGGGTTTCCACCAGGTGGCGACGGTAAGCTTGTTTCCGCAGCCTTGGCCCGCTCTTCTAAGAACTTGTCAAACTCTAGGATGGGACAACACAAATAAATAAATCTGCCCCTTTAACCCAGGATAAAGTGCCAAATAGTAAGATATACGTACTAAATACAACTATAGTTAAATAACACTGTTATAATGTAATACATTATAGCTGATAACTCCATATACACAAAGTTCGAAAAACTGTAAATATGAAGCACATAAATTCCGTAATTAATAAAGCATTTTAACTATAAATATGAAATCATACCTTCACTTGTCACACCTTCTTCAGCCTCATCACCCTTCTGCTCATTCAGGAAAAACAAAAAATAACAAAATCAATGATAGTGTTTCAAAAAAGAAAAAAAACCCTCCACACTATAAAGACAAGATGACCACCCTCAAATCACCATCCAGCGACCCCACACACGCGGCGGGCGCTGTCACACGCACACGCGGCGGGCGCTGTCACACGCACACGCGGCGGGCGCTGTCACACGCACACGCGGCGGGCGGTGCATGTCCACACGCCTGGACTTTTGTGCTCAAGCTACCGGCTACTCCACAAATGCTACCCTCAATATGAAAGTCTATAATAATACCTCCCCCACACTATTTAATATGTGCATGCATAACAAAATGGTTTAATTACTGCTAATCAGCTGCTAAACAAGGCTAAATTACAGCTGGGGCCCTTTATCTTGTCCTTGTCCTTGTACCCGTTTGCTTAAACTGGGCCTTGTACAAAAACCACAGAGGGGTGAAAGAATGCAGCTCTTTCTGTACCTCAGGGTCACTTTTTTACTCCCTCGCACTTTTTTTTATGTATCTGTGCCATTAACTCATTCCTGTTTTTCTTAATAACGTTTCAAAAACGTGTATTAGAAAGAAGATCAGATTAAAAGGCACCATCCTCCACACGCAAAAAAAAAAAAAACCCCAAAGGAGGATTTAAAGTGAAAGTAACCACGCTGCGATTAAGCAGCACTAATCCATCCCTGTCACGATGCCCTGCCGGTACTATCTCCCCAAGCGAGCACGGATTCTGCATCCATCCACACTTCACAGCAAGACGTCAGAGTTTCCAGGATGTTAGTGACAACATTCCCAGGAATCTTAGTTCTGATTGGCTATAAGGGATTGGGGACATGGAGCTTGTTAGAAGGTTAAATTAGAAAACAAAACTTAAATAAGATGAAAGTAATGAGAAATGTTACACCATGGAGGGGGGAGGGGTGAAGATGAGAGTGGAAGGACGTATAAGGATTCTCACCACGTCGGTACAGAGCCATTCCTCAATGTCATCCATGACAGAGGACTGTGCAACAGGGATCTAGGGAGGCCGAGAGCGGGAGAAACGGAGGCCCCGGAGGGCCAAAATACATCCAAGGACAAAAAGCAAAATCACATTAAATGGAGGCAAAAATGGGAACCAAAATCACAAATCCAAAATGAAGTGATAAAACCACACATTATGAACACACACGCACGCACACGCATGCGTGGAAGGGAGGGGGCGCGCAGTATGGCATGCACAGGTGGTGCAGGACGCGCTCGGGTCAGCATGTGATTGAAGCGTCGCATTTAGGAGGAAGTGACGAGACGTCAAAGAGTCGGGAGGTTAATTCGATGGTTTTGTCTTGTGCAAGGGACATACTTACTTGCTGGTGGCGCGTGCGCACACACACACGTGCACGTGACCAGCCTGAGAAAAACACTATCAAACTCTCTGCCTGGTTAATTTTTTCCCTCAGTGTAAAGTCAGCGTGAAGACAAACATTCATGAGCAGAAAATAAAAGATGGAAGAAGGAAAAGAAATATAAAGGCCAAATATAAACCAATGCCATAAAAAAAGGGTCAGCCAGGGCAAATCAACAGTCGGTACATAAGACGGCCTTATTATGGTAGGTTATAAAATTCTAATTGTGTTGTATGGCCCTGAAGCCAGGAGCAGAGTTACTATCTCCTTCCATAGTACCTCATATAACCACATGGTGTTGTTACAGCTTAATATCAACTGTGTGCTATGACAGGTCAAACTCGCAGAATGCCACTCCAGGCAGGCTGGACCATCCAATCGTATCTTGTCCCACCTAAAGTATTTCAGATGTGCTCAGAAATACTGGCTGACCTAAAATTTCCCACTGGGAAGGCTGTTTATCTAAGGGCATGTGAAACATGATTCTAGGAGATTTTGGACTTCTCTTTTCCTGTTAGGGAAAAAAACCTTTTACTTCATCATAATGTTTTGTATTTTTCTATTCATCAAAAAAAGAAAATTGAAAAAACAAAAACACTGGGGAAGCAAGTGTCTCAATCATGATAGCAAATCACCCTTACAAAACAACAGTCTTTGTGAAATAAACGGTCAGCGTGTTAAAACGGGGGATTTATCAGTACGTTAAAATAAGGCTATAATATTACAGCATTATACATTCAGATTGGCCTCTAACCCCCCCCACATTCCTCGCCCGTTCTGTTAGCCTGTTAGCCGTGCAGGAGGGATCAGTGCGAAGAGAAGGTGACAGCGAGGGTCCTGTGTCACAGCAGTTTAGGCTAATCCTAGTTTGGCACATCAGAAGGAAAACAAATAATCCCGGAGGCGGGAGAGTGGCTGCAGTTGCTTGGCAACACGACTCTCACATCCGAGACCCCGCGGGTAGCGGGTGCTGTGTGACAGGAGTCCCCGACTGTCTGGGTCAGACCATTAGGCAGATCTCGTTCTCCCCCGTTATGGAAACACCATCGCCGTGACGATGGCCAAGCCAAAGGAGGGGGCGACGTGAAGAGGGGAGAAAAAGCAAGAGAAAACCAACAGTAAAAGGGAGCGAAAGATGAGGGAATGTTTGGTCGCAGTTGGAGAGAGAAGGTCGCGGCGGGAGAACACGCCGACTACAAGACTCGACCACAGGGGGGCAGAGTTGAAAGCAGAATCGACCACTTCATATACAGGCAAGGGCTAATCATCTAGAAAGTGTGCCCGTATATGCAATTACTGTTGTTACCGCTTTGCTGGATGACCTAAAGATGACTTACTAGGGAAACAGTCTATTAAACCCCTGCTAATAGGAGAAAGAATACAAAAGAACCACTGGAATACATAAATGTATTCAAAGTATCATGTATAACTGCCATATCACAGTTTGCATTTTATTTATTTAGCAGGCACTTTTATTCAAAGTGATGTACATCCCAGGTCAGCAAGGTCAGCAAGGCCCTGGAGAAGCTGGGAGCTAGAGGCACTGCTCCAGGGCCTAACGGTGAAAGTACTGGGTTCTGGGATTTGAGCCAACGACCATCTGATCTCAGGCTCGGCATTCTAACACACCGAGCCACGCGAGGAGGTGGGAGGGCACGCATATTTCAGTTAGAACCTGAACGATTTCCCTTTTACTGTCATGGTGGGGTGGTTTTAGCAATATGGGACCACAGTCAGGGGTACTGGGGCACTGAGCTGGAAAGGGCAAATGGGAAGGGGGGGGGTATTTGTGAGTGCTTGGTGGAGTGGGGGTGGGGGGCAAAGGTCAGAGGCGCTGGTGAGATGCTCACCATTCCTTGGGAGATAAGCCAGCCGTCTATTGGCTCCATGTCTGCGTTATCACCTTTTACACTCGGCTGAATCAACAAAGACCAGTGTGTGAAGAGTAAAAAACAGACAAGGGCAGAGCCAGGGAGTACAGACACCTTCATGACATGAAAAAAAGCTACCAGGAATTCATATGGCAAAATCTGAGTGGCGTGGGAACGGTTTCGAAAATTAAACATCCCGTCGTCAAATACGGCAAGACGGGCAAGTTGATTTTACAGGCACCGAAGACTACGGCGTCTGAAAGCTTATCGGAGAAAGCTGACATTTCATATCCAACCAACAGTCCTCCCACGACCCAACTCCTAAACTGGATACAAATGCTTAGAAGCACCGTCTTTTAATTGACCATTAATTGAAAATAAAATTGTTTTGCCACAATGAGCTCTGAATGCTCTTAAGATCACTGTGATACTATGACTTTTTTAGCTGCATTTGCTGCACCCTTTTGCCTGCTGTTTGTTTTAGTATGTTGTGTAACATCCCTGCAAATCCACCATCTTACAATGCACCATTTCTCCATTGCGTGGTGACCCCCCCACACCGACGCTGATAAATGAGGCTTTGTTGCAGGCATAAATGGAAACAGAGCTTCCATAGTGATTCCATTGTTGCCGCTCCTTCCAATATGTAGTCCAGAATAAATCATTTGTACACGGACAGCTTGGGTCATACTATTGCATTTTTTTTTTGGCTGCTCAGGCTTCCTGACATCACTACGTAGATTCGTGCTCAACGTGTGTAATGGTGCGTTCGATTACTTCTCGCCGAGTCGGAACTCGGATGAAAGATGCCTAGACAAACGTCACTTCCCGTGGGAAACACGCCTCTTATGATGTTGATGCAGAATTTTCTTGTCCGAGTTTCCCGTGTTGTAATTTCAACATGGCAGCTTACACACTCAACAGTAATTCTATTTTATAAATCTTTAAAAATGTTTATTTTGTTAAATGTATTAAATAGTTATAAATGTAATTGCACGTGTTCGATTTAGAGAATACCATATCATGACCGCAAACAGTGTCCTGACATGCAATATCAGATTTTTACCAGATTTGTTAGTGTCTTTTGTTTGTTTGTAGTTTGTTTGCCTCTCAAAAAAAGAATATCGCTATGAATGAACTAAAATATTTTATAAAGCTTTTAATGTGGTTTGACTAGTTTGTGTTTCTTGTTCGTTTGTCTCTTGAAAAAAATAATCTGTTAAATCTGTTAAAATATAAAGCAACAACACACAGCAGCGTGTTCATGGAGGCGGCCGTGTTTGGTCCGAGGTGTGGCAGCTCGAACGGGAGATTGTCGGACGTGATGTCACTCACCTCGGAATTTCCGAGTTCCGAGAGAGAAACGAACGCACCATTAATGCAGCAGGTATGAGGTCACCACCCATTACATACAGCCTCTTATCAAGAAGACCTTTAAAAACACCCCCTAAAACAAGCTGTTCACTGTCAAAGCTAAAGGCTGCCGTTTCTGATGCTATGTTTAAATAATGAGCAATGCGTAATTGTCAGGTCCAAATCTGTACTTGGATTACAGGCTTCTGATTTTTAAGAATCATAAAGTGATTCAGTACAAATATCTTTAAGTCAAATTCAGGACAATCTTTGAATACAACATGTGTGTGCTTGTTATTTTTGGCATATAGTCACCTGGACAATTACATTGATTTAGAGATTTTTTTAAGATCTACTGGTTTGTGTTTGGCTGCCCATATGCATTTTGTATGCAGACAGACATTAGGGTTAGATGGTACTAGAGTGGTTTGAATCCAGAGAGCGAAAAAGTTTTAGACATGCAAAGAGGAGGTGTCCAAGAATGCAAGACAAAAACCAGGCACCTGCACATCTGTGCAGGAAGCACAGATGGTGTTTGCGTGTTGGTGGGTGGGGTGGTTTACAAACGTACATTTCGCAGCAGGTTCAGCAACACTCACCCCTCCAGTATTCTGCTGCCTAACGTCCAGGGCGGAGGCCAAGCCACCCAGCGCCTGTGGGTCTTCATACTTCACGCTATCAATAAAGAATGAAACAATTTAGCCTCCAGCCTCACCGGCATTCTATGGTGTAGTGGTTAGAGACACTGACTTAGAACCTAAACATAGCTGGTTCAAGTGCCACACATGGAATTAGGTAAAATTTACAACATTATAAATCAATAAAAGCACTTTTACCTTAACTACAAGTTACATGTTTAAAAAAAAAAAAAAAAAAAAACCTGGAGATAAGAGGAACGCAGACACACTCACTTTCTGCGCTGGTCCGCCAGAGAGCTGCCCCTTGTCTGGGCAAACATGTCGAAGTCGTCCTTGGGGTGGCACCGGGGCAGTGAGCTCAGGGTGCCGCTCACGCTGTTGCTGCTGACGTCTGTGGGAATGACAGGCACCCTTTGCCCGTTACGCTTGTTACAGGTCACTGTCAAAGTGCCACTGAACCCCCTCAGGCTAACAGCTCTCCAATTTACATTCAGAAAAGAATTTTCACAACAACAGCTGGATATAATGAATACTTCTTAGCGACAAGTAAAGCGCCTTGCTAACAATGCAAAGGTCATGGGTTCGAGTCCCAGGCAGCACACAGAAAATGTAGCCCTTCCCTTTACTACAATTCACTTTGGACAAAGGCATAATATACATAAATAAATGTAAATGCCCCCAACTTGCTACTTCCTAGAAGCAAAAGGTAGTATGTTTGGACCTGATTACCATATTTCTCAGAAAATGAGCCCATCGCTCAGTAATACAGAGATTTCCCATCTATCGCGGAATTTATGTTCCAGATTCATCAGCGATAGGTAAAAATCCGCGATATAAAAAGACTATATAAATATTTTTTTATAGTTTAAGCCTTAAAATACCCCTCCCACACACTTTAAACACATGTAAACTTATTATAACACATTTTGTAAACACATATGATATGTGAATGTTGGGCTAAGGATATGAGTAACATGATAATAATAATAATATGTAATGTATATATAATTATATATACACACACACACACACACACACACACACACACACACACCTCATATATATATATATATATGTAATGGAATATGTAAAAATGACCACGGTCTTCCTTTGCCGGCTCACTACTACCAGAAGGCTTAGAAGATGCAGGATGTTTGGGAGCCATCATAGGGCTTCAAACAAACCGTAAAGTTCACAAAAAGTTTGCTCACAACAATCGGACCACAAGCAAGGTTTGCAATGCGCAGAGAACTGTGACGTTTCATGGAAAAATCTGCGATATATCGGGGGCGCGATAGCTGAACCGCGATATAACGAGGGGTCACTGTACAGTAATTGCACAAAAGGTCTGTGGTGATGATGCAATGTGTTTCACTCTGGCCTCACCGAGTCCGGCCAGCTGGGTGGACAGCGTGTCCGGCATGGCGGTGCTGGCGGCGGGGGCCACGGGGGCCGCGGGGGCCGCGGATGGCAGGCCAGGGCTTGGGGCCACACTGACCATAGGGCTCACCACCGCGGGGGACCCGGGGCCCAAGTCGATCAGGTTATCTTCTGTGGCCTCGCTGAGCACCTGCAGGTATGTCACAGGATCACAAAGGGAACAAAAGGTCACATGTCACATGTTACATGTCCTCCGGCTTTACTGCCACTATTCAACAACTTGGTCATTAATTCCTCCACATCATTAAAGTGTGGGGGGGGGAGGGGGGGACAACAATCTACATTTACAGTACACATGTCTGAAGTATGCACACATGATGACAAAAGACCTTCCCTAGGGGCGTTCAAGCATTACATTTTATTCTCATTCAAACCTAACAGAGAAAAATAGGCTAAAATAATCCTATTTGGTAGAGGAAGATGAGCATTCTCTGTGTGACAGTTAGGTAAGAGCAGACGGGGGTGTTCCTACAAGTCGGACAAGGGAGAAATATGGATAAATGAAGAATGCTAAGTGGTACACTGTGCCCTAGAGAAGGAGAATGTTCTAGAAGGGTGCTTGCATGAGCAGGTGAAAGCGACACCTTTATCATCCTCCATACACGACATCCACCTTCAGATAAACAGCGAAGGTCCATTTGCACTCGAGCAGTCTCTCCCCAGGTGACACCAGTTCATTACACACATTTATAATCCATCAGCATCAACCAAGAAAGTTGACAGTTAATTCCAACCAACTATGCCTGAATGGACCATACCAAGTATGTAGAATAACTGGGGGGTGCCTATGGAGTGAACCACTGTCTTAAGCTGAAACACTTTCACATTAGAAATCCTGATTGAGTCCTCCTGGTTAAGACATTAAGGTAAGGTCATTATTCCACTAACGCATCATTGTTTTGGACATATAAGGCAAGACACAAGGTTTTTATAACAGCAGAAGCACACAAAAGGACACCTCATTTAGGTGGAGTCACTACCTGCAGCTAATCACTGATTTGTTCAACCCGAATGGAACCAATAAATAAGTCAAGAAGTTGGTGACTGGCAGCACATGGCTCTGTCTCTACCACAACCATGATGTGCCCATCAGTTATGAAAGGTATCTGAAGGGTATCTAACAGCCCCACAGGTGGAAATGGGGAAATGGGGGGCAGGTGGGGACGGCAGACGTTTCTATTTCTACCATCGGATAGCAGGTTCTTGGGGGATTAAAGAAGCACATACACAACGCACCATGTTTAACACTCACTTAAACCACTATTGTCAATTAAAATCTACTTTGATTATACTTGCCTGCCTCAGCTAGCAAAACAAAAAAAAAAAGCAACGTTTATGAATCAAAAAAAGATGATTGATTGGCCACATGGTCAATATACAAAAAGAACCACAGCTGATGTCTGTTCAAACAATCTCACATCCGGAGCAGACGTCCCAGAAAGGTAACGCTTGACTTACCCCATTGTTGGAGCTCCGTGCGGTTCTGCCGGACCTGTATCGCTCATATCTGCCAAGAAACAAAGCAATAAACACACAAAGACCTACCTGACATAATTCACTGGCTACTTATTTTGTTGGGGGAAGCATTCCAGTCAAATAGAAACAGTAAGAGATGTGAACATACAGCAAACAAGTCCTACGACTCATTTGAGACCTTCACAGAATGGTTTGGCACTTTCTAGGTAGAGTGTACCTTTCATATCGCAGGAAAATGTTGTTGAGGTCGTCGTTGACATGCAGGAGCTCCTCGGTCACCTCTTCATTGGAGACGCGTGAGATGAGCTCCACTATCCTCTGCTGCATGGCCCGGCAGGTCCGATTCAGCTCCTGCATCAGAACCGGGAGATAGTGGCTATTAAGGCTACACCATGTTCCATCCAGGAGGTGGAGAAGGAATACCAGAACAGGAAGATTTATGACAAACAAGCACACCTGGAGAAGCTCGAGATCTGATGGGTCCTCCTGTCCTGGCACCATCTCAGTTAGCATCTCTGACATCACCTTGGCATTCCCACGGACAATGTCTAGTTCGCTCCGCAGTCGGGCGATCTAAGAGGGAACAAGGGTGAGTCTGTAGGGCAGAAGGTACCCCAAGACAGGTCCATCCCATTCCTAACATGCAGATAAACCACTGCCCTCACATATAGCACAGCAAAGTTAAAATGGGCTCACCGGGTGATAAACTGTACAGACATGTTAAACACATAAAAAAGGAGGGTGTTTCTCAATATGTGTACTTGACCATTCTTTTGTTCTCATGTACCCGTTTTACGTCGTCTTCCACTGTCAAAGACCAGTTCCAATACCCAAGAACAGAAGTACAGAGGATGGTAAAAATCCCTGGATGTCGTTCTTGCCCCACTCAATATCGAGGATGCATCTGTTGCATCATTGCTGAACAAGACCAAAACCCATGATTCACTATGCTCCAAGTTCGTTCATGGGAGGCAAGAATGATCTTCACGTCCTTAGTACTGAGACACACGCAGGATATGACCCCCCAGCCCTGCTGAGCCTGAGACCACACCTCTTTGACCCATGACCCAATGACCCCTGCAACCCCAAGGATCCACAGATGCACCCACCTGTTCCGAGTTGGCGTTGATGGAGCCTGACATGTGCAGGCTGGGGACCTGTGGTGTGTTATAGGCAGGGGCCACCACAGAAGAGGCAGGGGGGGCTGAGCCTGTGTGCTGAGCAGTTCCGGCCTTGTACTTGTGGGTTGCGGGGTCCACTTCAGGCACTCCCTGGAAAAAAACACTACGTCTGCCAAGGGAAAAGCAAGACTGGTCCCATTTATTTAAAAGACAAATGCACGCCTTATTTCGACAGGACACTCAAGACCATAGCAGCAACCAGCAACATAAAGTCATGCATGAATGACTTATATAATCAGGCCTGATTGGCAGTGTCAGCGGTCCATTGAAAGGAGACTTAGGGCCTGTTTTAGAAAGCAGGATTTCTTGCTTACTCGGATAATTTGTCTCGGATAATTTGTCAGATTTAAGGTAGCCCAGTTTAAATGGACTTTACTGTCATTCACTTACATTTAGCCCAGACTACCTTAACTTTGAAAAGATATCCAGCTAAGCAAAAACGTTTGCTTTCTGAAACCGGCTCTCAATGTCAATAAAGATCACCAAAGTAGTCAAATCTTGAAAGAGCCAAGAACATTTCTGAAAAACGCTTGAAGAACACGTTTGACAATTTAAAAAACGAAAAGGTATTTGGAGCGGATGGGGAGTTTAAAACTCGGGGCAGGGATTTGGGGGCAGTGCTCTCACCCTCTGAGGAGTGTGAATAGGGGACAATGCGTCCAGGTCGGCCATGGGGAACTCGATGCCCTTCCTCTTCAGCTCTTCATAGATGTGGACCACGCCGGTCAGGTCTGGGCTGCTCCGGAAGGCATCTGCCCAGGCCTGGGACACAAGGCTTGGGTTAAACTTCAGCAGACCTTGAAAACTCCTGCTCCCTCATTTCCCCATAATGAATCTACAGAAATCCTGATAACAGCACACCGGAGGAAGGTGCGATTCAAGGGCTAACCACAATAGATCTTATCGCTTTATTACGAGAACACATTTCCTTTATTTACTCGAGTCTGTACACTATAGAAAGGGATTGTTTTAAGCAGATACCACAAGGAAGTTGGGTAAATGCCCGACATTACTTTACGACTGCAATGCAGTAATGTCCATTCAAACTGAGTTATGTCAAAGCGAATAGGGACAGGGTGAACCAAACACCACAAAGAGGAGAGAAATTTATACCAGTCAGCTGAACTGCTGCAAGTAACTGGATACTTGGGGGGTAGGTAACCGGAGATGGACTCTACCATTGGGGCTATCGGTCCCCTCATGCGAGCTGGCCCCCTTATCTCGAAGGTAGCCAGACCCCCCCGTACCTCACCTGGATCAGAGCGAGCACCTTGTCCTGCACAATGGTTGGCGGGTTGCTCTTGGGAGAAATTATCTTGACGAGGACACCGTCGATGAAGTCGCGGGTGGCGACCAGGACGTGGAAGCGGTGACCACAGTTCTTCACGCAGGTCTCCAGGACCTGAGAAGATGGGTTCGTATCACCAGGGTGATGTGGCTTAATCGCTTGCTTTGATGTAAAGTTGACCTACACTTCCTTCAACTAGACATACATCCTCGGAGTAAAGACATATCGAAGCACTCATGAGCTTATCAGCCTTTCAAACATCGTCATGACTAATCACACTCTCTCTAACCTCACCGTCAGCGCCAGCATCACTTCCCGGTAGTTCTTATTCCCGTTTAGTCGTTTCTTCACAGCCCTGATGGCATCCTTGGGACTGCAAGAGATGGAGGGGGGGGGCAGCCAGGAGTCTCCATGAGGAGTTTTTCTATGGTGAAACGAGAGCTGATCTCGATAGCTTCATTGTGATGGCGGTGGGATCGTAGCGCCAAGCATGTAAATAATTAACACTTACAGCAGGTGTCAGCGCTGCCAGGGGAACTGAGGCCTCAAACCCCCAACCCACTGACCTTGGAAGTGTGTTATTACAGCCCCATGTGCCATTTTCATAACTCAACTCTTAAGACGATACAGAAATGATAGGCCAGGGAGACGCAGACCATCAGGAAACTGACCGGTCCTTGATGTCAACCAAGATCATGGGTCTGCGGGTTTAAAAGTCCACGGCGGAACGTTATCAGCAAGCTGAAGGTACTGTTCACAAGAGACATGCATCTACTGGGATCTCCTCACCTCGGCACCAGCTATTATGAGACTGTGGAGAGAGGCCTATCCATTCCCATACGGCTCATACCGGGCCAGAGTGTAAGCATGGGTGTGTGTGGCGGTTATATGTTATATCGTGGGGACCAAATGCCCCTTCAATGTGATAAAAACCTGTTATTTTGACGTTGTGGGGACCATTTGGTCAGTTCCCACAAGGGGTAACTCAATTTAATAAATATCTGCAACAGCAATCAAAAAACTAAAAATGTCAAAAGTCTTGTATTTTGTTTGTTTACTTGTGGATAAGGGCTGGGTGGGGGTCAGGGCTCCTAGCACCAGGCAGAAATGTGATCACACAGAAGCCAATGGACACGGAGAGTAGTGGGAGCAGGACCCGCCCAGGTCAGTACCGCGGGCCACCGGAACTCACATCCCCCCACCCTTCCTCACCCCTCCTCGGTCTCATTGATGATGTCACAGATCTCCATATTCAGAGTCCAGTCTTCGCTCTGTAGAGAGCCATCCGTGGCCTTTTCTGGGAGAGATGGGATGCAGAGAGAGAAAAAAAACGCTCATTACTCATCTAACAGCCAGCAGCCCACAGCAGAAACCTCCAGAGACGGGCGTTTAGGCGGAAGCCCCTGCGGCAGCTCCGACCGTCAGGCTGACAGCCGCCGCTCCTCCGGAACATAATGCCGGTAGCGTGAATAAATCACACCCTCAACAGTGACTTTCACACAATCATAACAGCTTCCGTCAGAGAGAGAGATTGAGAGAGAGAGAGAGAGAGAGAGATTGAGAGAGAGAGAGAGAGAGAGAGAGAGAGAGAGAGAGAGAGAGAGAGAGAGAGAGAGAGAGAGAGAGAGAGAGA
>JAODKE010000050.1:16832967-16867170 GCA_026779605.1 Mormyrus hasselquistii
CTGCGGTCAAGGGGGGGGGGGGGGTGTTTGTGTCTTCGGGTTGCTGAGACATGGGTTTGGAAATGGAGACTATCCCCCAGAAAACAGCAGAGTATTTTATGGACGTGTCAGGACCAGTCCCCGAGCCCCAGGGCGTGTCGTTCGTCATAGCTTTGTTTTTAAATGTAGCCTTTGGCTACAATGTCTTGCACAGACTTGCCCAATGCAAATGCCTGAGTATCGGCAGGGCAACAGATGGGCGATGCAAGTCAACATCGGTGCATGGCCACTGATGGTCGACATTTTTAACAAATAAGATTTGACCCCCCCACCCATTGTCTCCCAGGATGGGAAACGCAGGGATACACATGGTCTGTGTGGCGTTGGGGATTCTGGGTCTAGTTGCAGCCATCATCTGCTGTGCCATCCCCAAGTGGAGAGAGTCTTCCTTCACGGGAAACAACATCGTCACTGCGCAGGTACTGTCATTCTCTCCATTTTTTCTCCGAGTTGATAAAAAAGTAAAACAAGTGATTTGTTCATATATTGTGAAGCAGTTCAGTGCTGAGCCATATTGCTCCAGTGAAAGTGTGGCAAACACATAGATATAGATACCAGATGCAGACCCCTTTGGGCCAACACCAGTATGAATTTTCTGCTCTCCCCCACACAGGAAACCACAGAAGGGCTTTGGATGTCCTGTGTGGTGCAGAGTACGGGCCAGCAGCAGTGCAAGGCCTATGAATCGCTGCTCATCCTCGGCGCCGACTTGCAGGCGGCCCGGGCCATGATAATCATCTGCTGCATGCTAACCGTGCTCTCTGTCCTCATCCTATTTGCTGGTGCCGACTTCACCACCTGCGTGGAGAACGAGGACGCCAAGCCGCGCATCGCGCTGACGGCCGGCATCGGCCTGATACTCGCCGGCCTTCTGCTCATCATTCCCGTCAGCTGGACGGCCAACAACATCATCCGTGACTTCAATAACCCGCTGAACCCACAGAAGATGGAGCTGGGTGCCTGCATCTTTATCGGTTGGGCCGGCGGAGTGCTCCTCCTACTGGGCGGAGGACTGCTCTGCTGCTTCAGCAAAGTGCGCTCTGGAGGCTCGGGTGGTACTGCTAAGTACTATAGCAACAGTGCCTCTGCACCCAGCAAAAATTATGTTTAATTCAGGGGGTGGGGGCAGACAGCTTCAGGGGGCATGAAAGACACTTGAGGAGAGACTAGGGCAACAGGAAAATAAAATAAATGAACGGGGGGGGGGGGGGGGGCACAGACAAAGTGCATTATAGAAGTAAAGGTTAAAATGTAAATACTACTAATTTAGCAGGTTTCATTAGTTGTGGTGAGGAAAAGCTGGGCGGCTGGGACACACTGTATATACACAAATGCTCCAGTAGGGGGAGACAAATATCTAGAGAAGTATGTTAGTTAACTTTTCATATTATGTTTACTAAATATTTTTAAGACTTCTTTTTAAATTCTTTTCTATAACATTTTAAATTTGAGGATCAAATTCAGTGTAAAAACCTGCCATCAGCTAATTTTGGTGGGGGGGGGGTGAGAAACGTAAATGTCAGGTGTCTGATCCCTGTAAGTGTGTAAAGACGTGTTCAGATTTATGGATTTGATGTCTTCTTAGTCAGGATTAAGCAGGAGTAAAACACCAGCTTTGTTTCTCATTGTTTTCCAGCACTGATATTTGCCAGCACACAAAAAAAAACAAATAAAACTGTTGAAAAATGTTCATAAAATTTTATTTTGATTTTTCCAAAAAAAAAAAAACAGCATTATCATATCTTAAAACCTAATTGTATTGACTTCAAATCAATAAAATTGCAGTGAAACTGCAAAACAAGAAACATATGACATACTTGGGACCAAATCTCTGTCAAAAACGATGACAACTTCAGCCTGTAAAAGAAATGTTACTGCTCGGTAAAATACTGTCGTGCTTTTCTCAGCTGAGCTACACGAGCCCCTGTCACATCACGAGCTCCTGTCACATCACCACGCCTACTGCTCCACCGCTTTTATCCACTACACCACTTGATACCTTCTCACATTTTTTACAGCTTATGTTGCCCCCTCTATCCCTTCCGTGCTCCCTCCCCATCTCGTTACTTGCTCTCCAGCTCGCTGACTCTCTGAGACAGCTCCTCCACTGTCGCCTTCAGCTGTTTCAGTTCCTCCTGCATGGAACGCAGATCCTGGAGAAGAATGAGACGTATCAAGCATTAAAGAGCGATAGTCCAGGGAAGTGCGATAAATAGATGTGGTAACTGCGTCACCAAGACAACACTGGGGTGGTTCTTCTCAGAACGTGAGGTGTTGACAGTATTCTCTTACCGCACTGTCGCCGTTCCTGTTTCCACTGCTGCATGTTGTGGTGCTGAGCAGACTCTTGTGAACTTTGAACTCTTTGGTTTTAGTTGCCACGAAGCCATCTTTCAAAGAGATGAGGATCGGTTTGCCATCCTTGCCCGCAAACCAATCAGAGGCCTCCACCGAAGGTTCAGGGCCAATTGTGTCTGGGTAAAGGTCTTCCTGGAACAGGTCAGACTGAGAACAAAGATGAAAAAAAAAATTCAGTGCTCAGAGTGCATGTAAAGGGGAACTCCACAAGTATTACAACTCTGTCACACCAACATGCTTAAACTGTCCATGTGACATATGGACAGCCAATGCCAGTCGAGGAAAACGTGCGCATACCTTCCGAGGTACGGTCATGACGATGGGTTCACACTTCCGCTCGTGGAGTTTGTAGAACCTGACAGGAGAGGAACGCACACATAAATGTCGGAACGTTCCATTGCAGACGGTCGCTGCCGCTCATGAGGGGACGCGGCGCAGGTTCTTGGGCCTCACCTGGCGATCTCGCACTTGTTGACCTCCAGGCCCCTCTTGGGCATGTAGCCCATCCCCTTTTGGCTTTCCTTGCTGCTGTACATGGACAGGTAATGCACATACGGTGCCTCGTCCGTCACCTCATAGTAGCGAATGCTGCTGTCTCCCTGGGATACGGTGGTGCAGAGTTACAGATCACCATAGGCCCCCCCCCCACAAGGTGCAAGACAGCCGCTTTCAAGCACTGAGCCTGGCAGGCAGGCCCAGGCATGATGTCTTTCATAGTAAATATGCTCACACCTCCGTGCAGAGACGTTGTCGTGTTTGCACGCACATCCATATACTCTGTACTGAAATGCACTGAAATGCAATGAAACAGTCATGGCGCCCTAAAGTGGATTTTAACACATGTTCTGACAGACACTGGTGATCTCCAGGTCATGGTCAGCTTCATGCGACGACACAAATAACAAGTCAGCCCCAAATGTGCATTTCGGTAGGTTTCTGAGCAAGTCTTTAGCATAAAACGAGGACAAAAGAACGGGTGCCACTGGTTTCATCCATACCTTTCCACAGAGGTAGATGATTCCGGTGTCAGGGTCAAAGAATGGCAGCAGGACCCCGCTGCTCGTGTCCAGGTCTTGTAAGGTGAGGGGATCTGAGAAATTAGCCTATCAAAGCACGGCAGCAATTAGTACTGCTGTGGCCATCCACTAAACCTCCAAGCCACTAGGGGGCAGCAACCACAAACAGGAGGAGGTTACTTACTGGGTCCCACAGTGCCACCTGCCTTTCACTCATACGACTGAACCCAGTGGTCAGGATCTTCTCTTCGGACACGAACACTGCCCTTACGGGCCGGTGGCCTTCATGGGGCTTCTCCTTCTCCTGAAAAAGGGCGAGCAGGGGACCATGTGACACACATGAAGGGGGAGCAGAACCTCACATTTCAACAGGCTGATATAAAATAAAATGATCATGTGACACCCTGTGGTCATGTGATACAGTTTTTTTATGGTCCAATTTCATGGTTGCTCAAATCAGTCCTTGCGGACCCCTAGACAGTCCAGCTGGGAGGGAGCAAAAATGTGGACTGTGTGGGAACTTACGGGAACCCTGAGCTAAAGGCACACGGAACATGGAGCCGGGGTGGGTGGGTGTAAACCTGCAACCCTGGGGAAAACCAGGGGGGGGACTCACAGCAATAACAGTGCCCTTGCGGGGGTCCAGCAAGCGCAGTTTCTTGTCCTTGCAGGACGTGAGGATACGTGATCCATCCAAATTCCAGCAGGCGCTGTAGATGAGGTCGGTGTGCACGCTGTCGATCTGCACCATAGCCTGACCGCATGCCACATTCCACAGGATCACCACATTATCGCAGCCTGGGGAGGGAAGGGGCAGGGTGTCAGAGCTACGATCAAGGGCTGTACAGGCAGCGACAGAGGACAGACCCGAGGGGTCCAAAGGGGACCGTGGGACATACCAGCAGTCAACAGCACGTTGTGGGCCGTGGGGTGCCAGCTAAGGATGCCCACTCTTTTAGAGTGACCCTCCAGCTTCACCACAGGTTCTCTCAGGGGGGTAGTCAGGCCCCCGTCTGGGATCTCCCAAATCTGTTGAACAGCCACAGGTAAAGGGTTAGCCATTAGCATGATGCTAACCACAGTCTGCAGGCCCATTCCCTCTGCGGCATGTCCCTCCATCCCACCACCCTCACCATGACGGTGCAGTCCTCTGAGCCGCTGGCTATTATGTTGTCGTTGTGAGGGCACCACTCAATGTCCAGGACCGGCCCTTTGTGTCCGCACACGGTGGGGTAGGACATGTCGATGCGGCCCGTCTGTGGAAGGGGGGGGGGGAAGGGGGGTGGTTACTGTGTGCTGAGGTAAACTCAAGATTCATGCATCCAAATTCATGTGCAGATAAGTAAATACAGACATGCATGGAAAACCTGGTATGTCCAGAAAGAACCTACAAATGGGTGTGTATTGGGTGGTCAGACACAGGACTAGGATCACAAAAAGAGAAAAATAAAAGTTGGAGATGAAAGATAGTATCAGGAAACTGATTCAAGAGTCAGGTCAAGCCAGGTCAAGCCTCCAGTTACCCATAATGCTCTTGAGGTGCCTAGGGTTGAAGGTTCTAGGTATAACATCATTCTTCTCTATGCTGCTGCTGCTGCTTTTTCTAGCTCAACCTTCCGTTAGACTCAAGCTCAGTTAACGATTGGAAAATTCCTACTGTGGGCTCAATCATCGGCAGCAGCTGGTGTCAGATAACCAATAAAATAACCATGGTGGTCAACAAATGATTTCACTGGAAGTGAAGTGAGCTTTGGAGTCTGGTATCTCCCATCAATAAGCGAGAAACCGTACAAAACAGATACTTCCTGGAGGGGAAGATATACCTCAGCAATAAAATGTCGGCATATGTAAATCACTGTTAGAAAATAAATAAAGCTTGCGTTCTGCTCTGCTGAGGAGTTGGAGGGTTCTCCGTGATTAGGTCACGAAATTCGTCCTTGGTTTGCAGCAGCAGCTGGACTTCTGTCACATTTCACATCTTTGTAAATCTTGATCTGCAAAAATAAAACTGTGACTCGAGCCCTCGCCGCCAGATGTCGCGGGACCTTGAAGAGGTGGCCGTCGCTGCTGCTTCGCCTATTGCTCAACCCTCAGCTTTTTCTAATTTTATCTCTGGCTATCACCTAGTCCTTTCGCCCTTGGCGTTCAGATAAAACGTGCGCTGACTTTCTTCCGTTCATGGCGTTACGGACGCATGACTGGCACGCATAACTGAGTCTCTCGCAAGCACAGAGGTAGCAAAAACGCGAACCGACTGTGTGTCCCCGATTACTGGATTGATAAACACTTGAACCTGAAATCTCTCTACAAATTTCTTTATTGGTGAGAAAAGATGTGGTTGTGCATGGGGAGATCAGGTGAACGCAAACCGATTATTCATTCACAAATTAGTTCTCTGTCTTTTTAACATCGTACTGCACCGACTTGACTAAAAATCCTCCATAGTTAAGGACCGGCATATGACACAGGAGAAGATGAAACACGTGTTTGTTTATACCTATTTCCGCTGGAAGCCCCGCCTCCCACTTCCTGCATCCAACCGCAGTGACAGAGAAGGTTTCCAAATATGGAAAAAAAACGCAACAGGCCAGTGAGCGACATGCAAAACAAAAGCCTGCCCCAGACTTCCTTATTTAAGAAAGTGTGCCTTCTTTTACTCAGAATCTGTATTTCAAAACCTTGAGCGAATGTCTCGCCTCAGCCGGTAGAGCTAAACGTTGATTACGCATTTGGTTTGGGGCAATCTAACTGTCAAATGAACAGCTCACGTTCCCTTTCACACTCAAATCCGTTGCATTAACGGCACAGTTTCAAGAACGAAACATGAAGCTATTAGCAAACGCAGTCTACCTTGTTCATTTCTTAAGAGTCTTATTACTTTGCAGGACACATTGGTGCGGCCTAATTATGACATCATCAATGTCCTTAATTTATTATGTATTTTTTTTTTCAACCACCAACCTTTAACCAATTGCAAAGGCACTTAAATAATTCAGATGGATGGCCTTGCTTATGTTCTGTAGTGGATCTACTGAAGATATGAATGTAGCATGTTAAATGCAAGTGTCATTCACGATTTTGTTTGTTTTGTGGGCAGCTTTAGTGAATGTTACAAAACTTCAGAGATGCTGATGGCTTGAAATTTGAATGAAAAAACCTCCACAACACAGCCAGCAACTTTCAAACTAGTGCCTGATGAACTTCTTTGAAGTTTCCCCGCTATCATCACTCCAGATATCTACAAATACTCTGTGCTGTATCCTGCAGCGATGCTATGGCAGTCAGCCTTAGCAACAAATTTTGCTCAAAATGAATAAATGTGTCACTTGTTGCTTGAGTCTTACTGGATGCCTTCCGGCAAACCAGTGCGATTCCACCAGCCATCAACAGGTCAACCCAACATTATGCTGAAGACGCTCATTAATCCATATGATACGACCGTCAGTTGCTTGGCTTTACTCATAAAAAAGAAACTGTGGTCATTCGACACTTCAGATCCACTTAATGTCAGTGAAGCCTGACAGTCTGCTTCCCAAATCACTTACACTGCTGACTGCACACAGCAATTGCACTCTTACAAATTATTCACAGGCAGCTCGATCGACAGACCATTGTGTGAAAGGCAAGAAATTAGTGCAAAACGAAGTGGCACGTCCACATGTAGGAGGCGCTATAAGCGCTACGAAAATGTCTGCATTGACCTTGCGTTGAAGAAGCATCTATTTTTATTAAATGAATTTCATTTTTTAGGGTTCGTTTTTAATCAAGCTTTATTGAATTGGCGGGAATCCAGAAATGGAGACTCGAGTTCTGCATGTTTCCCCCGAAAGGGATTTTCAATGAAAACCTGAAATGCTGATGATGCAGCTCTGCCCCCCCCCTCCCTCCCCCCTGGGCCCCCACGCCTACCTTACTCAGGGGTAGCACCATGAAAGCCCCCCCACCACTGGCCTCCACGATCATGGCCACGAACTTGGGGTTGACGGAGCAGAAGGTGCTGTCCCAGGTCATCTGGGAGATGCGGATGTCATCGTAGCACTGATCAGCCTTCACCGCCTGTCCGAAGACGTGGCGAAACTTGCTACTCCTGACCACTTTTCTGGACATGATGGACTATGGTGACAGAGGACATAGACAGAGATTAACAGGCGCAAAGAGACACAGGCGGTTAGACAACAGGAAATTGAACAAATGTGAGCTAAAATTACCTTTATATGGTATATAACAGACACAGCTAATGTTAGCAAGAGTGACTGTAACGCCGAAACTTGTTTTATTATCTTCAAACATCACGTTTTCCTGTTCTCCTCCATACTCTCTACGCTACATCCTATCACCACTGAAACATCCAGGTTTCAAGTGTTTAACTACTCAACCAAACTCGAGAAGCATTTTTTAAGCTTCACAGATTCTTAAGTAAAGGAATTGGCCTTCACACCTGAGCCATGGGTCAGGCGGGTACATGGAGACAGCATTCGCCGCGCCGCTGCCGTAGAATGCATGCCGGCGTTCTGACGAGTCGAGTTGTTAGGGTTTTTTTTGGGGGGGAGGTTAGGGTTTTAGGTTTTTTTTGGGGGATTAGGGTTAGGACTATCGATTAGCACTACGGTAGCCTAATTCGTTTCAATAACTCGTTTCAGATCAGCAACCAATCGGTCATTTAGAGATAAGCATGTATTCTACGGCAGGGATGCCTTTTTCGGCATAACACCGGCGCTCCTTTAGAACACGCTGAACTGTCATGCAGGAAGAGGAAGTGGCAAGGCTTACGAAACCGCCATGCCCCGAATGAGAGACAAATGCAGTCTGAAAGGATAAAGACATACAAGACTGTGGGGAGCGCACGTATACGGACGTTGCTCAGGACAGGAAGCCCCACGATCTACTGACATCCATTGCAAATATTCGGCAGCAAGTGTAAAGACAGCGGTGGGAGCGCAAGGCCGTCCGTGTGCAGCCTGGAAAAAGCATCGAGAGTTTTGAAACTTCCTCTTGTCTAAACGCATTTTCTCTCCCCCTTGCGGTACATGCAGTGACACACCCTCACGCATCCTCGACTTTTATGGGCAACATTTGCCAGGCTCCGCCTCTTTTGCCGTATAAGGTTGTCCCGGGAAGTAGTATCAACTGAAAAATATGGGTCCATGTCTGTCATCATGAACACGTATACATCTAATTGTTTAATTGTATATACATTGTCACTTAAAAATGTATATAAAATGCAAGTGCATCAGTAAAACGGTTATTTCTTCAAAACAGCAACTATAATTGAGAAATTACCAGGAAATACCACTTAACAATAAAAGACAATTGATTTCCATGAAAATAAAAGTTCTTTTTTAAAATAGAAACGAAATGGCAATAGTGACATTTCACAAAAGGTGGGGGGAAATAACCAGGTCAAATATGCCTACGCTGCCACGTCCAGTTTTTCTGATACAGTTACTCCTCACATACTCATGATAACATGAATAAAAATGACAGCGTCCAGTAAAATTTGATCAAAAAAATCAAGGCAGCTTCAGTTGTCTGACTTTCGCTCAAATGTAGACGTCAGTCACATTACCCGGAATTTGGACATGCATTAAATTGATTTTTCAGTAGATAGTATAATACATGCATAGTATAATAGTATAATAGATGCATTGCATCTACTCCTTAAACCAATGCAATGGAGATTACTCCGTCCAGATCTTCATATGAGGCTTTATACCGGATTTCGTTCACATGCAAATGAACAAAAGGACAGAACGAAACATCGGAGAACTTGGAGTTAACATTCAGAAAGACTTGTTAGCCATCTTTATTATTATTATTATTATTATTATTATTATTATTATTATAGTTGTTAGGCATATCCTACTTTGATTTCCCATCAAGAGCTCAAATTCTAGTATGAATTCTGGAATAAACTTTGGCAATAGTTATTTTAATTAAACATGTAAATCGATCTGCTTTAATATTAAACATGCTTAAGCAGTCATGGGTGAAAACGTGAATTTTCAGAGCACATCGTAAAATATTTATGACTTCGGAATGCGCCTTTAAATTAACGAAAGGTTTCACACTGGACTGGAAAATTACAGTAAATCAAACTATGAACAAAATATTTATGCTGCTATGAAGAACTGTAGTTTTTGAAGAAATAGACTCGCATATGCACACTTCCTCTAATCTGCAGCCGCGCCTAACTTTGAATGTCCAAATCCGTTACACCGAAACGGTAAGACGGCTCGGTCCAGCCAGAAGTGCATCTTATCAAAACCAGTCTTACATTTACTTTTAATTATAAAACTCGCCAAGTCAATCATGAGCTGAGGATATAAGCATATACAGGTTATTAAAAAGAGCACATGGACTTAAAGTCACAAAAGTTGCTGTAAGATGCAAAAAGAGATGGGGGTAGACATTTAATAACGCTGTTAGGAGTCGCAGAAGAGACGGGCTGACCTGCTGTCAAACGGGAGGAGAGGCACCGGTCCGGGCTGACGTGAATCCGTCAAAAGGGAGACTGCGAGAAGGAGAGATTGTGTGCCGGTAGCCCCGATAAGACCTTTTTAAATGATGGAGGAAGTGAAACAGGCAGAGATGGGAAGGGGAGGTGTCTGTATATTGTCGTTATTTAAGTTCGAAAGTAGAGCAGCACAAATTTCTGAACTTCTCAACAGTACCCAGACTTAAAACACAATTTATTCCTGAACTAAATTCCCACCTATTTCAACATATCTAAATATGAAAATAAAACCTCATTCTAAGATTTGAATTGGCTTAACATAATTATAATGGCGAATATAGGGATATTTTTCAGTGCTTTGTCCAATCCATAGGTCCCTGTTCAATTGATCTGGACAGTTATTCACGATCATGTCCGGTCTCGGCCAATATAGGCTATAATTTCAGCACTGACTCAAACAGAACCGCTACCTGAGCTAGAAATGCGTTAGTTGCTGAGGCGGTGCAAGGGGAAACAAGGCCGTGGTATTTCTTCAGATAAGTAGCCTACAGACCCTTTCGTGAATCATCTGCGACATGCTGTTAGTCTGGAGTGCATTTCTTCTTTAACAACAGTTCTTTAAAAAATAAATGGCCAGCCAATGGAGGGCGTTTTGGCAGAGCGGTAGTTTACTACAATTCACCGTTCCCTAAATATATTTAATAAAGATGTCTCAAAGAAACGTTGGTATTCCGCAGTGCAATAAAAAAATTGTGAAATGTAAGACAGACTGCAGGTTTGAAAATATAGAGTTTATTGCACAACTTTTTAGAGAACGAGGGCCTGTTTTCCTGACAAGAGTTAAAACAAATATTAACCTGTGAGGGGAAAGGCAAATAAACAAAATATAAAACTAATATATTGTTGGAGGAAACCTACAATGATAAAGGGACAATAACATACTAACGTTTTGCAAATAAACTCAAGCAGCCAGAGTCGCCATAAATCACCCGGGAGCCTTTTCACATACAAATTGTACAGCTGGTTAGAAACGCCGAGTTCGCCTTCGCCTCCAGGGCGCCTGCACCTGCTCTGCGGTCATTAAGACATTGCGCGCTCAGCCCAGCAGATGGCGGTAAGACGCGGATGTGAGACTTGGCCTGATGCTCTCAGTAAGAGACGCGGGGCAGATGAAAAGACACAAAGAAACAAGGATTGACGGACCGGCCCTCGGGGGCTTAATCGGAACAATTGCCTCTAGGTTTACGCGATTTATACAGTATTAGAAGTACTAATCACCCTCAGAGTAGTTATGGTTAATTTTATTTATTTTTAAACAAACAGGCTATCCAGCACCAGCATACTAAAAACATTAGTTATACATTATATCAGCTATTATCAACATAAAAATTTACAGTGAAGGATGATGGCCGGGTTCCAGTTCTGAAAAACAAATCTGTCGAAAAAGTAGAGGGGTGAATATTTTGCCCTCCCCCGGCCATTTCTGCCCCCCGAGTAGCTCCTCTTTCTCCCATTCACAAACCCCGTGCAGTCAGGTACAGGTTTTTGACTACTAGAATCGCCCGGACCTTTTCACCGAGAAGGTGATGGGCACCATTTATTTTTTCTAGAAGGTGACGGGGAGTAACCCACCCCTCACAGAAACCTGTTTTCAAAAAGGGAACCAAAGCCTTCACAATAAACCTACAGTTAAAGCATCCTGAGACAACCTGGTGACCAGCTCAACCATGGAGATTATTATTTTTATTTTAAACTCTAAATGTATTTAACAGACACATCCACCTTAGTGTATATCAGATTATGCATAGATATTGAATAGTATTCCGAGGTATTTAAAACCCTTTGCATTCCAGACAGGAATTAACACCAAGTACCAAAGTGACACATATCCACCACCTCAGTTCAGTGCAGCTTTGCCTGCCTGCCTGGCCAGTGACCAAACCAACTGACCTCTGTTCTAGCTTAAATCTGTGGATGTGTCTCACTATGTCAAGAGTAAACACACATATAGGGATGGAACTGGTGACTAGATGCTCCCGGTAATAAAAAAAGAATAATCGTACACGCCACTTCCTATGCTGTGGTTACTTGTCTAACATGCCCAATAAAGGTATCTATCTCCAAAGTCCCAACTCGAGGTGGATATCACTAACTGTTAATCTCTCCCATCCCTGCTTAAATTTAGTTCAAAACATGTTTATATTTGCATAAACAGTTGGCTTTACATTAATTATATTCATTTAATATAATTTTATAGTCGTTTACTTTGACCCAAAGCCCTTCTTTAATAATAAACAGTATGGTTCGTAAGATATACATCTATTGTCCAAAGTTTGTCATATTTGAAGTGGTTTCAAACCCTTTCAGAGAGCATGCTGGGTTTTGATATGTGTGCATGATCTCGCTCCTCAGAATCGACTATCTGCAGGATCATGATGAACTATGTGGTAGTTAACCTGGCCTGTCCCATTCTGATCCTACAGGGACACTCAGTCTGAGTACCAGTTTATTGTGTATGGAGCTACAGGAGGCCTTTTGTCATGGAGTGAGGTTTGGGGAGGGCCGATTGTATGCCTTTGTAGTACCGATATGCCTTTCTGTAGCCTAGAGGACTTAAATTTGTTTTCCGCTAAGAGACAAGATTCTTAGCGTTATGCAACTTCCTGTTGGGCGCGTGAACGTAGCTGTGAAACATGGAATAAGCCACAGAGAATGGTCTCATGTTATGTTTACTGAGCATTCAGTGACCTCAACCTCCACTCATGAGTAACCAGCAAAGGAAAGAGGACAATCGAGCAGACGTTCTTTGTGACAAACGTGCAACAGTTTCATATAGATCGGGGGAAACCCACTCCTCACTGCTCGAGGCACATTCACCTCAAGCTGAATATAAACAAAATTCTTACATACCCTACACTTTAAATTTTTGCATTGTACTGCAACCAGAATGCCTGCATTTCTGAAAAAAAATCTCAGTGCAGAACACAAAAACTCATAATGCCATTAATTTTTTTTACAAATAATAAAAAAAAAAGATTCAACTGATATGTCTGGAGTTTCACTTTGATAAGATCAACCGTAAGCAAGCTGGTTTTTGCTAAAAGACGTTCTGACTTCGCATTCAAAGTAATACGCCGCTTGTCTACAAAAGCGACTGGATTAGTTTCAAATGCTGCGGATTACATCGAAAAAGGAAGGAGTCGGAGGTTTTAGTGTTTGGCAATTTTCCACAAAGGACCCTAAGTATAACATAGCAATCTGCTGCACATCAGCAGAGAGCTTTCCACCCTACAGTACTACACAGTCCAGAATGCAGATCAGCCCAGCCGTGATAATGGCAATGATTTCTCATATATGCAACTACCAAAGAATGCCAATCGTGTATTAATAATCCAGACAAGGAATCCAGTCCAGGCCTAGTAACAGGGAAACACAGCCAAGCTAATCCTATTAGGCAAGATCTGTGCATCAGGTGGTACAAGAGTGTTTTCAACCAGCTGGTCAGCTCTGCCATGATGCATGAAGTGGGCTCAAGCAGGACCACACTGGCATAACATCTCCTACTACATAACAAGCTACAGAAATTGTTAGAAAAATAAGGTTTGTCTGTGTTGAGGTAGCCAACGTCAAAGGTATTGGGGGGGGGGGGGGCATTCCTAAAATATACTGCCAGTTGGTGCAACTGATTTAATAAGGAATTAAACGAAATAAAAGAATCTTAGATCAGCATTTGAACAACCAGGCCAAGTCAAGCTGAATGTATGGTTATGCAGAAGTATTAAGATAGAGTCAAATGTGGAAATCGCTCTAAAGCTTCGCGAAAAACCACATATCTACCACGGTAATACTGCCAAAATGAAGAGCTCACTTCTGCAGTGCCGACGGCTGAATTTCCGACTCAACAGCACCCCCTACTGTGTAAGCTGTACCTGCATTCTGGACTTTTATTGCCACATTCCTTCACACGATGAAATGTAAACACGGGGCCCCTGCGGCACTGCAAGCAGCCAAAATAAATCAATAAATAAATATTAAATATATTATAAACAGAAACATCGAGAGATGATGCAGGTCCCTCTGAATGACACCTAGGAGGAAAAAAAAAAAAAAACGTGATGCAAATGAATCTAAAGCCTGCAAACTGACATGTTAGAATGCCACTTCTGACCTCCTTTGCATCTAACCACAGAAGGGTGGGGGGGGGGGGCATTTCTTCCTCAGTCAGCTTTCAAGGAGCCGTTCACAGAAGCGGTCTCTTGAACGCCAGACGGAAGCTTGTGCACGATCGCTGGTTTCTTGAGTTCTCGCACGCGTGAGTCAGTGCAATGTGACATCTTCAGTCGCGAATCTCCACGAGAGCGGAACAGGCCACGGCGAACGGTCGCCCTCGCATGGAGAGCACAACCGCTCAACCCTGGCCTGCTACAGCTGCTCTCCAGTGATTTAAATAATGAAAAATCTGACTGGATGTCACTCATCACAGATCAGAGGAGTGAAACAATTATCATGTAGGAAACACTGTTCCTTATTTTGGAGGATATTCCTATTGCTTAAGTGCCTAATATCTTAATGATGGCGAGTAGTTGCAATTATGTGTAACTGAGGCTGTTGAGCGCTGGTGTAATTGTAATCGAGGACCATTTCAGACTTTGGACCCGCCGTTTTCTTTTGCGGGTCTTCCCCAGGAACGTCACTTCAAGCGAAGGACAGGCTAACGGATCGGCCTCTATCCAGTGTCATTGTGTGAGTGTGTGTGTGTGTGTGTGTGTGTGTGTGTAGGAAGCCCTGGGCAGATTGGACAGTCTACTTCTGCTAGTAAACTTGTAAACTACCACAGGCCTTTAGAGGGGAATCTGCCCCTAAACCTGAATGCATGTATAATGCGTAATCTTCAAGACTCTTGCATTGATTTTAAAGTAAAATAACAGAAACACACGAGGGGAGGGGAAAAAAAAGAAAAGAAAGAAAGAAAAAAAAAAAACATGCTCTAATTCAAAGAGTCCCGTCACCCAAAGCAAACCCCCCCCACCCCCCACCCCCAGTGAAAGTTCTGAAGTCCCCGTTACCCGGACGCCCCAGGCGTCAGTCGGGGGGACAGTGGTAGCTGTTGATCCACAGCAGGTCGTCCAGGACACCCCAGTGCAGGTAAAGGATGGATCCCACCACAAGCACGTGCATGATCTGGTGGCTGTTGCACCAGTAGTCAAAGAGGCCCGGGCGGAAGCGCTCGGGGATGCGGCTGATGTTGATGATGCCGCCCAACACAGCCAGCGTGTCCATGGTGAGGAAGTGCCGCAGCGACGTGGGGCTGCCGCCTCCCACGCCCACCCAGCGCAGCACGAAGAACGAGAAGCGGAAGAGCGCCTGCCAGGCGAAGGAGCGCAGGCGACGCACGCGGTTGCGCGCCGTGATGGCGCAGTAGATGGAGTAGCTCGAGAGCAGGATGTACGCCAGCAGGGCGGCGCTACGGATGAAGGGGTAGCAGAGGAGGGTGCTGTACACGATGGGCAGGGCGCCTGTGTGCAGACAGGAAACAGGCCTTTAACCCTGACCAATCACAGCCAGCTATCCCTAAATGAAACAGCTCAATTATTCCATTATCTGAATGCCTACTGAAGAGCTCATAGTTCCATCTTAGGTATAATTCTGTAATGAGTTTGCATCTAACCAAAAAGACACTGAGCTACAGGTCAACCAACACCATTTATGCCGTGATGCTGAATAACATGCCATCCAAGTTTTCAATTTGACAATGAAGGAACGTGGAAAAACACGCCTTGTTTAAGTAGCTGCAGCCGCGGGGCGGAGGGCCTCACCCAGAGTGTTGATCATGCAGATGCCGCACATATCGAGGGTGAGCAGCGTGTGGTAGACGGGCTCGCCGCCCTCATGGTTCATGAAGAGGTGGTAGACCACAGAGCCCAGCTGCGGGGACAGGCAGGCCAGGAAGTGGACCACGCCCAGCCAGGTGACGCTGATCTGGGACCAGGGGATGTTGAGGGGGAGCAGCACCAAGAAGCACAACAGCGGGATGCCTGCAGGGGGGGCGGGGGGGCACAGCTGGAGCTACTTAGTCATGACAGAACAATGTCACATCGGGCAGTTCTGGGGGGGGCAGGAGGGTTACACACCTGAATCTGCACATGCACATTTACACAAGAGACTGGGCGCAGGAAGGGGGGGGGGCTGTCATTTTCTGACCATTTTCCTCCAAAACATAGAAAAATATGACAGGAGTAGAATATGGATCAGGCTTATTTTGGTAAATCACAGCCATCCTGATATCTAATCTACTGAGCCACGCATTTCTAACCCTCTCACTTCCTCCCTCACCTCCCCAGGTTCCAAAGTCAGATATTGTGCTGACCGGATGCAGCACGGGGCATTTAACACCTCTGCTGAACAACCCCCCCGCCGTCGTTTCTGAGAGCACCGCATTAAGTCCGTCCACAAGCCAGAACACACACCACAGACTTGAAATAAATCCCTGCTGATTTTACTGGCCGACGCCCCATAAATCGGGGTGGGTGGACTCTCCGCCGTCGACAACCTCTAAACCAACACACCTGAAAACATTCACAGCTGTGCCCAGACCCTGCGGACGGTCCAGGAGTGAATCATTCATTTAGCAGAATTGCTGTCTGCTTCAAAGATGCTCAGTTCACAACTTTTCCCCCTTTCAACACAGTGTAGGCATATAGGCCTGTTTCACTACCTAGAAAACAAACCAATCATAGAACGCAGGCTGAATCATACACGATTTATCCGCTGTGGGTATGCAGGAGGGATAATCCTAAAATAACAAAACACTGAGGAATTTGGTGAGTGTTGTGGCTTTCTGTCGACATCTTAAATTACTCCATTCGTGCGGTTTTTCCCGGCGTGGATAACTGCTTTTAATGACTGTAAACAGGTCCCAAAACACTTGGTTAACACCTTTACTCATTAAAGAGGAGGCTATATTTAGGACATTATTCAAGGTAGGGGGGTAAAGACAGACAATAACCATACGAACTAACACGCAACATGATCAACCCCTAAGCATAAAGCCCATGCAATTCTAGCCGAATTTAAGCGCCGTCGCAGGACAAACACCAGACAAGGCGGTTTGCTTTGCGGCTGAACTATCGGGTCGCCGGCAGTGATCCGAAACCTGTGGAGATGTAGTAGAAACATGATCCGTCTTTCGTTGCTTCCCTGAGTGTGAAAAGGATGCTCACCATGTGTGTATATGTTGCCCAGCTCGTTGTGCAGGTAGAATAAGCTTCGCACACAGTCCTGCACGGACGAAATGGGCCTGTAACCCGTCAGGACGTATTTGTTGAATTGGAGATGTGGAGGTGAATTGGCCCAGTCCAGCAGCCTGGGCCCATTTAAAAATGCCATAGCAACCAAAAGTGTTGATATAAAAAAAAAGCACTGTTTGGGGGGGGGGGGGGACTTTGCACGCCTATATACACACGTCCAGTGGCGGCGTTAAAAGCAAAAATGTCACCTTTTAAAAAAAAGGCCAGTTTTGAGAGTGCGCCTTGGTGCTTGGCAGCCAACTACATAGTCCAAGTAGTTTAAAAATTAGACAAAATATTCAAAAATACAAAAACACCAGGGCCAACGACTTGATCTTTTTAAAGACCCACAACCTCTGTCATCCACAGGGATTTATAGACCGACAGTCTAACAAAGCAAACATTGTTTACTTTTTAACTGCACTATAAACGCTATATAATCACAGGAGTCATTCTCATTGAAATATCAGCTAAAATACCGCAAGGAATTTAAAGCAAAGTACTTTGCAAAACAAAAATATTTTAGATGATCAGTAGTCGGACACTACACCCGGTTTGTTACTTCTTAACTAGTTAAACGAGTCGTGTCTACACTGTTTCTGTCCAGCAGCAGTTGTTACTTTTTTAAAAAGTAGTTATTTTAAACATTTCTGCATTGTTTAATTGTCAAAGCTTGCAGCCAGCTACCGACTACCCCAGGTCAACTTTTTAAAATAGACTATTAAAAATGGAATAAAAGTTTATCCAGATGTATTATATTGTGCGTTTCAGATGCGGGGTGTTATTACAGGATAGCGGTCGTACCGCTGATGCTAGCCGGATTACTAACGCGGCTAAGCCGCCTGGCAGACGTCCCGATCAGCCCCGGTTATCCGGAGGGTGATGGGGGAGCGCAGTGGCGACCGGACGGGGTCCACGGCCAACCTGCCCGGCTAACGGCCGTCCATCGGCTCGCCTAAGTGCCGCTATCTGCGGTCGAGTGAACCGCGGTCTTGGCCGGAGGGGGCCGCGTTACGCTCCCCGGAATCCCGTCGCCTGGGGCGACCGGAGATCCGGGACGGCGAAGGCGGCTTCAGCCCGCACGGCGACCGGACGGCGTGACGATGCGAGCCCCCCCAACCCTTCGACGCTCCTGTTAGCCCGAACGGCTAGCCGGGTTTCTGGGAATGCGGTACCGCACAGCGGTATTTAGCTAGTCCCGGCTAGGTCTCGCCGCATCTCCCGAGGTCCCACGGCCCCCTCAACTCGAAGGCGCCCGCTTCGATGCGCCGGCACGGGCCCGAGTAGCAGCCCGCATGCGGCACGGTCGCTCGGCCGGTCAGTCAGTCGGCGCCGTCCGTGCCGCTCCGATGGCCAGCTAAACGGCTAGCTAAATGTCCACTCCCGAAATGTGTCCAGCAGACCGACACAACCCGAGCTACACCTGCTGTATTCAGCCTACATGCGAAAAAAAAAGGAAATCAAAACGCCTTCCGAAACCCTTCAGAGAGGCAGCCCGAAAATAATCAGGTCCGGTCCATCCGGTGGGTCTGTGAACAGCGTTGCCTGAGTCGACTGGAACCAGTGTGGGGGAGCCGTGCGCGGACTCAGCCGGAGCCGTGATTGCATCCGCAGACTTCCAGCACGAAGAAACCGGAGCACTCGTGCACGTTGATCACACAAGATGTTTTCAAAAAATGAAAATAAAAAACGAAGATATTTAGATGGAGGTGTGGAGGGTTCCCGCTCCCCCGGCTCCGGTTCCCCTCCCTGCCGGTTACGCAGCGCCCGGTCGATGGCCTTGACTCCGCACCTTCAGGTGACGTCCGGGATGTAGCCGCGGCGCTTTAATCCCGGGTGTGAATGGGGAAGAGGCGTGTGTCGGTGCCAGGGCGTGGGGATCGCTGAATGGGACCCTCCCAGGACGCCAGCACTGACGTGGAATTCAAATCCCAATACTGTAAATAAACCGCGCATGCTATTTTTAAAAAGTTCCAGTCAAAGTTATTTAGGTGTAAATGTGTTGGCAGGTGGTGTATTAAAGATTGTGTTCATGCGTGGCATTAACATGGTGTTTTTAGCATGCTCTTACTATACTGTGACATTTGAGGTGCATTTATCTGAAGTTAATTATGGCAGACTGCAGTGGCCATGTTTTTAAATATTGTGTGTGCGAAAATTATTCTGCTTAGTTGGTGCACAATTTATAATTTGTTTAGGACTATATATGGTAGATAAACGTAGCGGTACGCGTTGTGCCTTCCTCACATTTCATTTGGAGTTAATTGTGTATCCGAACCAAGTTTCAATTTACCTTGTGACTTTATTGCAGAGGACTTGACAGCTGGATATTAAACTGTTATTTTTGTGTGTTGTGCACTTCCGCGAGAGCCAATGCCATCATATCCAGATGTGTGCGAGGGCTGACTCTTCCTGACTCCACCTGATCTCCTCTCAGAGTATCTACGTGAACACATTTTGTCATATACATTTTACGACATGTGCTGGACGTGAATTATTAAAAATCCACCTCTTACGTGTTATGACTCATTGTTATTGCGGTAAATTTATTTCTCAACCGTTTTAATGATTTTCATAACAAATGCTATGACAAACGACCATTAACAAAAGACTCTTCTATCATTAATACCGAAATATCTTACAGCAATGTATTTCCCTTCCTAGTTCTGGTTTTCAAAAAGAGGCGTTCAGATCACCATCGCTATTTGACTGTCAAACATTAAAATCAGTGGTCGTTGAAATGTGGTAATTACCACCGCTGGAGGGCACACTTGCTGTAAAAAATGATTCCCCCCCCACCACCACCACCCTGGTTTTTGATGCAGGTTCGCGTAATCTAAGAAGCATATCTAAGGAAAAATACATTACAGGTCGTTTGTAATACTCACTGCGAAGTAACTGGGGAACGAGTTTATCAGACTGATACATTGTGGTATTGCGATCTATATGTCACTCAATAATATTTATCAGCAAGGGTAATATAATACACGATTGTGGCTGCATGTTTTGTATTGTTTTTTAAAGATGACTTCTCTGCCAATTTAACTCCATCATTGCAGATGAGTATCGATGTAAGCATGTTTTTAATTATATTTTTTTCCTTGGGATGTCCGCTAACAAAAATTATACTTCGCTATTATATTAATCTTTTAAGCCTTCATCCTGGTCAGTATCTTGCGAGGGCCTGTAGGCTATTCCAGCACGTCACATACAAAGAATCATTTAGAGTAACGTAAAATAACGGAAACGGGTCACAATATATTAATATCAAGGACCCAATTAAGCAGTGTGGCCACGGATCTGCCTTCTTGCACTGCTGTCATGCACAACCAGAAGTGAGTTCTTTGGGGTATGACAGAGTAACACGGTGTAAACGCAGTCACGTGTGCACCGCCTGCCAGGCCATTTCCGTTTAAAGAACCTGTAATTTCTGTGTAGCTTTCTAAAATAACTTAGATGGTTTATCATGCTCCAAAATGTCTATAGTTTCAGTGATGCTTAGAACTTGTGACTGGAGAGACCATGGGTGGTGTTTTATTACACCCTGGTGTTATGGAACTCTTTGACTGGTTACCAGTTTGTATGGAGGTATTATCATCTTGGAATATGGGAACGTTATTTGGAAAACAGTGTAGGTGCACCTGGTCCTGTTAAATAGAGCTCACATCCCTTGGCTATTATATGATCGTGCAGAGCAATCAGACCCAGTTCAAGTGGTGGCCTAGTGATTAGGAAAGTGTGCTTGTGATTGAAAGGTTGTTGGTTTGAATCCCTGACCTGCGAAGTACCGCCTCCACTCATAGCTCGCTGGGTGCTACATCATAGCTGCCTACTGCTATGTCGGATATGGGTTAAATGCGGAGGACACGTTTCATTCTTGTGTGCCGCAGTTATCACTTAATCACTTATTAATACCTCCCAGCAGATGAGTGCTCATACATTAACAATCTGTCACCTTCCGTGTTGAAAGCGACCTTTGGCTATTTTCTACCATAAACCCTTCTGGCTGTAGAAAATAGGGCAAAAGTTGACTCATCAGATCATGATACTTATCCATCATTTACGGCCCTGATTTCATCCTTCTCATACAAGGTTATGCGCCCTTGTGTGTTGGCCTTGCATTTGAGTGTTTTTCAAAGGGCAGCCTTGACGTAAATTCCAGCTTTGTGCAGGCACAGACAGGCCACCAGGAAGTTCACGACTTTTCCTGATGGGCTGGTCTTGTGAGTACTTGCTCTTTCTTCCCCAACCCTGGCTTTATATAGCCTATATTCCAGGGAGTGCCCAAACTGTTGGTCGATCATCTCAACATTTTTTTAAGGTCGATCGCAGGAGATGATATATGGATAATGTAATCAGTGAAATTTACCAAAGGGGACCCCACCCATTCAACATGTAATTCCTGGGCTGCACAGAGTCTTTTGCTTATGGTATAACGATTCCCCAATACAGTGAATAATTTAGATGTTTTTGCGATTATTGGTCCATAACTGTTTGTCTCGTGCTGCTTTGAAGGTCCCGATTGACAGCCCTGTTTTGTGCCTAAAACACACCGTCACAGGGAATTCGACATAATGTGACTCACCCCTGTAGCTGTGTTCAGTTACTTCAAAGCTAAAGTGAAGCCCTTTTGCATGTGGGGTTTCCCTTATTTCCGTATCACTCCCTGCATGTATGTATAGAACAATCTCTCATTTTTCTCTCAAGTGGAAACAACGTAAGCTACTGACTCGGTAAAGTGGAATTCTGAACAGCGCAGTATTAGTGTGTGTGTGTGTGTGTGATATACCTGAAAGTTTCGGTATGAAAACAATGGAATCAGCATTATTTTCTCTGCAGTTTAACCACAGTCACCTTTATAGCAAAAGTTTCCATCCAGCTGACGGCAAGCAAGGGAGGACACAAAGGTCATGCGAGCTGTGTAGAATGAGAGAAGACAATGGCTTTAACTGTCGCAGTCTATAATCTGTCTGCCTGTCTGTAACCTTTCATTGTTTTTTTGATAGTGCTGTGTAGGATATTCAGTGAGGCCTTCTTTTTAGGTAATATCCATTAGATAAATTGAATAAACAGAAAATATCGTACACAAGCAGAAACATCAGAGGGGCATCGAAGCTCTGGCAGATTTAGGGGGCCCAGGGCTCTGGAGGGACCCCCCCCATCTTGGAAAAATGTACGGGGGTGGGAGAGGCCTGGAGGAAGGTGACATTTTGTTTAGTTTTTGCGTCTGTGCTTCATCATCGTCGCCTGACTTTAAGTTCATTTATGTGTCCGCACTTGACAGACTGCCCTCTCCAACTTGATGTCTCAGCGGTGGTCTGTCTCAGTGGTGGTCTTAAGCTTCATGAAGTGCAGCTGTGACACATCTCAGTCATCGGCAGAGGGGAGAAGAAGCACTAACGAGAAGTCAGTTTGACAGGAACACCACAACCTCACCATAAGCTGTCATTTCCGCAAGCACACAGTACTACCTGATGTCTCCTCCCCTCCCCATCTCTCAGGCGACGTCTTCTGTGGAAACCACTCTGGTTGACCAGCATCGAATCATCTCTCTTAACATATGTTTCGTGTTCATTTCTAAATCTGCCCCCCACCCCCAACCCCTCCACCACATTAAAGTGTGAACAAGTCTCATAACACGCATTTCGCAGACAGCGAGTTAAAGGTAAGATATTGCTATTTGCTTAAGATAAACTCGTGATATACAGAATGTATCGTGCAAAACCAAGTCTGTACGTCATTGATACATTACGGGGTATTGTCCTGTGTAATATGCTGTCACACCATTATAATATTAAAGATTGTGCTATATACTGTTGTAAATATTTTACCTCATGTGCTGCCTCTGTCTTGCACAGTTATGTACTGACAATCTTATATTCAAATATAGTTCAGTGACCCTATGGAAAATTCTTTGGTTTCACTGTATTAGTCAAATGATTAGAAAAAGACTACAATTGATTTGAACTTCATTGTGTTTGACAGGAGTAAAATTGTCATAAGGTCAACAATAAATAAATCAGAGGGAGAATTAAGGAAACATTTCCAAGTAATTTTCTGGGAGAACACTCAATGCAGGGCGGCTTCTTGGACATTGTCTAAAATAAATACTCTAATACCTTAGTATAAACTATAAATACCTAAGGAATAAATTACAAAAGGGATCTTATTATTAAAGTAACCAAGAGGGTACCAGATGAATTTCATCTGCCCTGCGATTCACACAAAACGCCAGTCGCCACCGTCTTTCGGTTGCATGGAAAACACTTCAGAGCCTGCCCTCTATGCATCTTCTGGGTCATAGGTCCGACCCAACGTTTTTAATTAATTATTAATCCTGGCCCACAGATTGATCAGTCGTTGTTTATGGAGAATTAAAAAATATAACGTCATTCCAAGCAGGCAAATATAAGCGGCAGATTTTAGCAGATTATTCATATACAATTTTTCCTATTGTAAAAGTAAGATATTTCTTTCGGCTAAAAAAAAAATATAATGACTTAAGTGGTTACCTTGTGCTGAAGCCAATGCTCTCCTCGGGTAAGTTTGAGAGCCCTGTTTTAGCCACTAGGCACATAGGGGAAAAAGGAGCAGAGGATGAAATGGGGTGTAGCGAAATGTAAGGAGGGCTATGGGACAATGGCATTGGCCCAGAGTGGCCAATCAGGACACTCGGGAGAATTCCAGTGACGAGAGTGGCCAATTAGGACACTCGGGAGAATTCCTGATAGGCCGCTTAGCTGTTATGCTGGTCAGAGAATTTTCTTAAATAGGTGTTAGAAAGAGACCAGGCGAGGCTGGAACAATCAGACTGCTTGAACAGTTCAATAGACTATTTATTATTTATTTTCTTCTTGAAATGTCAGTAATAAATTTTGCAGGATATTAAGACTTGAACCGAGGCATCATTTATCAGAGTACCCCTAGATCGAGGACAAAATGGACTGGTCTTGGCATAAAACTCCCTGGCTGAAAAGGAGTTTGTCTTGGAGCCTGGCGATGGCCCTCTGTTATGTTAGACAGCTAGCTGAGATAGCAGAGTCAAGTTTATTTAGGCAAGTATGTACATATAGGAAATTAGTCTCCAGTTATAAGTGCTCACACACATACAATAGGTAAAGATATTGGAAATCCATTCCCACCCTGTTGTCTCACTGGCAGACCAGCAAGGAAACTACCATTGCTGTATTTGACTGATCCTTTCTATTCGTTACAGGAGAGGAGGGTTCTTGGCATTTATTACAAATTAACCGATAATGGCCGTGTCTATCGGAGCCCTCTGGGTGGGGCTCATGCTCTTGTCCCTCCCTCTTCCAATCACTCTGTCCTGCATCACTGACAAAGCCAACGTGTGCAAGGATTTGGAGTTTGCGCCTGGGTCCAATCTGGCGGGGGAAGGCTTTGACATCACCAAGATGCAGCGCAAAGGCGCTTACGTCATCGACATGAGTTCGTGGATACTCCGGGACAAGCAATGCGTGATATGCAACAATCCGTATCTGGGAAGAAAGGAGAAGCTTCCCGTGTCCATCGTGGACTGGAGACCCAACCATCAGTGCAACATGAAAGTTTCCAGCAGCATCCATGAGTCCAGTGAATCTCTGGTTTCTTCCTCCTCAAATAATGTGGAGAACAACTGGCAGGTCAATCTGGAAGTGCATGACAAAAGGGGAGAGGGGAAGCTCATGTTGGCGGGGACCCAGTCCAAGCTGGCCCAGTACTCCATGGAGAAAACCAAAAAGGACAGATTCAGCTTCACCAGTCACCAGGTGTCATGTAGCTACTACAGGTGAGTGTGATTTCTGTCGGAAAGCCCCGGATTTCAAAGGTGCCCTATTATGCTTTTCTGGATTTTCCCTTTCCTTTAGTGCTGGGCTCTCAAACTCCAGTCCTGGGGGGCCGGAGCCCTACACAGTTTTTGGTCCACCTTCATTTAACACACTTAATTCAACTCCTTGTGCTAATTACCTCGCAGCTCTTGAGCTGAATCATTTGTGGTGGAACACGGAAAGAACTAAGCTACACAGGGCTCCGGCCCCCCAGGACAGGAGTTTGAGACCCCTGCTTTAGTGTGTTATACAGCTTTATGTGCATTTAAATGGTCTGCAAAGTCTTATGGCCCAAAGTACCTGCCAAAGGGAGTAACTCATCACAGAAAGCACTCTCCTCCAATCTGCCTGAAACGCCTCATTGGAATCGTAACACAATCCTTATTGGCTGTCTATCTGCAGGGATCAGTCTGCAGACTGCAAAATGGTCAGGATGTGTAGGGCAAGCTGACCAATCAGAGTACACTGGGTTCATCAGGGGTGGGGCTTAAAGCTGTAACAGAGTGTTTCAGACAATCATAGACAAAGTGAACAGAGATGTACAGTGTTGGGAAAATAAAGTGGTTTTGGAACCTTGATGGCTGTAAATCTATTCTAGTAGACCTCAAAAATAAAATTATGAACAGCAAAAATGAGTGAAATAGGGTCCCTTTAACATGTTGATCATGAGAAGAAGAGTCTGTGCACCACATATCATTAACCTCTCCATACATCGATGGTTCTGCAGCTACAGAATTTCCAACCAGCCTCGTCTGCACAATGAGTTCCAGCTTGCGGTGAAAAGACTCCCGAAGAAATACAACTCCAAAAGCAAGCACCGCTACTACAAATTCATTGACATTTTCGGCACACATTACATCACTAAGGTAATAGATGGGTAAAAATCATCAGCCAATCAAACCCATCTTTTCATTTTGATCTGTGCTGACTACCCAATCGGCTCTCTCGGTTGACCGCCGACCTCTGCAGGTGCGACTGGGCGGCAGCGTGAGCTCGGTGACCAGCATCCGGCAGTGCGAGGCAGCACTACAAGGGCTCAGCGTGGAGGAGGTGAAGATCTGCCTGGACGTGGAGGCCGCGGCCACCGTGGGCCAGAGGCTCAACGTCAACACCAACTACAAGCACTGCGAGGAGGACAAGAACCAGATGGAGAACAAGGCCAGCTTCTCCAGCAAGTTTAACGACAGGTATGCCATGGCTCTGGGCAATAAAATCCACGCTGTATACAATGAAAATCGTAGCGATGCAATATTTACAAAGCAATAGCTATGTCGTGGGGGGTGTTATCTAATTTAGCGAAATATCTCCTACAGATTGACAGAGATCCGAGGGGGCCAAACCACACAGCCCGAACTGCTTTTTTCAGCCCAGAAAGACCCAGCGGCGTACAAGGAGTGGATGGCCTCCTTGGCGACAACTCCGGACCTGGTGTCCTACTCGCTCGACTCACTACATGAGTTGCTCCCCGACTCTGAACCAAAGGCCCAGCATCTACAGAGAGCCATCAGCCATTACATCTTGGAGCACTCCCTGTGGAAAAACTGCTCAGAACCCTGCCCCGTGGGCGTGAAGACCCATCCCAAGGATTCTTGCGTCTGTACTTGTCATAACAACCCAGGGGTGACCCCAAGCTGTTGCCCTTCCAAGAGGGGGTTAGCTCGGGTGAACGTCATCGTGCAGAGGGGTTCGGGACTTTGGGGGGACTATAACACAGGCACTGACGGGTATGTCAAAGTGTTTAGCCTTGGTGTCCTTGCAGGACGCTCTCCGGTGGTCTATAACAATAACCACCCCACCTGGAACCACATGGTAGATATGGGCACGCTAGTGCTGTCGATGGAGAACGACCTTCGGTTCGAGGTTTGGGACGAGGACAACAAGTGGGACGACGACCTGCTGGGCACCTGCAATGTGAAGCTGACGGCTGGAGTGAAGGAGGACTGGTGTGCTCTGGATCACGGCCAGCTCTACTACAAGACGGTGGTGGAATGTGCGCCGAATTTGGGAGGCGAGGTGTGCCACGATTATGTGGAATCGCCGATGAACTTACAGCTGAAGAAGAGCTATGTGTCCCGTAACGCCCGGCCAGTGCCAAAGGAAATACTGGCAAAAATGGGTGTACTGGACACTCATTATAATACTAGCCTTGCTCCTCAGACTGACTTCTACGGCAGTAGTTACAAATGATTACAGCAACAAATTTGCTGCAAAGTAAAAAGATATTTTTCAGACAGACTTACGTTTCCAAAGAACTTAAATTTAATTTATCTGATCACCTTTAACCTAAGTGACATAGTGGCTAGCACTGTTAGCTTACACCTCTGGGACTCCCCTGTGTGGAGTTTGCATGTTCTATCCATGCTATTATGGGATTTTCTCCCACAAAGCAAAAACACGCTAAGGTACATTGAAGTTGCCAGATTATGTCAGATATGAGTATGTCCTGCCGTGGTTCTTCGCTCCATCCATTCAGTTACACTCCCCGCCTTCTGCACACAGCTTCCAGACCTCGCCCAGGACAAATGACTATACAAGTTGGACATTGAAAAGAAATTTCCAGTAAATTGTGAATTGTTTCTCTTTTCTCCCTCTTAAATGGAAAATAACGGTAGTCGCGATGGTGTGTGCGTGTGCGCGGGGATTCTAAAACCTTTTTTCCAGTTCAAACTGAATCATGGTCTCTACTGATTGAACACTCTCCGAGAAAAATGCATTCCGTCTGTCTGGTCTGTGGTTTTGCAGAGCCTCATAAAAGTCAGTGCTGACTAATACGGCTATTCAATTCTCATGTGGCATCTTTGAATGTCCAGCTGTATATTGAAATTTTACAGTCACCTATTTATCTAATTTCTAAAATATTATATAATATTATAATTCTCTGCACTGGCATGCTGTCCCGGGTGCCCCCTGCCCTGTGCTTTCTGGGATGGATTCCAGACTTTTTGCTTAATTTATACAATGACAATTTCTGTATTTAAGCTCTGGCAATGTAACCAAATATAGAAGCATATCAGACCATTATATTGTTTGTTATACACTTTATTGTAACTTGTTTTTAGCATTTTTGTATGCATTTTGCTATTCTTCACAAAATAAATGTTGAGGTAAAGTGTGTCGTGTTGGTTAACATACCCACTTGAGAAACTTCCGGAAGCAAAAGGGTTTATTTTTGCTCTTAAACAGAACTGGATTCTGTAATCTAAGCTTAATGGTGTGTAAGAAGAGCCATTTCCGGACAGGTATCTGGAGACTGGGCACATTCCAAACAACAGACACCTAATTTAACATGTCAGAAAAACGACAAGAAAGGAAAATAAGTCTTCCATAGTGCAGATAAAGCCAGAGCAAAAGGAAGTAATGCGGCTTCCTGTCTGCTGATCAAGATAAAAAATGTGTGAAGGTTGGTAATGTGTTTATCTTGAGATGCAGCTTTAAGACAGAGATCAAATTAAAAGATCAATTAGTCATAGTAAGATAATCAGAGATGACAATAAGAAGCTCACGCTATGACAAGGACTGTAAGCGTTACCAAGCTCAGAGTAAAGTTTTGGTTTCACTCTCTCTGCGAGCTCAGATATATTCTGCACATCCATCTAACTCTTTTCTTCATGTTCATGTAGTTTGTGGGCATGATATTTATGCCGCTGACCTTCGGATGCCCTGCGAGCGTCAAGCGTCGGAGAAGCGGGAGGCCCCTTCACCCCAAGAACATTTCGATCGTTCTCTCTTCCTTTCCACTCATCTTCGTATCACTGTATAAGATTAGGTCTTACATACATGGGTTGTGTTGTCATTGTTAAATCCTTGTCAAGGTGGAGACGTTAGGCAGGGGAGGGCGCTATATAAAAAAAAAATGAACTGAAATTGAGTTGACTAAGGGTTCATAATGAATGGCAAGGCTGACCAATCAGAAAAGCACAACACTAAAGGTCTTAGTGGCTGACCAATCAGAAAAGCACAATGCTAAAGGTAAGTGTATGTAACGATCGACACTTTATTGATTGCTGTGGAGTTTTTAATCTTCCCTCAATTTGCTCTTTTTTTGTAGAGTAAGTTGTCTGCGAATGGCATCCACCCATAGCACCCAGGGAGCTGGGTTTGAACCGGAGACCTTCTGATTACAGGCACACAGGCTTAGCCCACTGAGCACAGCCCCAGGGTGGATGTGGTTTATATTACATTGTGGGGATCAAATATCCCCCACAATGTGATAAAAATCTGTTATTTTGACATTTTCAGGTCCCCACAAAGATCTGCGAATGCAATAAAAAAAACAAAAATTGCCAAAAGTCTCATATTTTATTTGGTTACTTATAGTTACGGTCCGGGCTGGGTGGGGGTTAAGGCTGTTGGGATTAGAGTTTCCCCCATAGACATGAATGGAGAGTCCCCACAAAGGCATGATTACAAACCTGAGTTTGTGTGTCTGTGCAAGTCGGTGGACAAATCAGCTTTGTATTAATTTCAGATGCCGCACACGAGAGACAAAGAGGAGTCAGATACTGGATGCGGTTGCTGTCTGAACTTTAGTGAGAACCAAAACACTTGACAATAAGTGAATTGGTACAGCGGTTCACAAAAGAACATAGAAAAATATCAATGGCCGTTAAAAGGTAGAAAAGAACACAAAAATATACAAAAGAACAAAACAGACAAAAATACATAATTCGGGCAGAATGCTGATATTAGCCTGTAGGGACAGAGATATATAAAATTTCAAGTTAAGAGGATTTATCCTTTAAAAACAACAGCATGCACAGGATGCTGGGATGTTATAACACATTATGTATTAATGCTGAATTGTGTATTTACTTGGTAAAATGTAACAAATTTCCATGAAATGATGTGATGTTATCATAGTGTCACACTATTACAGCACGTTACGTAATAACTTGACAAAATGTTACAAATTTATAGACATTATAATATATTGCAACATTATCCTATTATCATCATCATTATCCTCATTCAATTTGTTACATTCTGTCAAGTCATTACATAATGTGGCATTATTACATAACACATTGTTACAAGGAAACAACAAAGGCTAGATGATCTGGCTCTAACTGCTTGCTCCTCACCTTGATATCCATTTCCAAAGAATCCATTCAGTCCATACTTGCTCTCCTTGCCACCTATCGACGGAAAGGCAGAATAAAGTCACATACATGATATTTTTGTGGTAGAGACAGCCATAATCAGCCGTAACGATCAAACCTGATCATTTCTGTTTGAAATGAAAACCTCAGTAAGGGCTAATTAATTAGGAGCTGGAAGACTAATCACTCTCCACTCAAGACGTCTGGATGAAGGATAGGAATGTCACACTTTCTGAAACGCCAACTGAATTGTGCGGTCTTTGATGTTGGTCATCTAAGACGGGAAGGGAGCCCTTTAAGTCAGGCCTAGTTTACTGAGCATCGTACAAAACGACAGGACTGGCTGGAAGGCTCTCACCGTACGGGGCTGCACCAGCACCGAATCCGGCGTATCCTGTGATGGGTGGAAGGAGACACGGCATTAATGTGCAAAATGAGCGTGACTGAGGTAAAGCTTTATTTCCTCCTGGTTTCGTGAGATTGTGCATCTCACAATAGCTCTTTATGAGGACGACAGTGATAGATTCTGTGCACGAACATTAGTATACATCTGTCTGTCTGTGAGGGCATCGGCTAACGGCAGCTGGAAATGCCGTCACAGCCAGTTCTCCACCCTGCTTGCGGCTTCTGACTAATCACAGTATGTGACTCATTTGTAGTTATGAGTAAAGAACTTCCTAGCAATAGGCTAAATGCTAATTTTTATTATTATTAAGGTTACCTGCTGGTTGCACGGGACCATTCTGGTACCCTCCATTTCCTAAAAAAAAGACAAAAAGCACGACAGATGCAGAGGGAGGCGCTGTGGTTTAAACTAGGTGAGAAACCACCAGATGAAACCGGGCTCTGAGTTTTCACAGCTATGTAGATGGTAAAAGTCACTGACGGTACAGAACCAGGTGCCTGTCCCTCGTTTTTAAATGCATCACTTTGGACACTGACAGGGTCCATTTGAGGAAACTGCCCACTTTAATCTGCCTGTTTTCACACTTAACTAAGTTACAGCAAAGTCAGAGCCAGGCAGAGACAGACGTTATGAGAAACATACCATGTTTACTTGCTGCTTTCCCATTGGCCGCCAAGGCTTGGGGACCATATGCATAGCCCCCATTTCCTGTGGAAGGGGCGGACATCCCTTGTATTGTGAGCTGCTGCTAAACCTCTGCCCCCCCCTCCCCCCCCCCCACTGCTCGCTATCCTTACCGTTCTGTGCCGCAGGAACAACCGGGCCACCGTTGTAAAGCTGTCCGACGCCACCTGCAGCACATGGCATGTCAGTTCACGTGTCCCTGGAAATCTCTCACAGGCATCCCAAAAAACCCAAATCCTGTACAAACTGTCCTGAGGCAAGCGGTGATGTCATCAGAACAGTCCATCCACGCTAACAGAAACAGTGGTCCTAGTTTGCAGCTGTGCTCACCCAGGATCCCTTTAACTAGCCAATCCCTTGGTGCTACCCCAAACGGCATGTGTGTGTACCTAGGTCCCCGTCATCAGCCAGCCCCACCAGTTGGATGGGATGAGCCCCATATGGTGACAGTCCCTGACTGTAGCCGGCCGCCTTGCCATTTCCTCCCAGCCTAGCAGGCACCACTAGCTGGCCCCCATAAGGCAGGTGAGCCTGGGGACCACCAACTCCAACACCTGGTCCACCTCCGGCACCCCCTATGGACACAGAAAAGGTACTGCACTCAAAAGAGGAATGTAGGAATGTATTTGACACGTGACAAAAACGGAGCGGCAGCTCAGCAGTGGACCGCGACGGCGCGGAATCACCAAACTGCACACACTTTCCTGTCTCCCATAAGACCCTAAATGATATTTAGATCGATATCATCATAAAGGCTCATAGAATCATTCTAATCAAAGCAGAAAGTGAGAGGAGTCTAATTCTAAATCTAAAATCTGACTGGCCACAGAGCTGCTGGTTAACACGTATGAGCTAGAAAACCTCACTTATCTATAAACGACCACGTTTCATCATGCCTCCGGAGAGGTGTGTAATCCATTTTTCCCTGACTTTAGCTTCAGAAGGAAGTCTGGCTACCCAACCCTTAATTACCCATATGTCTACCTCCTGCACCCACCATATTTTCCAGGCTGGACCCGCAGTCCCGCGCCCGGTCCGTGGAGGCCGGGGGGAAGCCCTGGGTGAGAGAGGACAGTGACGGCCTGAGCACTCGAGATGCAAGATTCAAATCTCTATCGGCCGTGTGCAACAGCCGCATTAGAACATCCGCTTGGTCAGCCTCGTTTGGGTACAAACAGAGTGAAGGCAAAACATAAGATGCAAAAACTAGACAATATGCTAATAATTATCTCAGAGCAGGAGAAGAAACTGTCCTGGGTCATTACATTGCTGACTAGGTGGTGTTAGCCTGGTTAGGCTGGTTACCTGCTACCCTCCCAGCTTTGGCTCCCGGTCCAGCGCCGTCAGCGAGAACACTGGGGTATCCTAACCCTGAAGGAGTTAAAGGCCCATTTAAGGATATCTAATAATAAATCGTGGTTCCGTCGGTGTTAATGCGCCACACCGCTGCCGTTTCCAGCAGCTCCATAGCTGTTAGCGTAGCTTAGAGAGAGGCACCGGTGTTTTCAGCTTGTCAAAGGGAGTGAGGAAGGACAGAGGGACAGACATGGACACGTCGACAGATGGATGAGCAGATGAAGAGACAGATGGACAGATGGACAGATGGACAAAGAGCAAGAGAGAGAGAGAGATATGCAGGTTGGGCTTTCCCTGCATCTCCGACTCCAACTGGCATCCGGGGGGTGGGTCAGGGGGTCAGGGGTCAGGGGGAGACAAAGGAACCAGGCTACCAGTGACTCGACAGTCAGTGTACAGAATACTGATCAAATGCTCATCTAGATCATGACGCCAAATTCAAAATTTTTTTAACCATAATGGCATCTACCCTTATCTTCAGTTAATCATCAGATAATCATCAGATCGGACATCTCATAGGTTCCGACGGGCCTGCAAACACACGCCATGCGCCCTGCGGTCATGTTCAGCTACTGCGTTGACACCCTGGCAAACTTCGCCCTGTCTTTCGCCCACTTTAAGAGCATTTTCTCACGGTGCTGTGTCAGCTTACCCGGTGCAAAGCCATTGGCCTGCGCCGCCCCAGGAAACACGCCCCAGCCAGCAGCAAAATCTGCAGTCAAAAAAAACTGTAACTAGCATATGCATTTCAACAGTGAGTGTAATTCGTATTGAAGAATATAAATTTATAACAATAACATGTTTACTGACAATGAAAGCTTTCCCTAATTCAAGTAGTCATAGGAATTTTACCTGCTGGTCTGGCTTTCCCAACCTGAGGGTATCCAGCAGCCCCCACACCTGAGCCGGGTGACCAATGAGACAGAAGAAAGATGGTGTCAATCAAGCAATGCCTCTCCCACATTCCTCCCCGATTGGTCGATCCATCGACCTTATTCTTTCAGGCGGAATGTGAAAGGTTATTGACATAACATTCCAGCACATGTGTGACTCATGTATGCAGTAACTGTAAGTTGCTCTATGTTATGGAGCCCAAATCAGAAAACAGGCAAAAAAAAAAAAAATCCATCACCTGGACCAAAGCCGTTTCCAGGGGCAACCCCTGTATAACCGCCAGGCTGTAGACCGTAACCTAGGAGACATGGTGATGTCACAACAAGATGTGGCCTCATGATTTTCAGTGGGGTAATCAAAGCCCTCAAGTACAATTATAGTTAAATGTAACTACACCCACTGCTTATCTTAGTCAGGGTCATGGGACAATTGCACTTACAATGACAAACAATGCACAAATCATGACTTATAGCTGCACATATTCAATGAGATCAGCACACAAAAGTCAGCGCGTTCCAAAGGCCTAGTGAGCCAAGGGTTAATATATGCGACATAACATGAACTGAACCGCGCATCTCCACACCGCCGTCGGACTTTAGCAGCTGCGGAGAGTACATGCAGAACCGGGAAAGAGCAGGTACCACTGGCAGGTGCTGACAGCATTGCCACGGAGACTGGATGCACGCCGGTGTTTACCTGCTTTAGCTGCTTTTGCCCCCTGTCCGTTTTGCACCCCAGCATGTCCTGGGGACCACAGAATCATCACCACATGTTACTTAACT
>JAODKE010000050.1:16867270-16885019 GCA_026779605.1 Mormyrus hasselquistii
GCATGTGACAGACCCCAGCATGTCCTGGGGACCACAGAATCATCACCACATGTTACTTAACTGCATGTGACAGACCCCAGCATGTCCTGGGGACCACAGAATCATCACCACATGTTACTTAACTGCATGTGACAGACCCAAGCATGGCTAGAAAAGATAAGAATGGTTCACACCAGAAAGTTCAGCTATGTCACAGAATATTTTCAAGGGGTGGGGAAATTTTATTTTTAATTCTCTAACCTCCTGGCAACCTTGACCCAAGATCGCAAATCCATGAAAATGTGGATGAGGCATGCTAGAGCTTCAGAGACACAGAATAAATCAGAATTCAGCTATAACGTGATTTGAAGCCAGGGACGTCTGTGTGACGGTGCATTACCACAGGGAGCAAATTCTGTGCCTTATGATGGGCAAAGGTTTTTGCTCCACCCAGTGGTGTGGAGATCAGTCGTGATCAAAACTTCTTCTAGCCGGACCACCAAAATAGCCAATGATCAACTTTCAGGGTGAGTAAAATCAGACTTAAATTTTAAGAGACCTTAGGCCAGCTTCACTACGGTACTGTGTAAATAAAACACGGCAGGCTTCGAACGTATTAGTCACAGCAGCAAATTATAGTAGGCCATGGGTAGTGAAAGTAGCTGGTCAAACAAAGGAACGAAAGAACAACTTGACCTTTGAGGGTATAAGGTCATTCAAATCACAGGAAAGAGGAATTTGACTACAGAGGAACCACTGGCAGATGCTTCTCAGAAAACTGCAAACCAGCAGAAACGGCACGAATGACAACCCACACACTGCAGCAGACACACTGCAGCAGACACACTGCAGATGACACACTGCAGATGACACAAAGTGACGGGAGTATTAAGCATAAAACACTCAGCTAATGTATTTAAGGTCTTTTCATTGGTCCGCAGTCTCTACGGTGAACACTAGATATCCGTGTGGGTCAGTGTCTCTGAGGATGGACGAGCAGAGCTGAATGCCACTGACAGACCACATGCAGGTGGATGCTAAACCAAAGACTGCCAGTGACGCACCAACAAACCACACAGGGATGTGAGGTTTACTCAGATGTTTCCCTTCCTGTCTCTCTCCACACCAGCTTCTGGATATTAAACTACAAACCAAATATGTTCCTCGAGTCCAGGGGCATCTCAGGGGAACCAGGGCAAAAACGCTCACAGGATGATGTCACTGAATAAAAGCTGTTCAGGTCCTTAACAGCTTTTTTTTCCCACCTAGGAAATGTCCAACTTAAGCTTAATGCAAAGATACACATTTGTCTGAAAAGAACTAGAATTAGAAACGCGATTTGAAATTCACAGCCTGATTTATGTACACATAGATGAACACTATTATAAAATGAGAGAGAACACAGAAAGACAGGCAGATAGACTTGTCAAGTAACATGTGGATGAATTCATATGGATCCAAAGCGGAACCACTGCTGGACACAGAGGCAGCTCTCAGACTGGAAGCAGGTCTATGCACCTCCATCAGCATGGCATGACGGAGGGAAAACCACGAGAGGCTGCGCCCAGAACGCCAGTGCAACTGCAGGCTGAGGCTCGGAGCAGAGACTCTGTGCTGAGGCTCAGGGCTGAGATGGATTACCCGCTTTACCTGACAGCTCTTCAGCACATTGGACTCCTGCACCTACCGGTGATAAGCAAAGGCACCGTCTCACAGACGTCTCACTGCACCCTCCATCCCTGGACAGATCCAGCCCTGCATTTTCGCAAGAGCCGGTACTGGTTTATCCTTCATTTTGTTTAGCAAATCAGCGATACGCCATTAAACAAACGAGCTCTGTCGAGACCGGCGAAAATGACATCATCTGTGAAGTCAGGGTGAGGTGGGGGGGGGGGATGGGCAGACATTAAAAATGCTGCCTTTCACAGCAGCTCACGGGCCTTTGGTGACGGGGGGGGGGGATACATACAGATTTAAACCGCGATATAGTTTGGCAGGAGAACAGAGAACAGGAACCAGAACATTCTAAGGCGGACAGAAAAACAAACAGTGGGCCCCGCTGAAACACCCAGACTGACAGATGTGTTCCCATCTTCCAGGAGAACGTCTGATGTGGAAATTCAACTCGCCACATGGTCACACCCAGAGTGCACTGGGGGGGTTCAGAGCCGGGACTACTGTGAATTCCAATTGGATGACTTACCTGCCCCCGGAGCCAGTCCTGGTCTGGGAAAGATGCCGGCTGCGGGACCGTAACCTGGCAACAGGATGGCCAGAGAATATCAAAGCTGCCAGGTGAACACAGACACCAGGGGACACTTGCAGGATCAGAGATTCCTGCGGCTTCAACATGAATCAAACACAAAGTGCAGCCCCGCCCACTCAACCTGCCCTCAAGATGTGTAAACAAAACACAACAAAAGAAATCTGATGTCCTACTTTATCAGAGGCTTGCTTATTAACAAAGCTGTGTCCAGGTGTGATAAGAGCTAGGCAATCGTCAAATGACCAGGAGAACGGACCAGCACTGACCTCCCAAAGTTCCACCATAGCCAAAGCCATTAGCAGCGTACCCTGCGGACACAGGCGGAGGGTGTACAGGTTCAGGGCACAGACAGACAAAGTGGGCACATGGAGAAAGAGAGACTACAGACAGAGAGAGATTCAGGGACAGGACACATAGAGAACAGAACAGAAGACAAACAATAGAACATTATCCCAAACAGACTGAAGGACAGAGGGAACATTCACCCAGACGGAACATGCACAAAACGCAGACATGACACGGCCAGAGCAATAAGCACAGAGAGCACGTGCACACAGAGGACGTGGACCGAGCAGAGAATGACAGGACAGACCGGAACAGAGCACAGACACAAACAGATGGTGGACTGAGGTGTAACACAGACCGCACGATTGGAAGTTTCTCTGTCACGCAAGAAAACCTCGAGATGCATGGGGGTAAATTATGGAAGGGGGGGGGGGGGGTTACTCAAAAAAAGCCAATAAAATCCCCTGGACCCCCTTAAATGGGTAGAGACCTCCACACCCCCCCATGCCCAACCCAAAGTTATGCCCTTGCCAAGATGACTTTCACCAGCTGACCTTTGCGCGGCTTTCCCAGTTGCGACCCCACGCCCAGTCCATTCCCCAGGCTGGGTCCTGAAACCAGAGTAGCCAGAGCATTTTTACAGGGAAGCTGTGATGAGGGCAACTGCATGAACCACATGGGGGCGCACCACTTAAGGACTTAGACTAGAAAGGACTTAGACTAGAAGAGTTATGGCTCAAAATTCAGCCAAATATGAGATAAAGTTCAAAGAAACTGCAAGAGACAAAAGAAAAGATATTACTAAGCAGCTCAGAGATGCCACACACACAGTAGGAGGCTGATGAAGAGGTTGGGGGGGCCTTACCAGCACCAAAGCCTCCCTGGGGGGCGAGTGGTTGCCAGGGCCCTGCTCCTGCTCCACCTGTGGAAACAGATTCACTCAGACCAACCGGGTTCACTTGCCAAATTCCATCCGACGTCTGGCCACCACGACGAGTGATCACGCAGTAAACGCGTCTCTGACTGTAGAGGAAACAGGCCGCTAAAGCCTACAACGCAACGACAGGCTGTCACATGACGAAGGGAGAGGACCAGCATCGGCAGCTGTGACGAGGCCAGGATGGTTAACCCTCACCGGCTGCCGGCTCTGCGCTGAGTTTGGCTACAGGACCACGGTTGATTTTTACAGCAGTAAATATTGCTCACCTCTCGCAAGCTGGGCTCCAGGGTGGGGACCTGTGTGCGTATACAGGGAAATGAGCGAGACACAGCATAACACGACGTTTTTGGGTTTATGGCAGACCGAAGGTTTTTTAAAAAGTCATTTCCTGTTGTTTCTTGGCCAATATATAAACTGCATTAACTGAATTATGCAATTCTTGTTTCCCGATTCCAGAATCTGATGAGATACTTTACTTAAGGAAAGTGTTAGTCATCTTTTAAGGCGGCGTCCTCAGTTCAGCTCGCTTAAGTTATAAATAAAAGGTTCTGCTTTCCTGTTCTTAAGGGTCGACGGGGACGGGGCTGTCATTGTGCCGACCCGGGTCTGAACTCACCACCTGCTTTAACAGACCTCCCTCCAAAAGGGCCCCCCCCAAACCCCAGCCCCCCCTGCTGTGGAAACGGAAGCCCGGCCCCTGGAAACACAAAAAAAAAACCACAGTAAGACTTCCAGCACATGTGTTCTTGTGTGTGTGTGTGTGTGTGTGTGTGTACATGCGAGCAGTCCAGGGAATATTATTATTCTGAGGTACTGCTGTCAGCGAATGGCAGCTCACCTCCAGCTTTGACTCTGCCCATGCTGGGTCCTGCACCAATACCGTGCCCTGGGAGAGAGGAGGCCACATTCAACATCACCACCAGCAACCAGCCCTGCGCTCGCATGCCGTTACTACTGCATCGCAGGCAGATGGCATGCAAATATCAAATGACATTCGGGCAGGTGGCACTGCACAGAGTAGCTGACACACGCAGCTTGGACAGTGAAAAAAACAGAACGCTGGTCACCTTTGCTAGGCACAGCTCGTCCTAGAGGGCTCCCTGGTGGCTGGACTCCTGCAAAACACGACATGAGAATTACGACGCCGGACTCAACAGGCACACACGCAGCCCTGTTACGCACTTTCCAAATACTGCTGCCGACACACCACAGTGGAAGCCTGTGCGACTTGAAAAGCCTGTGGCCGCAGAGATGTGGGCCTTGTGGTGTAAATGCTCGCACACAATTGAAAATAAAAATAAAGAAATGTTTTGTCAATGAGAGAATGGTAAATTCCCTGAACTTAGGAGGTCCGGCCGGTAGTGCGGGGAGGAGTGCCATGGTGTGACGGTCGTGTTACTTCTGCCTGCCTGATCAATTAACAGGGAAGAGACTCACTGAAGGAGGGAAGAGACTCACTGAGGAAGGGAAGAGACTCACTGAAGGAGGGAAGAGACTCACTGAGGAAGGGAAGAGACTCACTGAGGAAGGGAAGAGACTCACTGAGGAAGGGAAGAGACTCACTGAAGAAGGGAAGTGACTGCAATTCTGTCACATTCACATTGACACGCGCGCACACACACACAAACACTCATACAGTACTTACCTTTGTGGGGACCGTCCATTCATTCCTATGCCAAAACTCTAATCCTAAAGCCTTAATCCCCACCCAGCCCTAATCTTAGCCATAAGTAACCAAATAAAATACAAGCCTACCGGCATTTTTAGTTTTTTGACTGCATTCACAGATTTTTATATAATCGAACCTCCCCTTGTGGGGCCTGAAAATACAGCCCCCACAACATCAAAATATCATAGTGGGGATATCTGGTCCCACAAAGGGGCTCTTTACAGGCTGGAAACACGTTTCTCACTGTGGGCTGTGAAATTCACACTCCCCCCGTGACTCGAGCCTCTCTTTCTTTCAGGAGGTGGACGAGCAAGAGGGGAACGAGGAGGATGTTGCTGGATGAAGATGGCGAGAGATCCAGCAAACCTGGATCTGAAAGTCCACAAGAAAATGCCTTTGGTCTGATGACCGAGTGTCAGACTGAAGTGCTAATCCAGCATCACACCATGAGCATCAAGTTCATCAACATAACTTCACGCCATTATATCAGCTCACACTGTAATATTGCGGTACCTGTACACAGTTACCTTATTTTATGGCAATGGGGCAGCAGTCAAATGTTGTCCTGGTAATCTTTTTAGAAAGACGGATGTAGCCATTAGCAGCAGCATCCAGCCACCAGAGACAAAGAAATTACTAATTTACCAGAGAGGCAGCAAGGCAGACAACCCTGCTGTTCTGCACAGATCTCAGGTGCATAATTGCATCAGTCACACCGTCACACTACTAGCGCCCCCTTCAGACATCATTGTGAGTCAGCGGCTCACAAGTTCGAGACCCAGGCAACACACAGAAATCGAAACCCCACCATATACTGCAAGTGCTTAGTGTGTGCTGGAGCACTTCCCCGTGTTTTTGACTGTCTACGTTCTGGAACCCATTCGTGAGGATTTCGAGGCTGTATGGTTAAAAAAAAAAAACATGGAAACAAAAGTATGCATTTTATTTTACAGACTAATTCGCGCAAGTTCCTGTCCTTTATTAGTTTGAATTTATTAAACACATAGTGTCATAACCCCCCCGCTCTCATATACCTAGCACGCCTCGGGACCGGAAATTAAATACGGAATAATAGTATCCGATAATGTATTAAGAGGTGCTCACAGAGCCCCTTTAAATGTCCTTCTATGAGTGCTTTGAAACTGCATAGCACATAAATAGAAGACAAGTTGAATATTTACCACCAAAAAAACTCCCCTATGTAAACTTCCACCATGCAGCCTTGAGCCAGTGACTTTCCCGCCCTTTTCTCTCGGGTCCCAAACTCTTACCTCCTTGTAGAGACTCCCCAGCCAGGCAGAGCAACAGCGCCGCCAGCAGGAAGCTGCAACCCATCATGACAAACGGACGGGCTTGAGAGGGAGACAGACAGACAGATGGAAGTGCAACTAGACATCTCTCCCACTAGCCCACGTCTTATGTACCAATTTTGCTACCCTGCCTCCTGCTCCCTAGACCCACCCTCCTGCATTCTGATTGGACCACCCCGACATTCCACTGACTCCGCCCTGCTCCCTTTCCACCAGCCCCGGCCCACCCGTATCACAACTGGCCAAACAATCTGACAACTCCGCCTCCTTTCATTAGCCCCGCCCCTCCATGCTGCAAATGGAGAATCCTAGCATTCGGATGAGTCTGGGGGGCTCTGGGGGGCCAGTTAGGTGCCCGGGTCCGGGTACTTTCTGATTTATAACTGGCTTCAGTATTCACGGTGCACAGTTACTGCTGACGCCGAACAAAAAGAAAACACCTTTTTCAGCAGCATGGGGACCTGGACAGCAGCGCAGGCCAGCATCCACTTTCTCCCAGGTGACCGGCACTCAGTATTCATGAGGAACGACACCAGAATAAGATTGATTCTGACAGATGGGATACAGGGGAGTCCACACACAGGCTTAGATGCACAGGATCTGACCCACAGACATCCTGCTCGCTGTGGGACGCCAATGAAAACAACCAATGAAAAACCGCCAGCAACACAAAGACGTAAATGCTCCTAAGCTCTGTGCTTTGACGACATTCGATAAAATCTAAATTAAAAAAATAGTGCATAAAAACACAAAAAAATTCCTACACATTTCACAAATGCAGAGACGAAGCCCAGGCCTGTAAGGTAACCATATGCAGACGGCAGTTCAAACTGAGCTTAAACTGGAGGATTTATGTTACTAAAATAGAGACCCCGAGATGAATCATGCTTTGGCCGAGAGTGTTGACATCCCAAGAAATTTACAGGGTTACGTGGTTCTTTCCCTGGTGACTTAACCTGAGTCACGGCTGTATATCGGGAAAAAGAGAGAAATGAAAACGAAGGAGCTGGGGCGGCGTGGCGGTCGCACGGTTACCTCACACCTCTGGGATGTGGCTACGAGTCTCCACCAGGGTTCCATGTGTGTGGAGATTGCATGTTCTCCTTGTGTCATTATGGGGTTTCCCTCCATAGTCCAAAAACATGCTGGGGCTAACTGGAGTTACCAACGTGCTCATAAGTTTGCACTGTGCCTTGCGATGGGCTGGTGCCCCGTCCTGGGTTGTTCTGTCCCTTGTGCAAATAGGCTGTGAAACCCCCCCCCCCCCATCCCGAACAGGATAAGTGATTTCAAAAGATTGCAGGTCTGGTTTCCAGGGGGGGTAGGATCCCCCACCGTGTGACGACTGACATGGTGCACAGAGAAATATCTAACAACACACCACTGGGATGATCATGTCTGTGACTCAGGATGACATATCAAAAGAAAGGCGTCTGTGAAGCATTTAATATGCCTGTTAAGATCCATTCAAGCGTGGTCACGATAAGGCCTTCAGTGGCCAGTGTTGTCAATGGTCTGTAATCTAAGTAAACTATTGGTTTTGGACAGAGATTGAGGCTCGATTTATATCAGAGTGTTCCTTGGAGAGCGCCAGACCCCACATATGTGCCAAGCCAATCGCGCGAGTCAAAGAATGGCTGTGCTTAGGACCAATCCAGCAACCTACAACCAGAGGATGAGACCCTCTGAGGACTATGCTGGACCTGCCTGACTGACAGATAAAGGGAACGACGTCGCCTATGTGTAGGCCTCCATGGACACAGGGAAGCAAGCAGTCACACATTAGATACATAAGGCCTAAGCACCCTACACACACACACACACACACACACACACACGTGGGACTCCTTATAGCACAAGAACATGTGCGTGTCCAACAAGGCTTCGTGAGCGAAAGCGTCCAACAACACGCTTCACTAACCCGCAAAATATTTACTCAGGAAACTAATTTACTTGCCCACTCCCCAAAATATCGGTGATCATTTTTCACGTCTGTCATTTTCCCCCTCCTTATTTTTGGGCGGAGGGCACTCTTGACGTTATGTCCATTTACACGCACAAAACAGGCCTTCACCAGTGAGTTTGGGCTCCGTGTTTTCATCGTGACGGCACGCCGGCTCCAAATACCACCGCTAAATATGCCCGCTGGAAAGCGTTCGTCATCTGCTGTATCCATGCAGCCGCCTGCCCTCAGACAGGACGTGCACGTCACCACCATAGGCTGATCATCCTTATGATTGACTAGTGATAAGCAGCTATCTACAAAAACGGCGCTAAAGACTGCAATCAAGGTCCACTGCTTGTCCAGACGAGATCCCCCTTCTAAACTGCCTTGAGCAACACTCCACATAGGTGCATTGTGGGTAGGGAGACTGTTTGCATCACTTTTCATTGTAATATAGGTTTGTAATTGTATGAAGGAGTGTTAAGAAGGACAATTAAGATGTTTATAATGATGACATTGATGTTTGAAGAGCCACATACATTTCTGCCACAAACGCAGATGAAAAGCTACCTACCCATGAATGAATCTGTATGGCTGGGTGTGTTGACTAAAGATGTCCAATCAAAAAGCATGTGGTACTGTGTGGTCATGTGGTACTTTGGCCAAACTGTTCCCCAATCTTCCTGTTGTTCCCTGTTGTTCTCTGTAGGGTGAAGATTGTGCGACCTCCCCACTACAGCCCATGACCAAGCAGACATGCATGCACACTCACAAGTGGGCGCCATGGCGGCACAGGAGCAGCAGGAGCTCCGCCGAAGGCTAAACAAACGCATTCGCATTCCTTCTCTCTGACTGCTTCCTGAGTCTGGGCTCCGCTTGTTTGCCCGGGTCTGGCATGCGGCGCAGGAAAGGCAGACGGAGGCCGAGGCGAGAGCAGCATGCGTGACTGGGGCCTCCGTGCCCACTCCACCACTCAAGCCGGACTCAAGCGGGGCCCCTGTGCCTGGGGGGTGGGGTTACAGTGAGGGATTCCCAGGTATGAAGGTATGAATACACATCTGCTACATCTCCATGTCCTCAGGCCCGCCCAAGATACTGACATGGGCAGCTACCAAACTGTGGATGGCAGTCTCTTATTACACTCGGTTTTCCAGGGAATCTGATCATTCCAGTCAACATATCCACTCATTCTAAACCAGTCAAAGTGTCGTCTGAAGTAAAACTAAAGCGGATTTGCAGATTAAAGTAAAATTCAGCACAGAACAAACAAGGGAAAAGTAGACACTTCTAAATGTGTACATTTCTCAGAGGGGACCACAGCTCTTCTGCAATAGACCAGAAGCATCCCGCAGTTTCACAAGCCTGAACGGAAACTTTTAAACGAGGGGGCAAAACATGTTGCTTCATCAATGGTAGGTAAGCGCTCATCTGACATCTGGAGCCTCACCTTAGACGGCCTCCAAGGAGAAACAAAGAGTTGGAGAGAGGAAACAGCAAGGTCAGGGAAAAGATGAGGCGGGGGAGGGGGCTGTTTGAAAAGACGCAAGGAATGCGGTTTGTGAAAGCAGGCCGGAGAGATGGACTCAAAGCAAATATGGAGGCTAAGAGTAGGCCGAGTGATGAACTGAGTGGGCTCAGCTGGGGACCAAAATCACTGACGCGCCGGTGCGCCGCTATCCCTGCCCCCAGTGCAACGACGACACCATGGTGGTTTGTCATTCCAAAAATATCCTTCGCAGTATGAGATAGTGCCACCCCAACGCCAGAGTGGCCCCTGACCTCATCCTTTCCGCCAATTCCCTCCGACAGAGTCAGACAGTCAACACTGCTGGGGTACAGTTACATCGTAGGTTTGCAGCGACACCGTGCCAAACACGCATAGGTGGCTGAGGATTTGCGTACGAGCACAGATGCACACAAAGCAAACGCTCCTCATTTCTCACTGCAGTCCTGGAGATGCCTTTCCAAACAGACTCCTGAGAGCACAACTGTGCATCAAGGTAGTAAAAAGTTAGTAAAAAAAAAAGTAGTACCTCTATTTTCACAAAGAAATCATTTAATTACCTTTAGATGCAATGAAATAACCAAAATATTACACATAAAGACAGCCCTACAGACTAAGACAATTTACAAGTTTCCCCCTTGAACTGGTACTTGAAACCGCTTTGGATAGAAACAGGCCTGGTGTGGATAATTCCTGGGCCTGGGACAAAATGATTTCATCTGAGCCCCCTGCATAAGGATCACTGTCCCTCCTGCATGCCCAGGTTTGCCCACCCCCAGAGCCTGGGCCTGGTTACAAACTTTCTATCTACTACAACTACTTACATACTACAAGGTTACTATATGAAGCGGAAGCATCGAGCCCAAGGCAGCAGAGGCATTACAGGAAGCCAGTGCCTCACCTGCTTCACACATAGATACAAATTAAGGACACCAATTTACCTAAGCATGTTTCTCGTCTGTTGCCAAATTTTAAGTTGCGAATCCACGGTGTCGGCCATCTTATCTCCAGATGAGGTGGGTAAATTTTGCACATTAAAGGTGTTTGACTTACGACAGTCACGCTCACTCGGGGGATGAGATACACATGAATGTCGGCTTTGGGCACGTCTGCACCTTGGTGATCTGAGGCAAAGATTGGACAGACAGTCAGCGTCTGCCTCGATCCTGGCTTTTGAGAGGGAGAAAAAAAAATTAATCGGCATGAAGAACACACTTCGCTGTGTTATGTCTACGCATCTGTAGGTACAGCGCGGTGCACCAGCGGAGCACGATCCGTATCCCCAAACCACCATTTTTGCCGTTTGTCTGTCCGCTAGTTATAGCATGTGCGCCTACGGTAACCCGCAGCCAGTGCCCACAATAACAGAGAATCAGACGTCCAGACTTACCGGCCGTTTAACCAGCTGAGTAACGGCTGGAACCAGTCTCTGTTTACATTGGAGCATCGGGGAGAGAGAAACATGGGGATGTGCCAATGTGGGGGGAACAAAATAAAGAATTAAAGCTAAAACAACGGGGTGATATACGGGAGCGGGGACTGGAGCGAGCAGGTGCGTCTGTGTGCTCATCCAGATGTTTGAGAACATGTTAGAATTAGGGTTGTGCAGACAGGTAGGGAGAACAGATGTGGGTGTGCTGCTGCAAAAAAAAAGTGTATTCACACACAAGGCAAAAAAAAGAAAATTAATGGTGTGTGTGTATATATAAATATAAAATTGCGCACACCTGAGGACAAACAAGTAACAGTGGCATAATGTATTTTGATTTTTTTTGGATCACACACACAAATGAAGCAGAAAGACTAACATTACATTGCAAGACAAGTAAAATTACGCATTTTCCTATTTCTCGGAAACGAACAAGCAGCAAAACATTACCTTTGAAAATACATATATCGAACATAAATGAAACGTTATATTTCTCTTTACCACAAAGAATACACTCGCGTGGAGACCACACTGGCGACTTATAGCATTATGCAAGGAACACATGTTCACCTTAAATGCGCGCTTTGCATTTGATATTAGAATATTCAACGAGAAACAATATATTGCAGCATTGTAGATCAACGGGTGTTTTCAACAGTTGCTTATCTTTTCCCTCACAAAGGCTTTAAGTCAGGACAGAAAGGCACTGAATCAGGACGACACAAAGGGCGTAGATGTGTTCAGGGGGCTTCCTTCGGTGCTTATTTGTCTGATTTTTAAACCAAACCTATACACCTTAAAATGTACAACTTCAAGGGTGTAAATTTTACCCCTTGAGTGCGCATCCTCCGTTACTAGGATCAGACAAAGGAACGCGTAATACTAAATATTTTCCCAGTCCAACAAATTACCGTTCACTTACAGCACAGTTCAAAATGTTTAGCGAGGGAATAAAGCTGCATTGGTTAGACTTTAGTTCCGGTTTGTCCAGGACAGTCCACGTAAAAACAGAAGGTTCACAGCTTTTAGAATTTTATTTTACATTTGCAAGTGCTATACAATTCTGATACAGTATCTGATCGCTTAAGTACATGTCAGTTTAAATTAAAATTAACAAAAAACAAAAAAAAAAAAAAAGTACACAAAAGAGGTTGAATAAGTTATGGTTTAGGAGTGACACGAAAATAAGGTTTAGAACAAAAGCCACCAAAAGAAGGCCACAGATAATCCAAGAAAAACAAATAGCAATTATAAAACTGATATGTGCTAGAGGAAACTTCACAATAAATAAATATTGTGGGATTATGCCGGCCAAAATAATTATGAATGGGGCAACTCTTACATTCTGCTCGCACTGAGGCTGACAAGCATCGAAATACAAAAGATCTCATGCGCTGAAGATTAAATTCCCCTCCACATGAGGTCTACAGACAGAATTTAAATCACGTCAAATCCGCCGATCAAAAGATAATCATGACAGGCCCTTCAACGTGGAAAGGTGGCGCCACCCGACATACGCTGTTAGCACCCTCTGCTGGTTAACCTCAGGATTACACTTCAGGTAACTTTTCAATGATTTTAAAATCGAGGTAAAGCCTGCAGGCTGGGTCAGGGGCAGCATATGCATGAAGTTACACCCTCCCGTGTTAAAAATAGCAGCCCTGTCTGGCACAGCAGCAAACCAAGTGCTCAGTCAGCCGAATGCAGCTTGTCCCACGCCTGCCTCCAGGGGCGTGCAAGGTTAGGAGGGGACAGCGGGGCAGGTAGCTGTAGACCTCCTAGCAATGACAAAATGGGAGATTAACATCCCCCCCCCCCCACACATTCTAAGGTGAGCACACAGGAACGCATATGAAACGGCAACTCACTCCATGCTGTCCTCGAGCTGGTGCACCGTGTGCTTGTCAAGGTACCGGCAGAAGAGGGAGAGCAGGTTTGAGGGGAGGAGGAGAGGTTCCACCAGCGAGGAGCGGGAGAGCTGCCGGGCGACCAGGAAGACCGTCTCCGTCCTGGAAGAGCAGATTCCACGTTACATCCACAGGTCACCTCAACCACGTCGCGGCTAAAGTCTCAAGCGCCTCACCAAGTCTCATAATCCCCTATTCCTGCTTCCATGGGGGTGTTAGATGACAGCAGCCTCTCACCCTGAGAGAGCAGGGCGTACAGGAGGGAAATGCCAAACTGGGGGCAACACACAGTGCACATGAATTAAGCAAAGGACATGATTACGTGCCCCTCAGCCCCCCAGTACCCTCCCAGAAAATGGGAGACCAGTTATATTGGCCTTAAGCCTCTGGTACACTGAGCAAAGCGAAGGCCAATTCAAACGCACCATAAGCATCAAGTCTGGCTTTGTAATATACCCTCCGTAACTGTACAGCCCAAATCCCACCCCCGCAGCCAATAGCACCACACTCCCAAAGCATCACGGAACAAGCTGGCACGATTTTGCAAAAAAACTACCAACCTTGTTCTGGCAGGCCATCGTGAGACACATCTCTTTGGAATCGGGCAGTGTAGCGGTGAACCCCTTGAGGACCCCGATCAGCTGATTAAAGGACAGTTCCCCAATCACAGTACAGAGAGATGGGTACATAACCGGCAGAGCCTGAAGGGTCAGACACGTTTCAGTAGTACACAGATGAAAAAGGACATTCAAATTCCAGTTAACCTCTCTTGGCATGTTTTGCTTGCTAAGAAACAAGCAAGGGAGTGTGCAGGTCGTACTTTACAATTTAAAAAAAACGCCAGATGAAGACACTTTAACTCCAAGGCTGGCAAATTAGTCAAACAACTGAGGGAAGCCCAACCTCGTCCGTGTCTCTGCTCATCAGAGCTGGCAGGTGAGCAGTCACCACCTTGAGAACATGCTGTGCGTCGCTTTCCGACAGGAAGGGGAGGAGTCGAGCCATCAAGCGCTTACCCTTCGACACCAGCAGGCACGGAAGGAACTCGTCACTATCCTCCCTGGGTTTGGGGGGAGGGGAACCTTTTCAGAAGCGCATGCAACCAAAAGCTGGTGTACAGTATTAGTACTGCAAGACTGGTCACCTGCCTAAACATTACATGCAACTCCCAGTTAACTCACAGGTTAGGAGGGTGCTGCAGCTGTCTGTAGATCTGTTTCACTCGTCTTGAGATCTTCTCATCCAGTCTCGCCCGCTCTTCCTCACTGAACATGGACCGCTTCCTCTTCTCCCCTTCCTCCACTTCCAAGAGGATCATAAACAGCTGCAGAACGAACAAACGGATTGGGCTGGCAGGATAAACGAAACCCCGCCCCCTCCCCGTATTGAGCTCAGCGCTCCTTAAAGGCCGTACCTTCTCGATGTTATGGAGCACAGTCAGCCTCTGCTGTCTGGCGTCCTTCTGTTCCTGTTCAGAGAAGGGAGACTGACCAAAGGAGCGTTTAGGAAAAGGTGAGCGGACGCGTTCACATCAGACACCCGGCGCCGAGGTCCAAGCAGTCACCTCCTCCGGCAGATGTGCGTGGACGGCGTCGATGGCACGGCGTGGGGAGAAGCAAGTTGACACAGCAACTTGTCCCAGTGAACCCTCAATGTGGACAACTTAAAAAAAAAAAAATAAATAAATAAATAAAAATAAATAAATGTACAAGGGCAAAAGCCAAAATCTGGAAGATTGTGAGGACAAGTGTGAGAAACCAACCAGGAGTGTAAGACTCTGTCTTGGTGACGTACGGAGTCGTGAGTTTCGGGGGTTCCCTCTTGCACCTCTCACCCAACATTTCCTCTTCAGCCATCTTGGCCTCCAGACGGCGGTAATACTCCTGCCGACGAGCACAGCTTACCAAACCGACCCGCTACAGAATCCACTCGTCTGAACTTCAGCACTGCATCACTTATTCACAGCTAATATTTGCCCGAATCTTCACAGTCTGACAATGGAGAGTTAAAACCTCGAGTATATGAATCTCAGGCAAAGACCACGAGACCTGGTAGTAGTAATCATCCAAATGGGGGTTCTCGCTCTGGAGCTGAATCATCTGCAATTTAATGATCCACTCCTTCTCCTTCATTGACATCAGCTGACCGTTCGGGTCCAAGTTCTCACCCCTACGAGATGGTCAGAGAAGTATGTCACCATGCGTTCGAGTTTCTCATGCACATCAGGTAGAGTCATCATAGAGCACTCGAGCACCACAGGCTACAGACGGCAGGACAAGCAGGTACCTGTGCGACCGCTGGTGTCGGTGGCTCAGCAGCCTGCGATGCTGGGGGTGAAGCTGGGTCACATGACCGGGGAACCTAAAGGGTCAAAGGTCACGATGCATTACTAACTGGGGACATTTCTCAATGGCCCCTTTTCCACTCCACTGGTGCCAGCGCTGGCACTGGGGCTCGGCTAGTGTTGAAGTTGGGAACCAGCAAGAGCCAGCCTGCATTTCCATGGACTCGAGAGCCCAGTGGGAACCGGGTGACAACACTCCGCCCACCTCTCATGACGACACGGGTGCCTCATCCAGACCAAAGGTTCGGTGCCCATTCAGAGCCGATTTTGTGGCACTAGTGCCATTTTTTTTTCTGTGGGGAAAAAGAAAAAAAAAAAAAAAAAAACGTGGCACTGGATCCAAATTGGGGATCGGCACAGGAACAGCACCGGCACCTTTGCAGTGGAAAAGGGGTAAGTGTGTACTTGACCGTACTCGTGTGTCAGTATTATGCCATCTTCCATTGCCGAAGACCAGTTCCAATACTCAAGAACCGAAGTACAGAGGACAGTTAAAATCCACAGATGTGCTGCTCCAAACGTCAAGGGTGCATTGTTTGCATTCTTGCCAGACGAGTCCAATCCCACAATTCACTGCACCCAAGTTTGTTCTTGGGAGGCGTTAGCAAGACCGGTCTTGCCAAAACCACAAGTATGATAGTTGCGTTCTTTGTATTCAGAAACACCCAGTGCTCAAAATTGCTGCCAACAACCCGTATCAAAACTCGCAAACCTGAATCGTTGCATAGGATTGGCTGAAGGGCTGTAGAGGGGGGAGGGGCTTGGAGAACGAGCTCCAAACCTCAACTGCATCATTTTAGGGGTAAAGGGTTGTGGAACGGTCATGCTGGGCCGTGAAGGAGACATAAAACCACCACGCTGGGGGGGGCGAACACACACCATAAATAAAAAAAAAAAAAAAAAAAAAAAAAAGGACTCATGAGGTTTTTCACAGCAGTTTATAGAAGGAACAAAAACAGATTGGTAGAACAGTCAATAACTAGACAAGCCACCTGCATGTAGTGCTGTGGAGAGCCAAAGGGGGGACGGGGACACACAGGAGATCGGGTTACCAGAGGACTCATGGGCATCTGGGGGAGACAGGCAGCAGCATCGTGACCAGTGTGTAGGGGGCAGCACCAGAACATTAGCAACAGCTAAATGGGGAAAAAAAAATCAATTAGCAGATTGTAGAGTCTCACCTGAGAAAGGTACCTTTGCCCCAGAGGTCTCATGAGGGGCTGCTGGCCTCGCTGGCCCCCTCTCTTGCCACCTCCAGTCACGGGAAAAGGGCGGCGAAGGGGCGACAAGAAATCCAGGGGGGCAGGGGGAGTCCGAGCCAGATCCTGGCTGCCGATGACCGTGACTATAGCCTGGTCCTGAGGGAAGAGATTCCACGCTACACCAAACACCAGTCGCAGAAGGTCATTTGCAGAAGTGCCTAGACACCGCGAGAAAGGGGGGGGGGGGATACAAAGTTACCACCATACCTGTAGCATGGGCCCGACGGATTTTTGGCTGGGACCAAATGGAGACAGCATCCACTGCGTGTGGAAGACGACATTTATGGAGCAGCAACAAATGAGAGCAGCATCGCGTGAAGAGGGACGTCAAGCAGAAGCAAGAACGAGTAGCGCAGGGTGAGGGAACAACAAACAAGCTGAAAGGGAGGCTGGGAATGGGAAATAAATGCTGTGGCAGAGACTCACAGTGTCCAGATCCAGGCTGTCACAGGGGGAGCCAATGCCACTGTCCACTATAGCACTGTCCAGGCTCTGGGGAAGGAGGGATTAAAAAGCAGAGGAAGCCTTTTTTGGTATTGGGGGAGGGCGAGGGAATTTCATTCTGGATGTAGGGCTAACATACACCTACAGTACTTCACTGACGGGGAGGGGGGGAGCTTCCAAGCCAATGAGAGGGGAAGCGTTTTGCACAGACGCCTCCCTGCAACTAGTACCCATTAAAATGAGCCTGTGATTGGACCATTTGGAAGCTTTTCACCAACCCCTCACAAGTTGGGGGTTAGTGGCAGGATCGACACGAGCCACTGGGGGGGGGGGGGGGGGGAAAAAAAAAACAACCAATTAAAAAGGGGAACAGCCGGAGTTAAAGAGGAGGAGGGGGAGAAAGGGGGACACCCCCACTGGAGCCACGCGGGGGGGGGGGAACTTTAGACGCAAAACAAAAAAAAG